>JARQOD010000008.1:114208445-114272899 GCA_033576555.1 Oophaga sylvatica
ACCTGGAGGACGTTTATGGAAGAGGTCCCCGGGGGGCCCCCCGTGAACCCTTTTTTCCCCCCGAATTTCCCCGACAACTGTAATCATTTCCCGAGAAGGACCCCGTTACCACCACAGGGAAGGGAAGGGAACTCCTTTTAACGTATAAACGAAAGGACATTTCAAGGGGTAAAAAAAAGAAACCCCCTTTCATACAAAACAACAACTACAGAGGGAAAACCAAATTTGGGAAGGAGATAAATAATTTAAAACGGGGGGGGAGGAGGGGGAAAAAACCCCCAACAGGACCTTGCCCCTTTTGACTTTCCCAAAAGATCCCCCTTTCCGGTTGCAAAGAATTCTTTTACCGCCTTCCCCGCAGACAGGGGATATAAAAATCCAATTTTTTTCCCAAAAAATTAAATTTCAGCTGGGCGAGGGGTCTTTTCCCGAAAAAAGGGGAGGGGAAAAAACTCCTCAAAAAACCCAAAAAACCCCGCAGCAGAAACCAGGTTTAGAATTTTTGGGGGGGCATTTGCACGGATTTTTGACGGGCAACCCGTGACACTTTATGGGAAAAAAACCATATTTTTCTTATTAACATTTTTTTTTTTTATATTTTACTTCTTCTCTTCTTTTCCATTCATCTTTTAACATATTCTTTATTGTGACAGAAATTCCGTAGTTGGGAAAAAGGGTTAAAATTTGAAGATTTCTCCTTCCCTTCTTGCTGTCAAAAAAAATTTAAATTAAACATATTTTTCCGCGTTCTTTTTTCCGCAGAGCAGGCATTTTCCCGGGCACCCCGAGGGGGAAAGGGATCACCCCCTACACTGTTTAAAATTTTTTTTAAATTTAGAGTTTTTTTTGCTCGAATTTTGGCTTATATTTAAAAAGTTCTGCTTTTTTTTTCTTTTGGGTTTTGTTTTTCGTTCTTGTTTTTTCTTGTCGTTTGGGTTTTAAACTTCTTTTCCCGTTGCTAAACTTTTTTGGGGAAACTTTTAATTCTTTTTTTGGATGGTGTTTTGGCCCCGGGCTTGATGGGTCGTCCTTGGGGCGTCGTCCTTTTTTTGGGGGGGTCTTCAGGGGGTTGCGCTTTGGGTCCTCGTTTCGGGGGCCCCGTTTTTCTTCGGGGGGTCTTTAGGGTGTCGTTTTAGTGTTGGGTTTCCCGGTGATTTCCCAAAAAAACTTTTAAAAAATCTTCAACTTGGGAAAAAAAGCTGAAAGGGGGAAAAAGGGGAGAAAAAACCGAGAACCCCTGACGGGACTGGAACCCGGGGGGGGAGCTGGACAAAAGGGCCAAAAAGGGAAAAAAAAGGGCCCCTGAAATTTTGCGGAAACCCGGAGGGGGAAAAAAGGCCGGCCAAAGGCAAACCGAGGGCCAACAAAAATTTTTTGGGGGCACGGGTTTTAAACGGGGGACCGGTACAAAGCACACCCCGGGCCCGCAGCGTTGCGGGAAAAAAGGGTACCCAGATGGAGGTTTCCCAGGCCAAAGGCACGCCCGGAAAAAACCCCCCGACGGTACGGAACCCCGGGGGGTACGGGAAAGGGCAAAGCCAATGGAAATTAAAAGGACCGTGCTGGCTGGAAACCCCGGGGGAAACAAAAAGGGAAAAAGGCTAAGGCAAAAACCGGAAAAACCCCTGCGGGTACGGGCGCGGTTATAACAGGAAGGGACCTGTGCTACAAACACACCAAAGGGCCCGGGAACGTTGGGAAAAAGGTTTCCCAGATGGAGGCACCTAGGGGGCCCAAAAGGGGGGCCGAGAACCGGGTCAGTAATGGAACCCCCCGGGGAATAATGTATCCATGAAAATTCAAGTTGAAAGGCCGGAGCCGGGGCCCCCTTAACCCAACCCCCAGTCCAAAGGGGGGGTTTTTCCCCTTTGGGACAAAGGAAAAAACCCTTTTTTTTAAAATCCCCAGCCCAATAGGAAGAACCCAAACACAGGGGCCCCAAAAGTCGGGCCCAACCCCCCCCCCCCAAAAACGACACACAAAAATTGGGGGCAAATAAAGTTTTTACCGCCCGGAAAAAAGTGGCGGCGGGAAACCCCCCGGGGGGAGGAGTGGTACCCCTTTCACCAGCAATTCCGACAGGGAAAGGGGGGTTTTGGGCCCGGGAGGAGGGAACTGGGGAGGGGGAAAAGGGGCTTTTTTCCGACAAACCAGGGGGAAAAGGGTAATTACGAAAAACCCCCCCAAAAAACCCCCCAGCAAAAATGGGTGTGCAAAAACACCCGACAGGGAACGGCGGGTTTTGGGGCCCCGGGTGGGAGAAAAGGTGGGGGCAGCCGGACTTTTTGCCGTAAAAAACAGCAGGGGAAAAAAATGGGCTTATGAACCCCTAAAAAAGGACAAGTGTTGATTTTTTGGGAAAAATTTCCCAAACAGAACCGGCGGGGGTTTTTGGGCCCCGGGGAAGGGAACCTGGTGGGGGCGAGGGGTTTTTTTTTGAAAAAAAGCGGGGGGAAAACTACTTTCGAACCCCCCGTTAAAACGGGGCAAAGGGGTTTTTTGGGGGAACAGCACTTTTCCCAGGAGCAATGGCCGGGGGTTTGGAGCCCGGGTTGGGGGGAACAGGTGGGGGCAGAGGATTTTTTCCGTAAACACAGGGGGGAAAAGCTGACATTACTGAACCCCGTAAAAAAGGGAAGTTTTTATGGCACACAGCACTTTTCCAGCAGCAAAAGGGGGAAAAAAAGGGGCCCCGGGAGAGGGAAACTTGGGGGAGGCAGCGGACTTTTTTCCCTACAAAAAGCAGGGGAACAGTGACATTACTGAACCCCAGTAACACAGAGCAAGTGTGACCGTGCAAACAGCACTTCCAAGCAGCAACTGGCGGTGTGGAGCCCAGGGATGAGAGGAGAACATGGTGAGGCAGCAGGACTTTTTGCCGTACACACAGCAGGGAACAGCTGACATTACTGAACCCCAGTAACACAGGAGAAAGTGTTGACTGTGCACACAGCACTTCCGAGCAGCAACTGGCGTGTTGGAGCCAGGAATGAGAGGAGAACATTGTGGAGGAAGCAGGACTTTTTGCTGTACACACAGCAGGGAACAGCTGACATTACTGAACCCCAGTAACACAGGAACAAGTGTTGACTGTGCAAACAGCACTTCCGAGCAGCAACTGGCGGTGTTGGAGCCCAGGGATGAGAGGAGAACATGGTGGAGGCAGCAGGACTTTTTGCCGTACACACAGCAGGGGAACAGCTGACATTACTGAACCCCAGTAACACAGGAGAAAGTGTTGACTGTGCACACAGCACTTCCGAGCAGCAACTGGCGTGTTGGAGCCAGGATGAGAGGAGAACATGTGGAGGAGCAGGACTTTTTGCGTACACACAGCAGGGGAACAGCTGACATTACTGAACCCCAGTAACACAGGAGCAAGTGTTGACTGTGCAAACAGCACTTCCGAGCAGCAACTGGCGGTGTTGGAGCCCAGGATGAGAGGAGAACATGTTTGGGGGCAGCAGGACTTTTTGCCGTACACACAGCAGGGAACAGCTGACATTACTGAACCCCAGTAACACAGGAGCAAGTGTTACTGTGCACACAGCACTTCTGAGCAGCAACTGGCGGTGTTGGAGCCCAGGGATGAGAGGAGAAATGGTGGAGGCAGCAGGACTTTTGCCTACACACAGCAGGGAACAGCTGACATTACTGAACCCCAGTAACACAGGAGCAAGTGTTGACTGTGCAAACAGCACTTCCGAGCAGCAACTGGCGGTGTTGGAGCCAGGATGAGAGGAGAACATGGTGGAGGCAGCAGGACTTTTTGCCGTAACACAGCAGGGGAACAGCTGACATTACTGAACCCCAGTAACACAGGAGCAAGTGTTGACTGGCACACAGCACTTCGAGCAGCAACTGGCGGTGTTGGAGCCAGGGATGAGAGGAGAACATGGTGGAGGCAGCAGGACTTTTTGCCGTACACACAGCAGGGGAACAGCTGACATTACTGAACCCCAGTAACACAGGAGCAAGTGTTGACTGTGCAAACAGCACTTCCGAGCAGCAACTGGCGGTGTTGGAGCCCAGGGATGAGAGGAGAACATGGTGAAGGCAGCAGGACTTTTTGCCGTACACAAGCAGGGGAACAGCTGACATTACTGAACCCCAGTAACACAGGAGCAAGTGTTGACTGTGCAAACAGCACTTCCGAGCAGCAACGGCGGTGTTGGAGCCAAGGGATGAGAGGAGAACATGGTGGAGGCAGCAGGACTTTTTGACGTAAACACAGCAGGGGAACAGCTGACATTACTGAACCCCAGTAAACCCGGAGCAAGTGTTGACTGTGCAAACAGCACTTCGAGCAGCAACTGGCGGTGTTGGAGCCCAGGGATGAGAGGAGAACATGGTGGAGCAGCAGGACTTTTTGCCGTACACACACAGGGAACAGATGACATTACTGAACCCCAGTAACACAGAGCAAGTGTTGACTGTGCAAACGCATTCCAGCAGCAACTGGCGGTGTGGAGCCCAGGATGAGAGAGAACATGGTGGAGGCAGCAGGACTTTTTGCCGTACACACAGCAGGGGAACAGCTGACATTACTGAACCCCAGTAACACAGGAGCAAGTGTTGACTGTGCAAAACAGCACTTCCGAGCAGCAACTGGCGTGTTGGAGCCCAGGATGAGAGGAGAACATGGTGGAGGCAGCAGGACTTTTTGCCGTACACACAGCAGGGGAACAGCTACATTACTGAACCCCAGTAACACAGGAGCAAAGTGTTGACTGTGCAACAGCACTTCGAGCAGCAACTGGCAGTGTTGGAGCCCAGGGATGAGAGGAGAACATGGTGGAGGCAGCAGGACTTTTTGCCGTACACACAGCAGGGAAACAGCTGACATTACTGAACCCCAGTAACACAGGAGCAAGTGTTGACTGGGCACACAGCACTTCCGAGCAGCAACTGGCGGTGTTGGAGCCCAGGGATGAGAGGAGAACATGGTGGAGGCAGCAGGACTTTTTGCCGTACACACAGCAGGGGAACAGCTGACATTACTGAACCCCAGTAACACAGGAGCAAGTGATGACTGTGCAAACAGCACTTCCGAGCAGCAACTGGCGGTGTTGGAGCCAAGGGATGAAAGGAGAACATGGTGGAGGCAGCTGGACTTTTTGCCGTACACACAGCAGGGGAACAGCTGACATTACTGAACCCCAGTAACACAGGAGCAAGTGTTGACTGTGCACACAGCACTTCCGAGCAGCAACTGGTGGTGTTGGAGCCCAGGGTCAAGGAGGGTGTGTAAATACTATATACAGTATTTGCCTTGTTACGTGGCACTTAAAAATGTAGATACTCCAAACAAGAGAAAGATAAGCTTTACTACCATAAGATGATGAATTGAATTTAAAAAATATATATAAATAAAGAATTTACATTCATAAACGCATATATTCACATGGCGAAAAGCAATACAAACAAAAACAAAAATATTAAGGAATCGGATATACGGGTTTAAATAAATGCATACAAGTACATTTCAGAATCCATTAATGCTGGCTAATTAACAGTATGGACACCTGTAATATAGTCTAGACAATGAATGTAGGACTTCGAAACATCATCAGCATTACAAGTTATATGTGACATCAAAAAAAAAAAATAGCTGAATAATGTAACTTAACCGGTTCTGCAAATATATAAAATCTCCATCATGTAATACTGATAATATGGGCCAATAATCAATTTTATTATCAAACATAACCTTGAAAAAGTGCATAGTGCATTGTAAAAATTGCTATGTATGCCTGACTGTGGACTTGCAAGCATGACAACGGATAGATAAGGTATATATTGATCAGACTGCATAGCCACAGATGCTGAATGGCGATATAATACTGTACCTCAATAAAGTGTGCGTCACTACTCAAGCTCGTTTTTCATATAGCTTGATAAAGAGGGGACGTGCATGTATGCTTGCGCCTTTGTTTTGACGCACAGACTGGCTTCCTGCTGTGACGCGTTGGGTAGTGGAGCGTCTGTGCGTCATAAGACGCTGACTAATATTGACGTTGCACATCGTTCATCATCGCTAGCATACCGACAACACAAAGCCGTTGTCATGACCGCTTTACTCAGTAAACATGCACCTATGATGAAACATACACGCACGTCCCCTCTTTGAGAAGAAGCTACAAGAAAAACGCGCGGGAGGTGTGCCGCAGCCTTTTTTGAGGTACAGTATTATATCGCCATTGTACAGGTGTTGCTATTCACTCTGATACCTAGATATCATTAACCTTTTCTATCACTTGTCGTTGTTTCAGCTGCACTTGCAGGTATATATTTTGCTATTGTCAGTATGCACAATTCACTTTTTCGAGGTAATGCATGATTTGTGGGCCTTATTATCAGGATTACATGATGGACCTCTCTGATATGGGGTGTGAAATAAGATTGTGACTAAATCTGTATATTTTTTAATGTCACAAATATAAGTAATGATGATGAGGAGTAGTCCTACATCCATTTTTGCACTATATTAGAGGTGTAGATCCCGTTCCTTAAGCAACAATGGATTATTAAATGTACTTGTATGCCTTCATTTCCAACCCGAGACCACTGAAGGCTAAACTTCGCACTCCAGCTGTTGTCAAAGTACAACTCCCATTATGCACTTCCAACCTTGCAGCATTTGAGGCATGCTGTGAGTTGTACTTCTCCAAGTAGTGGAGTGCCAAGGTTCGCCATCACTACCCTATACCATATGTGGGCTTTTGGGTTTGCATTTGTATTCGACATGTGCATATACAGTCATGGACAAAAGTTTTGAGAATGACACAAATATTAATTTTTACAAAGTCTGCTGCTTCACTTTTTCTAATGGCAATTTGCATATACTCCAGAATGTTATAAAGAGTGATCAGCTTAACAGCAATTACTTGCAAAGTCAATATTTGGCTAGATAATTAACTTTATCCCCCAAAAACATTTCAACATCATTGCAGCCCTGCCTTAAAAGGACCAGCTAACCTCTTTTCAGTGATTGCTCCATTAACACAGGTGTGGGTGTTGATGAGGACATGGCTGGAGATCAATCTGTCATGATTAAGTAAGAATGACACCACTGGACACTTTAAAAGGAGGCTGGTGCTTGGCATCATTGTTTCTCTTCTGTTAACCATGGTTATCTCAAAAGAAACATGTGCAGTCATCATTGCAATGCACAAAAATGGCCTAACAGGGAAGAGTATCGCAGCTAGAAAGATTGTACCTCAGTCAACAATCTATCGCATCATCAAGAACTTCAAGGAGAGAGGTTCCATTGTTGCCAAAAAGGCTCCAGGGCGTCCAAGAAAGACCAGCAAGGGCCAGGACCGTCTCTTAAAAGTGTTTTAGCAGCGGGATCGGGCTACCAGCAGTGCAGAGCTTGCTCAGGAATGGCAGCAGGCAGGTGTGAGTGCATCTGCACGCACTGTGAGGCGGAGACTCTTGGAGCAAGGCCTGGTCTCAAGGAGGGCAGCAAAGAAGCCACTTCTCTCCAGAAAAAACATCATGGACAGACTGATATTCTGCAAAAGGTACAGGCAGTGGACTGCTGAGGACTGGGGTAAAGTTATTTTCTCTGACGAATCCCCTTTTCGATTGTTTGGGACATCAGGAAAACGCCTCATTCGGAGAAGACAAGGTGAGCGCTACCACCAGTCTTGTCTCATGCCAACTGTTAAGCATCCTGAAACCATTCATGTGTGGGGTTGCTTCTCAGCCAAGGGAATCGGCTCTCTCACAGTCTTGCCTAAAAACACAGCCATGAATAAAGAATGGTACCAGAATGTCCTCCAAGAGCAACTTCTCCCAACCCTCCAAGAGCAGTTTGGTGATCAACAATGCCTTTTCCAGCATGATGGAGCACCTTGCCATAAAGCAAAGGTGATAACTAAATGGCTCAGGGAACAAAACATAGAGATTTTGGGTCCATGGCCTGGAAACTCCCCAGATCTTAATCCCATTGAGAACTTGTGGTCAATCATCAAGAGACGGATGGACAAACAAAAACCTAAAAATTCTGACAAAATTAAAGCATTGATTATGCAAGAATGGACTGCTATCAGTCAGGATTTGGTCCAGAAGTTGATTGAGAGCATGCCAGGGAGAATTGCAGAGGTCCTGAAGAAGAAGGGTCAACACTGCAAATATTGACTTGCTGCATTAACTCATTCTAACTGTCAATATAAGCTTTTGTTACTCATATGTTTGCAATTATATTTCTGTCTGATAAAAACATCTGTCAAACACACATAAAAACCAGAGGGCAGCAGATCATGTGAAAATATAATATTTGTTTCATTCTCAAAACTTTTGGCCATGACTGTATGCACTAATATTTACAAATTATTTAGTAACATATTTGTGCCAAAGATTAATCATTTTCTGGTTTTAAAGCTGCCGTTTCACTCGTTTAGAGCATAGAAATCAGGGTGTAGCCTCATACCTATGTGGAGCCAGTTAGACATGTCATGTTGTTTTCTACATGTGTAGGTAGCAGGAATTATTGCCAGACACACAGCAGGGGAACAGCTGGCGTTACTGAACCCCACAAACACATCAGCGAGTGTTTTGATCTGTGCATCCAGCACGTCTGAGCAGCAACTGGCGGTGTTGAAGCCCAGGGTCAAGGAGGGTGTAGGCTGAGGCCTAGTATGAGCTGGTGTAACTTTTATTTTGAGGTAGCAGGAATTATTGCCGGACACACAGCAGGGGAACAGCTGGCGTTACTGAACCCCACAAACACATCAGCGAGTGTTTTGATCTGTGCATCCAGCACGTCTGAGCAGCAACTGGCGGTGTTGAAGCCCAGGGTCAAGGAGGGTGTAGGCTGAGGCCTAGTATGAGCTGGTGTAACTTTTATTTTGAGGTAGCAGGAATTATTGCCGGACACACAGCAGGGGAACAGCTGGCGTTACTGAACCCCACAAACTCATCAGCGAGTGTTTTGATCTGTGCATCCAGCACTTCTGAGCAGCAACTGGCGGTGTTGAAGCCCAGGCTCAAGGAGGGTCTTGAAATACAATATACAGTTGTTGCCTTGTTACGTGGCACTTGGAAATGTATATACTCCAAACAAGATAAACGTAAGCTTTACTAGGACCATAAAATGATGCATTGCAATCAAAAATATAGAAATAAAGACAGTTAAAGTATAAACGCATATAAGCACATGGCAACAAGAAATGTAACACCACACCACCCAAAAAATTTTTAAAAAACCTATAGGGGTTGAAATGAATGCATACAAGTCCATTTCAAAATAAATGAATGCTGCCTAAGGAACGCTATGTACATCCGTAATATAGTGCAGACAATGGATTTAGTAATAGTCATCATCATCATTCCAATTTATATGTGACAGTCACACAGTTAAAAATACTTTCATTTATGAAAATTGTTACTTCAGATACCATATATTACATGTCCAGCATGGACTCATCAATTTAATGCCGCAATAATCGAAGATGAAGCATAACTGATAAAAAAAGCATCATGCATAGTCCAAATTGTTGTGGGTGCCTGCAAGTGCAGGTGAAACAAAGGCACCGGATAGCAAAGGTATATACTATGTCTGTATCAGACAGTGCATAGCCTGTGATGGCGAATGGCGATGTCATACTGTACGTCAATAAAGGCTGCGCCAGCACTCGTGCACTTTTTGCTTGTACACTGTTGAAGAGGGGAACTGCATGTATGGTTGCGCAACGCTTTATCCGCCCACACTACCTTCCTGCTGTCACGCGTCGCGTAGGGGAGCGTCTGGCTATTATATGACGCTCACTTGCAGTGACGTTACGCAGCATTCTTCTGCCCTATGGCCGCAACAAAGACAACATCACTAATGATTTACTGTCTAAACATCCACCTATGAGCAACGAAACAAGCACGTTCCCTCTTGAACAAGCTACAAGACAAACAAGCATGAGGGGTGCCGCTGCCTTTATTGAGGTACAGTATTAGATCGCCATTGTCCATGAGTAGCTATGCACTGTGATACCTAGATACCATTAACATTTTATATCAGTTGTCTGTTTCACCTGCACTTGCAGGTATAACTAGCTATTGTCAGTATGCACGATGCACTTTTTAGATGTAATGCATGATTATTGTGCCTTATTATCAGGTTTGAGCATAACAATCAGGGTGTCGGCTCTTCCCTATGTGGAGCAAGTTAGACATCTGTTGTTGTGTGCATGTGGAGGGAACAGGAGACTTCTTGCCGGACACACAGCAGGGGAACAGCTGGCGTTACTGAACCCCACTAACACAGGAGCTTGTGTATTGGTCTGTGGACACGGCACTTCTGAGCAGCAACTGGCAGTGTTGTAGCCCAGGGAGTAGAGTTCAGGTGGTAGAAAGATGAACATAACAGGAGACATGGATACCGTTTCCAACCAGTTATTTAATCGGAAACCGGACAGGCAAATTCAGGCGAGATCCATGCCTTGTTCATTTTCAGAAAAGTAAGCCGGTCTACATTATCGGAGGATAGTCGCATGCGACGGTCTGTTAGTACACCACCTGCGGCACTAAAGACGCGCTCCGATAATACACTGGCAGCAGGGCAAGCCAGCACCTCCAATGCATACTGGCTAAGCTCTGGCCATGTATCCAGTTTAGAGACCCAAAACTTAAATGGGGAAGAGCCGTCTGGGAGTACACTGAGAGGGCAAGACATGTAGTCTGTCACCATCTTACGGAAACGTTGCCTCCTGCTGACTGGAGCCGTCTGGGATGGTGTAGACATTTGTGGCGCTGACACAAAACTTTGCCACATTTGGGCCATACTGGTCTTGCCCTGTGCAGAGGCGCTGCTTCTGCTCCCTCTTGGTGCAGAGCTGTCTCCACTGCCTCGACGCACAGAGCTGCTTTGTAAAGCAGTAGCAGCAGCAGTGCTCTCGGCTGGAATGGAGAACATGATGATTGCACCAGTGTTCAACGTTGTAATGAGGCTTTGTAAGTTGTCCTGGTAGCGAGGGTCTAGGAGGGTGTACACCCAATAATCAGACGTGGTGAGAATGTGGGTGATGCGGCGGTCGTTTCTCAGGCACTGCAGCATGAAATCAACCATGTGCTGCAGACTCCCAACTGGCCAAGAAACGCTGTCCCCTGCAAGAGGCGTCATCTCTGCCCGCTCTGCATCACCCCACCCTCGCTCTACATACTGACTAGAGCATTGTGTACCTCACTCTGGAGCGATGTCTTCCTCCTCCATTGACTCCTCCTCATCCTCCTCACAAAGTGACCCCTGCCTAGGCCTTTGTGAGGAACTACGTTGTGCTGACTGTCCAGAAGGTGATGGAATTTGTGACTCCTCATCCTCCACCTCTTTCAAAACCTCATCCCTTAGTGATTGCAGTGTTTTTTGAAGCAGGCAGATAAAGGGGACAGTCAGGCTGACTAGTGCATCATCTGCACTCGCCATCCGCGTTGAGTCATCAAATGCACGCAAAACGTGGCAGATGTCCTTCATAGAGGCCCACTCAGTAGTGGTGAAGTGTGAATGGTGCAAATTGCGAGTTGATTGCGCCTGATGCAGCTGATACTCCATTACTGCTGGCTGCTGCTCACACAACCGCTCCAACATATGTAATGTGGAATTCCACCTGGTGGGTACGTCACATATGATGCGATGTTCCGGAAGGCGAAATCGGCGTTGCAGAGCTGCAATGCACGATTTGGCCATGCTGGAACGACGCAAGTGAGAGCACTCTAGGCGGACCTTGTGCAGCAGTGCATCAAGATCCGGATAGTCCCTCAAAAAACTCTGCACGACCAAGTTGAGCACATGTGCCAGACATGGTATGTGAGTGAGGTTGCCTAGGCCCAGAGCTGCCACCATATTTCGGCCATTGTCACACACTACCAAGCCTGGCTGGAGATTCGCTGGCACAAACCACACGTCACTCTCCTGCTTGATGGCATTCCAGAGCTCCTGAGCTGTGTGGCTTCGATTCCCCATTGAAATTAATTTCAGGACGGCCTGTTGACGTTTTGCCACGGCTGTGCTCATATCGGTCGTAACAGGTAAGCGTTCACGGGTCCATGTGGAGGTAGACCGTGACGGCTCCTGCAGCGATGATTCTGAGGAACTGGAGTAGGAGGAGGAGTCAATGTGTACAGATTGGATTCCTGCAATCCTTGGAGTTGGCAGAACACGTACAGCGCCACTTGCAAGATCTGTACCCGGCTCCACAACATTGACCCAATGGACAGTGAGGGAAAGGTATCGTCCCTGGCCATGGGTACTGGTCCACGCATCGGTGGTCAGGTGGACCTTGCTACTGACGGTGTTTAGTAGCGCATGTTTAATTTTTCCCTCAACATGCTTTTGCAGGCCAGGGACGGCTTGCCTGCTGAAATAAAATCGGCTGGGCACATTGTATAGTGGGACTGCCAATGCCATTAAGTTACGGAAACTGTCAGTCTCCACCAGCCTGAATGACAGCATTTCAAGGGACAGGAGTTTTGCAATGCCAGCATTCAGAGCCTGTGCTCGGGGATGGTTTGCAGAGTAGGGCCGTCTTTTCTCCCATGCCTGTGCTACCGATGGCTGTACAGTGGCCTGGGAGTGTGAGGATGACAGGGAACTTGCTGCTGTGGGTGGAATTACACTGGGTCTCTGTACAACAGTGACAGAGGTTCTTCCATGGCGATCCTGTGAGGAAGCCGAAACAGCTGTGTGTGAGCTGGAGGAAGAGGCTCCAACACGAGCTGAAGATGTAGGTGCTGCTGTAGGTTGGCCTACGTCTACAGTGTGTCTTTGTAACTCCACCACGTGCTTGGTCCGCACATGTTTCCACATATTAGTGGTATTGAGGTTACTGGCACTTTTACCTCTTTTGACTTTTTGATTATACAGCTTGCATTTGACATAGCAAATGTCATCTTCAAGTGTGTCATAAAAGGACCACGCAGTGCAAGTCCTGGGAGCGCCCATTTTTGCTTTTGGAAGAGAACTGCTCCGAACGGGTGCCAAAGTGGAGGCTACAGGCAACCGAGTCTGCAGTCTACCTCTCCCTCCTGTTTGGACCGTTGGGGGAATCTCTTCCTCAGAGCTGCTCCCACCACCTTCCTGTTCCTCACGCCATGTTGGGTCAAGGACCTCATCATCTCCACTACCCTCTTCCAACACCTGCTGCTGTTGGGTGGTCTGGCCAGCACCGTGCGCAACAGAAACTGGCACCTGAGTCTCATCATCATCAGATGCGTTCTGCGGTGTGCTGACCATCGGCACTGGCTCACCAGCCTCTTCAGATTCAGAGAGACAAAGCTGTTGCACATCACTGCATACTCCCTCTTCTTCACATTCTAGAATGCTGCTTGGCTGGCCTCCTCTTTCCAAGCCAACAGATTCAGAGAACAGAAGTAGAGACTGAGCTGGCTCCTGTACAGAGCTCTCTGATTGCCTGAGCAATTTGGCAGGCGGTGAAGAGACAGATGGTTGCTCAACAGTGCTCTGGTCCTGAGAGGAGGTGGAAGCAATTGTAGTCGATGCGTTGGCTGCCATCCAACCGACAACGGCTTCAATTTGTTCTTCCCACAGCAGGGGGGTACGCTGAGCTCCTACAAAAGTGTGCATAAAGGAACGCTCACGGGGAAAACTGGTGGATGCTGTGTCACTGGGGGCGGCAGCAGCCACAGAATCCCCACGTCCTCTCCCTGCTGAAACTCCACGCCCACGACCACATGCCTTACTCCCTTCCTTCTTCATCTTGGTAGATTTATAAAGATAGGCAGAAAAGTACTAAGGCCTAAGTGTGCTTATTCCTGAACAGCTGCTTTCAGGTATAAGAAACACAGAGTTTACAAAGTGTGGACTACACTTTAATATCAGCTAATGTGGCCTATCAAGTGTCAAGTGTAGTGTTTGCTGAACTTTATTAACTTTCCCCTTTTTTTCAATCTAAAACCAAAGGTTGTGATTCAGACAAAAAACAATGTACTATGGATAGTATCACTCACAATTTTTTTTTAGCTATTACAATGCACGAAACTAGAATGCAATAGCTAAGGCACAAAAAAAAAAGTGGGTAATACTAATCTGTCTGTTCCTGCAGGCCGCAAACAAGCAAAAAGTCTCCTTTATGTACTTCTATAGTGTTTGCAACCAATGTATTGGATACGGATGGAAGCGCGTCACACTAATAGATTTGAGTTTTTTGAAATAGAATGGAGCAGCATCAATTAGCCAAAAATGTAAAGGATGAGGCAGTGACACACGCTCAGCAGACTCCAACTAGCAGTGGTTGAAGAACTAACTTGAGCGCGATCTGCACTCAAAAAAAGAGACCTCACAGACTGCCGTGAACACTGCAGACAACTGTTCACTAGCTCTGAAAGGCTCCTTTATGTACTTCTATTGTGTTTGCAACCAATGTATTGGATACGGATGGAAGCGCGTCACACAATAGATTTGAGTTTTTTGAAATAGAATGGAGCAGCACCAATTAGCCAAAAATGTAAAGGATGAGGCAGTGACACACGCTCAGCAGACTCCAACCAGCAGTGGTTGAAGAACTAACTTGAGCGTGATCTGCACTCACAAAAAGAGACCTCCCAGACAGCCGTGAACACTGCACGCGACTGTTCACTAGCTCTGAAAGGCTCCGCTCTGTACTTCTATTAGTGTTTGCAACCAATGTATTGGATACGGATGGAAGCGCGTCACACTAATAGATGACTGTTAATTTCAATTGAATGGAGCAGCACCAATTCCACAAAAGAAAAAAAAATGAGGCAGTGAGTGACACGTGCAGATGACTACAAACTGCGGTGGATGCAGACCAAACTGCAGCGTCACCTGCACTCACACACAGACCTTGCACAGAGCTGTGAAAACAGCACTGCAAGGAAAAAGGAAGATTTACACAGCGGTTTGTCAAATAGCCTGCCTACAGAACAATTCACAAAAACGCAATCTCTAACTGTCCCTCAGAGTCAGAAGAGCAGCGTTCTGTCCCTAACTGAATTCACAGCACAGTGAAGCCAAAATGGCAGCAGCCAATCACAGCCATGCCATTAGTTAACATGACCGCAGCATTACAGGATGTGCCCACACTTCTTAGGATTCCTCATTGGCTGAATAAAATCACACTGCCTCTCAAAGAATTATGGGAACTTCCGATTCCGGTATACGATATAGCAAAAGTATGGAACTCAGTATCGGAATTCCAATACAGCGAATATCGGCCGATACCCGATATTTGCGGTATCGGAATGCTCAACACTATTTGAGATGGAATTAGCATGCTGGACATCGTGTCATGAACTGAGAGGTCCAGTAATGATACAGGAATAGAGTCAGATAGGTCTGTGGAAGATATCATTCTCATTTTGAACATGTTTAGTGGGTATTGCAGAATCCAAAAAAATCTTATTCTTATTTAAATTTTTAACTTCATTCAAATTATTGATTTGTGATCTGATATTTTCTAGGTGTTTCCTTGCTTCTGATACAGTCTGAGAGTGATTAAGAATATCTCCTTTATTAGTTCTTATTTTGGGAGTACTCATACTAACTTCAATATCGACTGCTGGGTTATTTATGACATTTTCCTCAATATTAATATTTTTATTTTTACTAGGAGTAGCCTCATTGGTATTTTTGCCATTATTGATTTTATCTGTATTTTTCTTTTTATAGTCATCCCTATCTCTCTGCAATTTTTTTTTAGATTTTCTTAAAATGGTTTCATTTACCAATTGCATGATGAAGGTGGTTACATTTGAATTAATCTTATTGTAATCAGGGTGTGACTGAAAAGGGGTTAACTCATCCGGTAGTTGTTTTATTTTAATTGTCACTATATCACATAATTGAGATCTTTTCTTATAAAGGCATTTTAACATATTAGCCATACAGTTTTCTAAGTTCACATTCCAGTCATTAGTAAACTCTACATCGTCAGGAAAGGGTGTGCTGTGAACAATTATCAATCCTCTTGGACAAATTTTCTCCCTCAAATAGATGGAGAGAAAATGGGCATCCAAGTTATAATGAAGTTCCTCCTTAAATGCTTCTTTCAGATTAAAAAAGGTTTTTCAAAGTTTTTTAATCTCATCCTCAGAAAATGCTTTGTGATTTACCTCCTTTACAACGGTCGGTTCAATAATTCCAATCGTTTGATTGATCAGTCGCTCTCTTGTGATCAGTCGATTCTTAAAATAATCCATGCTGTCAAGGAAGATGATAAAGGAACCTGCGCTTCTTTAAATATGTTGATTGTCTCAGAAAATGTGTAAATGATTGTATAGGTTTCATGTGTGTAATTTTCATGGAGTATGCGTTGTGCCTGGACAGCGCGATGCTCTAGGTGGCGCTGCACCTGAGTTAGGGCTCGATCCCGCGTTGCCGCACAGTTACTGGGGAGCGCTGTGTTGTTTCCCCTAGAACCAGCGCTGTCTTGTACTTAAGTTAATTTCAGATAAATTTGAGTGTAATTCTCACACATGAAGAGGTCATCTGTTAAAGGGAATCTGTCACCCTGAATTGGCGGGATATTTAAATGATGGCAGTCAGGTCAGATGGGCGGTGTTTTGGGTACTTGCCTTAACATGTTGTTCGCCGCTGTCTCCATTATTTCTGGGAATTGTAGTTGTTGCCCTCCATATAATGCGCCTGCGCATGGCAATCTGCGGGCAAAGCATACTGCGCGTGCGCAATTCAAGATTGCAATGCGCAGGCGCGTTATATGAAGGTCAACGACTATAATTCCCAGAAATAATGGAGACAGCGGCGAACAACATGTTAAGGCAAGTACCCAAAACACCGCCCATCTGACCTGACTGCCATCATTTAAATATCCCGCCAATTTAGGGTGACAGATTCCCTTTAACTCACTCCTAGTCCTGAAGCTTTGGCTTTTTTTTAGTATGACCAAGACGTGTAGCGGTGTTTCTAAAAACCTGCAACACTGAGTGTCTACTGGGCAGATATGTCTCCAGCTCAATTCCAACTCTATTTTATTAGAATTTAAAAAACTCTTCTCTATTAAATACAAACATTATTCTATTAAATCTATTAATCTTTAATTTTTACATAAGTAAAGCAAAAAACAGAGATACTTTTTATTAATAAAGATTTATTTGCTTTAGAAACTTTATTAAATAGCAAATGTTCAAATTTCTTCTACAAAATGATGCCAGTTTTCATTGCAGTCCAATGGTTCCAGTAGTAGAGGAAACGACTCCCATAACAGAAAAGCCAAGTTTCTTGAAAGTTTGCGGTATATGGTCTTTTTTTCTTCGGTCATCTGTTCTTTTTTCCTGAAATATTTTTATTTTTTGAATCTGCAAACTTAAACAGACATGGTATAAAGGTACTGTCACACTAAGCAAGATCGCTAAAGAGTCACCGATTTTATGACACAGTAGCGATCTCGTTAGCGACGCAGCTGTGTGTGACATGTAGCAGCGATGTGGCCTCTGCTGAGATTTCGTTGATCGCTTATGAACATTCTGAGCCGTTTTTTGGTCATTGGTGTCCCGCTGGTGAGCCTGAATCGCTGAGTGTGACACCCTTTATGAACGACTTAACCAGCGTCGCAGGTGGGACTAGGTTTTCCCAACGACCGCAGAGGTCGTTATACAGATCGCTGATGAGATGTGTTTGGAATCACAGATCGCTGATTAGCTGTGTTTGGAATCTAACTAGCGACCATATAGCGATTGCACCAACGATCTCACCAGGTTGTGTCGTTGTCGTGATCGCTAGTGCGATCGCTAAGTGTGACAGTGCCTTTACAATGGTTTTCTCTGGAATAGAAAACACTTTCTCTGATAAGAATGTTGTATTAACCATGGACTAACTTTGAACTTTGACATGTGTCATCTGACTGCTTGGCGCCTGTTTTTTTTTTTCTTTTTTTAATCTTGGATGTATTTAAACAAGGCACTGTTAGAACATGTGTAAGCTATATGTGGTATTCTCCTGATGAAGGGGTGGTATACACCCTGAAACGCGTTGATTAAACCAGTTCTGAACTTTACTACGCCTTGGAAATTTATTATTTGGGCAGCGCGGACTGAAATCCACATCCTTTCCGCAGTGTACTGTGTTGTCTAGTCGTTGACCGACTCTTGGTTCTGTGGCAGCCTCTCTTACATGTGCTTAGACCACTTAACACCAGGCGAGCAGCTTTTTTAGAAAAAAGTGCTAATTTATTGTTGGATAAAACCCTATTGCGCTTTGTGTCTCCCTTGCCTTATCTACTTTCAGTGAAGATGAGCAGCCCAGAAGACGTCATCGACTACCTGGCGTCCATGCTGGAGAAGCAGAACCCGCATCTCCCAGAATATGCACAGCAAGGTTAGCGATGCGCAGGCCGACAGCTCGCTGTGCTTGCACCAAGCGAAGCATTTTGCTTTTCCATTTTTTTTGTCACTCTTGCATACCACATCAATTTCTCGCTTGCTGTCTGTGAATTTGAACATGGGAGTTTGCTACAAATGTGTCCTGTCATTCATCATCATTACTTTCACTTCTGTCCATCATATCAGCCCCTTTTAACACTGCTGATCTTTAGGGTTAGTGGCTCTTTAAAGTCATCATCCTCTACATGGCTGTGGGCAATCAGCAGAGGGGATGCTGTAATATGCAGATTGTTCTCTTATTAATCAGTCACTGAGCCCCTAATTATCTGCTTGTGTGCAGCCACTCAGGATAAATGGAGCCTGACCGCAGGAACACAGGCTGTGTAAATGCTGTCGGCAGCACGGTGTCTCTTCCAGCCTGTGGAGGGTACTGTGCTGTCCTGTAGCCACACATCCAAATACAGATTTTCATAATAACCTGTTATGAATGTGCTAGAGATGGTTTCTGAGCAGAGGCTCCCTCTGGTGGTTACAGACAGTGCTGAACCTTTCAGCGAGGAATGGCAATCTGGGATCACGGACTGGTCTGGTCACGGACTGGGCATTGATTCTACCCCTTTGGCAGAGAATAAACCCCAGTTTTCTACTCAGGTGATAATGAGGGTTGAACCAGATCATCAGGCGAATTGCAAATTTCTGGTGCTGTATAATCTGCATGACATTATTGTACTAGATTTCCCTTGGTTACAGTCTCATAATCCTGTTTTGGATTGGAAATCTGTGTCTGTGACCAGTTGGGGCTGCCAATGTGTTAATGCCGACACTCCTGTTTTTTCTGCCTCTTCCCAGTCTCAGGATGTTCCTGACTTTTTGACTGATTTTTCGGATGTATTTAGTGAAAGTAAATCTGCATCCTTGCCCCTCACAGGAGCTATGATTGCGCTATTGAATTAGTGCCTGGTGGTAAATTTCCTAAAGGTCGCCTTTTTAACTTGTCTGTACCTGAACACGATGCTATGCGATCTTATATCAAGGAGTCATTGGAGAAGGGTCATATCAGACCATCCTCTTCACCCTTGGGTGCCGGTTTTTTCTTTGTGGCCAAAAAGGATGGTTCATTGAGGCCGTGTATTGATTATCGTCTCTTGAATAAGATCACTGTGAAGTATCAATATCCGTTACCCTTGATTTCTGACCTGTTTTCCAGGGTGAAAAGTGCTAGTTGGTTTACCAAGCTTGACCTCAGGGGGGCGTATAACCTTATTCGCATTAAGCACGGGGATGAATGGAAGACGGCGTTTAATACCCCAGAGGGGCATTTTGAGTACCTAGTGATGCCCTTTGGGCTCACTAATGCTCCTTCCGTCTTCCAATCCTTCATGAATGATATTTTCAGGGATTTTGTGGATAAATTTCTGATTGTTTATTTGGATGATATCTTGATTTTTTCCAATGACTGGGACTCTCATGTGAAACATGTTCAGACTGTGTTCCAGATTTTGAGAGAGAATGCACTGTATGTGAAGGGATCAAAGTGTCTTTTTGGAGTACGGAAGGTCTCATTTCTGGGATTCATTTTGTCTCTGTCTGTTATTTAAATGGACCCGGTCAAGGTTCAGGCCATCTGTGATTGAGTCCAACCTACTTCATTAAAGGCTCTTCAGAGATTTTTGGGTTTTCCCAATTTTTATCGTAAATTTTGGTAATTTCTCCAGTATTGTTAAACCATTGACTGATTTGACAAAAAAGGGTTCTGATTTGGTGAATTGGCCTCCTGAGGCAGTCTCTGCATTTCTGGAACTTAAGCAGAGATTCACTTCTGCTCCTGTTCTACGGCAGCCTGATGTTTCTCTACCGTTTCAGGTGGAGGTTGATGCCTCTGAAATTGGGGCAGGTGCCGTTTTGTCCCAAAGAGATCCAGAGACCTCTAAGAGTAACCCTTGTGCCTTTTTCTCTCGAAAATTTTCTCCAACTGAACGTAATTATGACATGGTTAATCGGGAGTTATTGGCCATGAAGTGGGCCTTTGAAGAGTGGAGACATTTGCTGGAAGGAGCCAAACATCAGGTGGTGGTCCTCACGGACCATAAGAATCTGGTTTATCTCGAATCAGCCAAGCGACTTAATCCTAGACAGGCCAGGTGGGCCTTGTTTTTCACACGTTTTAATTTTGTGGTTTCTTTTCTTCCTGGCACTAAGAATGTTAATGCGGATGTCATCTTGAGGAGTTTCTTTGCAGACTCTCCTGAGTTATCTGATCCTACTGTTATTTTGAAAGAGGGTGT
Source organism: Oophaga sylvatica (assembly GCA_033576555.1). Classification (NCBI taxonomy): domain Eukaryota; kingdom Metazoa; phylum Chordata; class Amphibia; order Anura; family Dendrobatidae; genus Oophaga; species Oophaga sylvatica. The sequence continues at coordinate 114,229,040 of JARQOD010000008.1, forward strand.
AGTTCTTTCCGCCATCTCTCCAATTTGAGACTGGCTCTGGAAGGGTGTCAGGAGGATAAACCTGAGCGCTGCCCTATTGGGAAATTGTTTGTCCCAGACCAGTGGAAGAAGAGTGTGATGTCTGAGATTCATTGTTCCGCGTTGGCTGGTCATCCCGGGATTTTTGGTACCAGAGACTTGGTGAGTCGGTCCTTTTGGTGGCCTACTTTGTCTCGTGACGTCAGGGAATTTGTGCAGTCCTGTGGGACTTGCTCTCGCTCCAAGCCTTGCTCTCGCTCTAGTGGTTTGTTAATGCCATTACCTGTGCCCAAGAGGCCATGGACCCATATCTCTATGGATTTTATTTCCGACCTCCCTGTTTCTCAGAGACTGACCATTATCTGGGTAATCTGTGATAGGTTTTTCAAGATGATACATCTTGTGCCATTACCTAAGTTACCTACAAGAGAAAAAGGTAGCACACTGTAGCGCTATAGCTTGCAAACACGAAATATGAAAAATATGAAAAATGAATTGCATCATTACCTTAGAAATATGAAAAATTGAGAAGTCTTAGCGCATAAGATGACCAAATTATGTGAGCCTGATAGCCACGTCAAGGCTCTTCTCGTATATCAGGTCCTAACTAATGCCTATCCTCGCTTAGAAAAGTCTGTCTGCATGGGAACGTATGAATCCTCTCTTCAGACTAAAATCTACATCTCTGTGGAGGGGTGATGAACCTGTTGTAATTAAAAAGCTTGTGACCACCAGGTGGAGTGCTCAGGTAGAAGGTAAATGAATACATATAAAAAAACTGACCGGCACATCCAAACATAGATTCAGTGTGAACAGGTGCTAAACCTAGAGTCACCAACTCATATACATACAAGAGAAAAAGGTAGCACACTGTAGCGCTATAGCTTGCAAACACGAAATATGAAAAATATGAAAAATGAATTGCATCATTACCTTAGAAATATGAAAAATTGAGAAGTCTTAGTGCATAAGATGGCCAAATTATGTGAGCCTGATAGCCACGTCAAGGCTCTTCTCGTATATCAGGTCCTAACTAATGCCTATCCTCGCTTAGAAAAGTCTGTCTGCATGGGAACGTATGAATCCTCTCTTCAGACTAAAATCTACATCTCTGTGGAGGGGTGATGAACCTGTTGTAATTAAAAAGCTTGTGACCACCAGGTGGAGTGCTCAGGTAGAAGGTAAATGAATACATATCAAAAAAACTGACCGGCACATCCAAACATAGATTCAGTGTGAACAGGTGCTAAACCTAGAGTCACCAACTCATATACATACAAGAGAAAAAGTAGACACTGTAGCGCTTATGAAACTCAAATAAACAGAAAATGAAAAACTTGAAAATGAATAAACCTTAGAAATAAAAATGGAACATTAGTGCATAGATGGCAATATTGCTATAGCATCAAGGCATTCTCAATCAGGTCTAATAAGTCTGCCTCGATGAACTTCTACTCAAGGGGAACTAGACTCTTAGAAAAATTAACTAAAGAGGGGTGAGACCAGTTATTAAAAGTGTGACACAGTGAAATGACAGTAAAGTAAATATCACAAAAAATCAGGACATCAAACATAGAATTCAGTACAGTGCTAAACAGAGTACAACTCAAACATAAAGAGCAAAAGTAGCAACAACGATATAAAAATATAAAATAGCTTTTAAGAAAAATAGACACGAAATATAAAAATAGCAAAATGAATTGCACTACCTTAAAGAAAAATTTGAATCTAGGCATAAATGGCATTCGTGAAAAGCACGTCAAGCTTCGATCGATATGATCCTCTAACTAATGCTACCACCTTAGAAAAGTCTGCTGCATGAATAAATCTTGACTAAAACTATCTCTGTGGAGGGGTATGAACTGTTAATTAAAAGCCTTCCACCAGGGAAGTGCTAGAGAAAGTAAATAATACAACAAAAAACTGACGGCACTCCAAACAAATATGTGAAAGTGTAAATAATCACAACTAAATAAAAGAAAGTAGCAAGTAGCCTATGCTGAACACGAAGAAATTGAAATGATTCATCTTACCTGTTGAAAAGAGTCTTGCGAAATGAATTTTGACAATCCATCCTGGGGTTGTAATCGGTATAACTTGTACCCCTTAGAAGTGTCAGGAGAGAATCTCTTAAAAAATCTACCGAATGAACAGTTGTATTAAAAGCTACCAGGAGTCCATAATAATAAAAAAAAAAACTGAGCCATACTGAACAGTGAAAAGGTTAAAAAGTCACATACTAAATATGAAAAAAGGAGCAGTAGATGCCAAACACGATAGAAATAAATGATTCTCTTACCAGATATAAAAATTGGAAGTCTGGATGTGGCAATATTGACCTTCGCAAATTCTCTTTGAGGGTATAACTATTCTTAAAAAGTTGTCGTGGATCTAGAAATTAGATAAAACAACTGTAGGTATAACTGTTGTATTAAAGCTTGACAAGTATTCATAAGGAAAGAACATTAGAAGCTGCAATAAATAGAAATGAAAAGTAACTATACCAATATAAAAGAGAAGTTACATGTGGCTAGTGAACCATAAAGAAATATTATCATCCTAAAAATGAAAATGAAGTTGCGCATGGGAATTATGTCCTTCCGTCAAGTCTTCTCTTGGCTATAACTTCTGTTAAAAGTTGTCCATGGGAGTTGATCTCTGTAGACTAAAATCTACCTCGGGAATAAACCTGTTGTAATTAAAAGTGTGACCAAGGTGAGCTCAGTAGAAGGAAAAATACATATCAAAAAAATGACGAATAAATAGAAGTTGACAGGTCTAAATAGATAAATCTTACATAAGAGAAAATAGACTGTAGCCTATAGCTTGCAACCGATATAAATATGAAAAATATTGCATCTACTTAGAATTGAAAAATGGAAGTTACTAGATAATTATGTGGCTGAGCCGTGTATTCCTTTCCCTTAATGCTCGTAGAAAATGTCTCAATGGGAACTAAACTTTCAGTAAATCTACACCTGGAGGGTATACTGAATAAAGTACCACAGTGGTGCTCAGAAAGGAAATGAAAAATAAAAAATGAGCCATAAAATATTGAAAAGTGCAAACTGGCACATTATACTACAGAGAAAAGTAGCACTGTAGCGCTACTTGCACACGATAGAAAATTGAAATGAATGCATCTCTTAGAAATAAAATTGAGAGTTTGTAAGTGAAATTGTGACCTGTGCCACGTCAGGCTTGTAAAGTCTAAACTACCGCTAAAAAGTCGTTGAGGGAACTAGAATCCCCTCAATAATACGTGAGGGGGTAACTGTAGTAATTAAAACTTGAAAGGATGTCAGTAGAATAAAATAATCAAACTAGGCATCAACTAATCAGTAAGGTCTACCTAATCACAATCATACTCGAAAAGTTGACCTGTGCCTAATCACCTTAATAAATACATCTCTGTGGAGGGGTGTGAACGTGTAATAAAGCTGTGACACCAGGTGGAGTGCTCAGGTAGAAGGTAATGAAAATATCAAAAACTGACGGCACATCAAACATAGATTCAGTGTGAACAGTGCTAAACTAGAGTCACCAACTCATTCATACAAGAGAAAAAGGTAGCCACTGTAGCGCTATAGCTTGCAACACGAAATTGAAAAATATGAAAAATGAATTGCATCATTACCTTAGAAATATGAAAAATTGGAGTTTGCGCATAGAGGCCAATTATGTGAGCCTAACACGTCAGGCTTTCGTTATGGTCCTATAATGCCTTCTCGCTTAAAAGTCTCGCATGGAACGTATGACCCTTCAGATAAATCAATCTGTGGAGGGGTGATGACTGTTTAATTAAAAGCTGTGACACAGTGGATTCAGGTAGAAGGTAATGAAAATATCAAAAAATGACGGACATCCAAACATAGATCGGAACAGTGCTAACTGAGTCCACTATACAACAAGAGAAAAGTGCCACTGTAGCGTATAGCTTCAACCGAATGAAAATATGAAAATGATTCTCATTACTAGAAATGAAAATTGGAAGTCTTTTTTTTTTTTTATCCTCGCTTAGAAAAGTCTGTCTGCATGGGAACGTATGAATCCTCTCTTCAGACTAAAATCTACATCTCTGTGGAGGGGTGATGAACCTGTTGTAATTAAAAAGCTTGTGACCACCAGGTGGAGTGCTCAGGTAGAAGGTAAATGAATACATATCAAAAAACTGACGGCACATCCAAACATAGATTCAGTGTGAACAGGTGCTAAACCTAGAGTCACCAACTATATACATACAAGAGAAAAAGGTAGCACACTGTAGCGCTATAGCTTGCAAACACGAAATATGAAAAATATGAAAAATGAATTGCATCATTACCTTAGAAATATGAAAAATTGAGAAGTCTTAGCGCATAAGATGGCCAAATTATGTGAGCCTGATAGCCACGTCAAGGCTCTTCTCGTATATCAGGTCCTAACTAATGCCTATCCTCGCTTAGAAAAGTCTGTCTGCATGGGAACGTATGAATCCTCTCTTCAGACTAAAATCTACATCTCTGTGGAGGGGTGATGAACCTGTTGTAATTAAAAAGCTTGTGACCACCAGGTGGAGTGCTCAGGTAGAAGGTAAATGAATACATATCAAAAAACTGACCGGCACATCCAAACATAGATTCAGTGTGAACAGGTGCTAAACCTAGAGTCACCAACTCATATACATACAAGAGAAAAAGGTAGCACACTGTAGCGCTATAGCTTGCAAACACGAAATATGAAAAATATGAAAAATGAATTGCATCATTACCTTAGAAATATGAAAAATTGAGAAGTCTTAGCGCATAAGATGGCCAAATTATGTGAGCCTGATAGCCACGTCAAGGCTCTTCTGTATATCAGGTCCTAACTAATGCCTATCCTCGCTTAGAAAGTCTGTCTGCATGGGAACGTATGAATCCTCTCTTCAGACTAAAATCTAATCTCTGTGGAGGGGTGATGAACCTGTTGTAATTAAAAAGCTTGTGACCACCAGGTGGAGTGCTCAGGTAGAAGGTAAATGAATACATATCAAAAAACTGACCGGCACATCCAAACATAGATTCAGTGTGAACAGGTGCTAAACCTAGAGTCACCAACTCATATACATACAAGAGAAAAAGGTAGCACACTGTAGCGCTATAGCTTGCAAACACGAAATATGAAAAATATGAAAAATGAATTGCATCATTACCTTAGAAATATGAAAATTGAGAAGTCTTAGCGCATAAGATGGCCAAATTATGTGAGCCTGATAGCCACGTCAAGGCTCTTCTCATTTTTCATATTTTTCATATTTCGTGTTTGCAAGCTATAGCGCTACAGTGTGCTACCTTTTTCTCTTGTATGTATATGAGTTGGTGACTCTAGGTTTAGCACTTGTTCACACTGAATCTATGTTTGGATGTGCCGGTCAGTTTTTTGATATGTATTCATTTACCTTCTACCTGAGCACTCCACCTGGTGGTCACAAGCTTTTTAATTACAACAGGTTCATCACCCCTCCACAGAGATGTAGATTTTAGTCTGAAGAGAGGATTCATACGTTCCCATGCAGACAGACTTTTCTAAGCGAGGATAGGCATTAGTTAGGACCTGATATACGAGAAGAGCCTTGACGTGGCTATCAGGCTCACATAATTTGGCCATCTTATGCGCTAAGACTTCTCAATTTTTCATATTTCTAAGGTAATGATGCAATTCATTTTTCATATTTTTCATATTTCGTGTTTGCAAGCTATAGCGCTACAGTGTGCTACCTTTTTCTCTTGTATGTATATGAGTTGGTGACTCTAGGTTTAGCACCTGTTCACACTGAATCTATGTTTGGATGTGCCGGTCAGTTTTTTGATATGTATTCATTTACCTTCTACCTGAGCACTCCACCTGGTGGTCACAAGCTTTTTAATTACAACAGGTTCATCACCCCTCCACAGAGATGTAGATTTTAGTCTGAAGAGAGGATTCATACGTTCCCATGCAGACAGACTTTTCTAAGCGAGGATAGGCATTAGTTAGGACCTGATATACGAGAAGAGCCTTGACGTGGCTATCAGGCTCACATAATTTGGCCATCTTATGCGCTAAGACTTCTCAATTTTTCATATTTCTAAGGTAATGATGCAATTCATTTTTCATATTTTTCATATTTCGTGTTTGCAAGCTATAGCGCTACAGTGTGCTACCTTTTTCTCTTGTATGTATATGAGTTGGTGACTCTAGGTTTAGCACCTGTACACACTGAATCTATGTTTGGATGTGCTGGTCAGTTTTTTGATATGTATTACCTAAGTTACCTTCCTCCTCCGAATTGGTGCCTTTGTTCCTTCAGCACGTGGTTCGGTTACATGGCATTCCGGAGAACATTGTGTCTGACAGAGGAGTCCAGTTTGTTTCCAGATTTTGGAGGACATTTTGTTCTAAACTTGGTGTTCAATTATCTTTCTCCTCTGCTTTTCATCCTCAGACCAATGGACAAACCGAGAGAACAAACCAGACCTTGGAGACTTATTTGAGATGTTTTGTGTCTGCTGATCAAGATGACTGGGTCTCTTTTTTGCCTTTGGCTGAGTTTGCTCTTAATAATAGGGCTAGCTCTGCCACCTTGATGTCTCCATTTTTCTGCAATTTTGGGTTTCACCCTCGATTTTCTTCGGGACAGACGGAGGCTTCTGTCTGTCCGGTGTTGACTCTGTTGTGGAGTGAATGCAGCAGATTTGGGACCAGGTAGTGGAGAGGTTGTCTCTCTCTCAGGAGAAGGCCCAACGGTTTGCCAACCGGCATAGGACTGATGGTCCTTGGTTTAAAGTGGGGGACTTGGTTTGGTTGTCCTCAAGAAATATCTCTATGAGGGTTGCATCTCCAAAGTTTAAGCCTAGGTTCATTGGACCTTATAAGATCATGGAGATTTTCAATCCTGTTTCCTTCCGTTTGCTTCTTCCAGGGACATTTAAGATCCATAACGTGTTCCACAAGTCCTTATTGAAGAGGTTTGTCGAGCCAGTGGTTCCTATGGATGCGCCTCTTGACCCTGTTTTGGTTGAGGGCAATCTGGAGTATGTGGTTGAGAAAATATTGGATTCTCGTTTTTCTAGACAGAAACTCCAGTATTTGGTTAATTGGAGAGTTATGGTCAGGAGGACAATTCTTGGGTGTTTGCTTCGGACATCCATGCTAGGAGACTGATCCGTGCCTATCACCGAGCTCATCCTGATCGACCTGGTTGCACAAGTTAAGGTTCGGTGACCCCTCCTCAAGGGGGGGTACTGTTATGAATGTGCTAGAGATGGTTTCTGAGCAGAGGCTCCCTCTGGTGGTTACAGACAGTACTGAACCTTTCAGCGAGGAATGGCAATCTGGGATCACGGACTGGTCTCATATAAGGGAGGTTCCTTCCCATGATGGTTGCCGGTGATCAATTTTTCTTGTCTCAATTGTGGTTCCTGGTTCATTTGGAAGTTTGCTGAGTCTTGCCTGCATCTTCTGCTATCAGATAAGATATTTTCTGCTTTTATTTTTGTGCTTGCTAATTGCATTGTTTTCTGCACATTTGTGGAGGACAGTCGGGTCCCCTCCTGGGGCCTGAGCTCCTCACAGTTTGTCTGTAGCCTCTGTTGTTTGTTCATTTGCTTTTTCCTGCTTTTTCAGCGGCTGCAGCTTGGTTTTATTCACACTGAGATCTGATTTAGTGGGTGGCGAGATCGTGTGATCTCAGTATTTTTGTAATCAGAATTGTTGGATTTTTGTAGGGTTTTCTGGGTTGCAGAAAGTAATCTCTCCTGTCCTTTCCTATTTAGTCAGCTTGTGGCCCCAGCATTTGCTCAATCTGTTTTCTGCCTGCGTTTGTGTTTTCATCTTGTCTAACCGCCATTATATGTTTGGGGGCTGCCTATTCCTTTGGGGCTCTACTCCGGGGCAGATAGCTTTCCTGTTTCTATCTTTAGGTATAGCTAGCTCTCAGGCTGTGACGAGGCGTCTAGGATCAACGTAGGAACGCTCCATGGCTACCTCTAGTTGTGTGGTTAGTTCAGGTTTCTGCAACCCATTAGTTACCAACATCTCAGGTGTTCGGCTGCCCTGCTGTTGTTCCTGTCCTCCTCAGCTTCCGTACATAACAATAACCACCCAGTCACTACCGGGCCTTGTACACGGGAAGATGAAGTGTTGTAAACTAGGTTCGAGTCAGATCAGTGCTCATTTTCTTACATGATGCAATAATCATATGGAAACTGTTGTCGGCAGCACACCCCATTCCCAAGAGGTGGATGTGCTGCTGTCTGACAAGGATTTTTTTTAGGTTGGCATTAAATGTATGATTAGCAATAATCAAGTGAACTATCACTGACCTGGGTTACATGGGGCCATAATCAGGACCATTTGATCTCACTAATGACCATTCGGACGATCATCACCCCGTATTTAATTCTGGTACAATATGAAATTATGTCAAGTACGTAAGTCTTAATTATGGCCTCAGAATGGTGACTGCTTTGGCGCTTGTCTAACTATTTATTTATTTTAATCCAGTCAGTAAACACCACGCCGTCCCAGCCTCCATCTCCTCCAGTCCCAAACGCGCCAGCGGAAGGACCGTCGGGACGAAGTGACGTACCGGGATCCCCAGAACACCTAGACGACCTCCTAATGATGCTGTGCTGCTAGGTACTACACATGGATTTGGCTAACTGTCATTGTTTATTATAAGTCCGCTAATATTGCTAGATGATAGGGGCTGTCATCTAGCTGGTCCCAACTCCTGAGTAGCAAATGCATCTATATCAATAGGTTGATTTTGCCATTCAGGACTCTGGTGAAGCCTGAGGACTGCATCTGAGTTCTTAGGAGGCTACCAGTAAATCCTAAAGGTACTGCCACACTACACAATCCCGCTAGCGATCTCGTTAGCGTCGCATACTAATGAGATTGCTAGCTGGATTGTTTCTATATCGCTAGTAGCTACCTATTTTAGCGATGTCGTTAGGACGCTATCGCGGTTAGCGATCTCCTTAACGACTTTAGCGGTACAAAAGTACCGCTAAATCGCTAAAAAAGGTGCCACACTTAGCGATATATACTTACCCAGCGGGAGCGCCAGCGACGAAAATAGGGTCCGGAACGATTCCAGCGACGAGCGAGATCACAGCAGGAAGCTCGTCGCTGGCAGATGCCGCACACAACAACATCGCTAACGGGATCGCTAAATAGTGACGTTTTTTAGCGATCCCGTTAGCGATGTTGTTTAGTGTGGCATACCCTTTAGTTTGCAAGACCCCCCATTGTCCTCCTCTTCCTTCTAACAAGTGTTGATCTTGCTGGATAAAGAACCTGAGGAAGTGCTTAGGTGTTGTACCCTTCATGCTCTTTTCATGAGACATTATAAAGGGCTTGTTAATCAGTTTTCAAAAAGGCATTGTGTCCCCTATTCATAGCCTTGCCTGTTTTGTACACCATTCCAGTCAAAGCCATAGACCCCCAGGAAGGGATGGGAGGATGCTGAGTGAGAGAATAGAGTAATTTTTACCTCTGAGAGGAGCCAAGCTGACTGCCTGAGCGGAATACAATGGCCCCGGTGGAGAGCCCAGTGACCAATTACTGCAGGGCCTCACAAGACCCTCCTTCTCTGAACCTCCAACTCAATGATAAGACTCCTGAATTCATTATCTAATGACAGCTCAATCTACATAACGCATGATTAACGATTCAAAATCTAATATGGCTGTTATTGCATTTCACAACATCAAATACAGTTCATCATATGTAGTGTCCCTGCGTTGTTGCTGCTTGCAAGCCGCATCCTTCCTGGCAGATGATTGCTGAATTAATCATCCATCTTCTGCCTCTAACAGCCGTGGCTGGAGCATGTTAAATGCAGCAGTGAATTTCTGATAGCTGCTTTCAACATGCGTCGGCAGGGGGGTGCGTCATTCCATGCAGCCATGACGTGATCGCGGGGCGCCAATGGATTTCTATGACAGCTGGGGTCCTGGTGAAGATCCTCAATGTCTGTCATTACAATACTTCTGTGAAAGCCAATGTTCAGCTAGCCTTCATAGATCGTGAATCTTGTTATCCACAGCAGTGCTGAAGCACTTCTGTGTATAGCACAAGCGATTGCATGATTGCAGCTTCAAGTCCCCTTATTATTCAACAACAGAAAAAGGGATAAAAAGTTGTTTAACATAAGGGAAAAAAAATAAAAAGAATATAAAAGTTCAAGTCACCCAAGTTTTGCTCAATTTAAAAATAAAACAACTAAAAATACACATATTTGGTATCTCTGTGTCCAGAAATGTTTGCTAAACACAAAAAGTTGCACTGTTGTCGTGCTGAAGCATGTCAATGTGAAATATGTAAAATATGAACAGCAATTATTCTGGATACTAGGGGAAAATGAGACTCTTCGCACATAATTTGGCCAATTCATGCATGCCCAGCAGCCAACGACAAGGCCGTCTCAAATCTGCTGGGCCCTAACGTGGTGTTCACACTAGACACATTAGGACCCAGGAGAACAATAGTAAGAGCCACAAAATCACGTCCCCAACACGTCTGCTAAAATAAAGATGATGTGGCCACCGGTTACCTGATTCTGCAGCCGGTGATGGTGTAATACAGCAGCTATAGGAGGCAAACCGTGCAGAATTATTAGTGAAACCACATAATAAAATGTTTTTTTGTCCCAATAGCATGTGTTTAAGTAAGAAAAAAAAATGTCTCCAAAGTTGGATAACCCCTTTAATAGGTGTTGCGCTTGCACTACGGCACCCTGCAATGATCACTTTTGCAGAATAGCTTACGCTCTACGTTCTGTGTCCCTACAGGTGTGGTTGTGGCGTGTGCAATCGCTGGACTCCTGACTTTGATTGTCGCTGGCGCATGTTGGTGCAGGTAATATATACTGAGCTGATGTAGACAATGTGGCGGACACTGCAATATGGAAATATTATTTCATCAAATCCTTCTGCAATTCTCCTATGAAGTAATTGTTTGTCTAGCAATTCCCTAGTATACTCCCGATCTAAGTAATGCAGAAATTTTAGGGAATTGCTATATATGCATTACCCTAATAACTGTGTATGTTCATCTGACCATCAGTTTCGTCACTCTGGTTTGTCAGATTGTCTAAAGAGTCTTTTCATAGTTGAATATCTTGGGGTGTGATCTGATGTTGCCCTTGTCTGGACTGGAACCCGTAGCTCCAGCATTCATTTGTGTTCCTGCTCTGACACTTCATAGGATGCGCAAGGAGATGAAGCTGGCAGAACGGACAGATTACCCCGCGTACAAACAGTCGCCACCGCCGCCATATGAGAAGACATCGGTATGTGGTAGATAAACCATTTTTTTTCCTTTCTTTCGTTTTATTAAAAAGCGTTACACAACATTACATGTATTCCAAAAGACTTATTCAGACGTAGACCATAAAATCCTCATGGAAATCACACTGTACTAATTCAAAGTAGTAGATAATGTCTAACAATACTATGTGATAACATAGAAATCTGGATATTAAGGGATAATCGCAGAAATAAGCTAGAACATAGGGAAAAACCATGATCAATAATCCCAAGAGAATTGATTTAATATGCAAAAAATCTGTTTAGTAAACATATCAAATAAAAAAAGATGCAGTAGGATCAAAGCCAAAATTCCACATGTAAAAAATGTAGGGCGCATACTGAACAACAGGGATATACAAATATCAGTTACTAGATGGTTATAATAAAACCCTGATATATATTGCACATTCCCAATTGGCCTCACAGTGGTATTGAACAGACATCCTTATCAATATATATTAAAAAACAAATCACAAAGTGCCAAGACCATATTTTATAGATATTATATTACGTGTTCAAAGTGGCAGGGAATCCCACAGTGTACGCCCACCCCGACGTGTGTTTCGGCAATGTAGCCTTTGTCAAGGGTATTATTCAGAAGTAGGAAACTAAAGTACAGCAATATGCTTTGTTTTTCAAAAGGTATATATAAAGGAGTTGCTCAGGTACATGTATCATCGCATAGCTTGTGTTGTGTTGAAGAAGCATAGAAACAATATACACATTACTCTTCTATCATAAACCTGTAGTACAAGCTCAGAATCTAAACTGTTCGGATCTAACACTAACAGGAAAACCTTTTGCTGCCCACTGTAAGAGAGCCACCTAAATCTCCAAACTATATGCAACCTTTAGCTGGATACAGGGCCGGGACAAAGTAGTTTGGTGCCCTAGGCAGAAGAAGCCAATGGCGCCCACCCCAAAGAAAAGGAATGGCTCAGAGACCCTTTATGCACATCCCCACCTTCCCTTCTGATGGGTTAGGTAGAAATTCTGATAACCAATTCCAGTAGACTGTTACCTTTTTCACAAAAATGTTATCAAAAGTAAAAATGAAAGTGTTGTACTTTAGGAATGTGACCTAACAGGGAGAAATTTCAAAGTTAGACACAAAATCAATCTTTTTTTGTGGACTATTTACACAATGCAGGGGAAAAAATAGCGATATTCATCCCTATCGTCATGCATTTACATTTTAAATGTAGAACCAAAGGATAGTTATGGAAACTGATAACACGTAATTATAATCTGGACTGTTTGGTGTCCGTTAAGGTGTCCAGCATTGGCAAATACCCTAATGGAATATAAACAGACCTCCATTATAAATAAAGGGATACGTCTGATGGCTTTTGCATCCATCATGCGACAAATGCAGCTTACACAAAACTGATGGTGGTTCTGGTGATGCATTCCTGTACTGGTGACATATTCATGTAGGGATGGTTGTTCTGGTGCTGTGTTTATGTAGTGATGACTATTCTGGTGATGTATTCATCATCAGAACCATAATCAGTACATGAATACGAAGCCAAAACTCCCAGTATATGTCCTTGACAATGGTGAGGGGATCTGGGAGAATTTAATAGCAGCCATCATCAGACTGCGGACCATACAGGAACCACAGTACTTATGATAATGGGTCAATATCACAAATGAAAATGTACATCTTACAGTTTTCTGTTTGTTTTCATCTCCATTTTGTCTAGATGCCACAATGACTTTACACATCCAGTGCTTGTTCTCTGTAGACCAGACTAAATAAGCCTCCTATGGTATATGACCTCCACATTGTTTACCACTATCAGCAATAACTGCCACACCATCCACCCTTATGAATCACGGCCTATACCATGGCTGTCCCCTCTCTAATTTTCCATTTCACTTTCTATATCTCCACTGCCCCCCACCATGCTAACCTCTCTCCATATTGTGCCTCCATTCACACTGTCCCCTCTCCATATCCATTCTGTACCCCTTTTCACACTAAGCTCTCATAATTCCCACCATGCTGCCCTCTTCAAACTGTAATCACTCCTCACACTGTCCCCCTACACAGTATGATGGTCAACACAGGCACGCATACGTTATTATATCCACAACAACCTCACATTATATAGAATGGTCACCACCACAGTCCCCCCATATATAGTTTGATGTCCACCAAGACCACAGACACCCATAAATATTATGATGTCCAAAACAACCCCCATGTATACTATGATGGTCCCCACAACACCCCATACAGTATTATGGCCCCAAAACAACAATCCAAACAGTATGATATTCACCACAGCCCTCAGTATAATGGCCTCTACAGCCCCATATATATTTATGGTCACCACAGCTCCTCATATTGTCATGGGTGCATCGCCGCGAGGATCGTCGCGATTGCACATTCTGACTTCTCGCAGCTGAGTTGCTGTTACTTTGTGTTTGGTAATGAGAGAGTTAATTTTACCTAGCTCTTTGCTAAGACTAGGTCCAGCCTCGCCCGGCTGCTTTTGATTATGTTCTAATTAGCTTCCTTTATATCCCTGCCAGTCTGGGTGTTAGATGCCGGTGAAAGCCTTCATGTAGTCTAGCAGACTGGATCGGTTCTGAGAATACTTAAGCTAAGAGCTCCTTAGTTGTTTTTACTCTTATAGCTTAAAGTTTATCTCTGAGACCTTAGGTGTTCCTACTGTGTGTGAGAGTTGTATGTAAGACTTTATTTTCTTTATTTCTTGTCTTTCTTGTATGTCTTTCTGTTCATTAACCGTTACCTGTTCATTCCCTTTGGTGGTAATCAGGGTCCTTCTTAGGACTAGATTACAGTTGGCAGGGATTGATAGGAGACAGGGTTTACGCTGGTGGCCTGGACCTCTGTACCTTTAACAGTACCTCCAGGTAGAGGGATTAGTTAGGACCCCAGTTTAGGGTCAGCATAGACCCCGGTCACCCTCTACCCAGAGACAGCGTATAACGGATTCCGTATTGACCCACTGGACATTGTCAGGTAATTCTATGTTATCATATATTTATGCGCATGTTATATAGTATGTTGCCCTTTTGATATAGATTACTGTCATCACATATATATATCTGCTATACAGCGTGACATTTTCACCGGCCCATACTAAAGATTCTCCCAGCTGTCATGGATCCAGTAGCCCAGCTGGCCCGGCAGTTGCAGGGTTGTCCATGGAGTTGGCAGACATTAAGTCCAAGGTTTTGTCCCCCCCGGAGCAAACCAGATCTGAACCTAAGGTTGCTCTTCCGGACAGGTTCACTGGTGGGCGGGACAAATTTTTTACTTTCCGGGAGGCATGTAAATTGTACTTTCGGCTGCGGCCTCGGTCATCTGGGAGTGAAGAGCAGAGGGTGGGAATTGTTATCTCGCTCTTACAAGGGGACCCTCAATCTTGGGCGTTCTCTATTCCTCCAGGCTCCCCAGATCTCCAGTCAGTGGATCGATTTTTTACTGCCCTGGGTCTGGTATATGATGATCCGGATCGAGTTTCCCTTGCTGAAACAAAGTTACGTAAAATACGGCAAGGAAATCGTCCAGCGGAGGAATATTCTTCTGAGTTCCGTAGATGGGCAACAGATACTCAGTGGAATGACCCAGCTCTTAGGAGCCAGTTTTGTCAAGGGTTGTCTGACAAATTAAAAGATTTGTTGGCTCAGTATGAGTCTCCTCCATCACTGGAGGCTGCTATGGCCCTCGCTATTCGCATTGATAGACGAATTCGGGAAGACGCGAGGTAACTCCGCCTCCCATGATGACTCCACCTACTACTAAAGTCCCTTTTACTGAGGTTCCCCTGGTCTGTTCTGAGGAACCCATGCAGTTGGGAGGGACATCTTTTTGTAAGAGGGAACCGGCGGTGCACCGCAAGACTAGAAGGTGTTTTCTTTTGCGGAGAGAGGGACATTTTGTTGGGGGTGTCCATCCCGGGCCTCTTTGAGCAAAGGAGTTAACCTGGGAGTGTGTATTTCGTCCCCAAATCCCTCTCAGTTTCTCGTGCCTGCGGAGGTGGTGATTGGTACTAGAACTGAGAGGATTTCTGTTTTTCTTGATAGTGGGTCCGGGGCTAATCTGGTGGATGCTCGGTTTGCCCAGGTGCATGGTATGCAACTGAGTGTATTGGCCAAACCGGTCCCTATAGTCTCTATTGATTCTAGACCTCTCGGTCAAGGTAGCTTGGTACAAGCTGTTCATAACATAGATCTTCGAGTAGGGCAATACATAAAGAGCAATTGTCTTGTTATGTGTTGGAGGGTCTACCTACTCCTATTGTGTTGGGACTTCCTTGGTTGGCTAAACATAACCCAGTGATTGATTGGCAATCCGGAAAGATAAGCCAGTGGGGTGAATTTTGCAGGAATAACTGCATGAGCACGGTCATCGGTGCGGTTGTGCCTAGGACTTTGTCTCCTTTTCTGGAGGACTTTGGGGAGATGTTCTCAGAGGAGGGGTGTAAAGAGTTACCTCCTCATCGCGCATATGACGGCTCAATAAAGTTGCTTCCTGATGCCTTATCTCGTACTTTCCCAGGGGCCAGGAGGACGGATGATCCGGTTCCTATTCCTCAGGAAGGAGTTGTAGTGTCAGCTGTATGCTCTGAGCTTGAGGGGGAGGTATTGGGGCTCAGGGGACGCCCTTGTGGGACTTTCAGGGAGACTGATAGTTCCAGATCGATTAAGACTGAAAGTTACGGGGAACCGTTACAAACGGATGGCTGATAGGGGGAGAGTTTCTGGTCTAGATCTGAAGGTGAACAATCTGGTTTGGTTGTCTACCAGGAATATAAAACTTAAAGTTTCCTCCTGGAGGTTGGGTCCCAGATTCATCGGGCCGTACAGGATCAGTTCCATAATTAATCCTGTGGCATTTCGTCTGGACCTCCCTCCTACGTTTAAAATTCATAATGTGTTTCACAAGTCATTACTTAAAAAGTATGTGGCACCAGTCATACCATCACCTCTACCTCCTCCTTCAGTGGTGGTCAATGATAACGTGGAATTTCATGGGTCGAAAATCATTGACTCACGTCTCAGTCGTCGGTCCCTTCAGTACCTGGTTCATTGGAAGGGGTATGGTCCTGAGGAGAGGACGTGGGTCTCTGCGTCGGAGGTTAACGCAGATCGATTGGTTCGGACCTTCCACACAACTTACCCGGGCAGACCTGGCGCTGAGGGTCCGGAGGCCCCTCGTAGAAGGGGGGGTACTGTCATGGGTGCATCGCCGCGAGGATCGTCGCGATTGCACATTCTGACTTCTCGCAGCTGAGTTGCTGTTACTTTGTGTTTGGTAATGAGAGAGTTAATTTTACCTAGCTCTTTGCTAAGACTAGGTCCAGCCTCGCCCGGCTGCTTTTGATTATGTTCTAATTAGCTTCCTTTATATCCCTGCCAGTCTGGGTGTTAGATGCCGGTGAAAGCCTTCATGTAGTCTAGCAGACTGGATCGGTTCTGAGAATACTTAAGCTAAGAGCTCCTTAGTTGTTTTTACTCTTATAGCTTAAAGTTTATCTCTGAGACCTTAGGTGTTCCTACTGTGTGTGAGAGTTGTATGTAAGACTTTATTTTCTTTATTTCTTGTCTTTCTTGTATGTCTTTCTGTTCATTAACCGTTACCTGTTCATTCCCTTTGGTGGTAATCAGGGTCCTTCTTAGGACTAGATTACAGTTGGCAGGGATTGATAGGAGACAGGGTTTACGCTGGTGGCCTGGACCTCTGTACCTTTAACAGTACCTCCAGGTAGAGGGATTAGTTAGGACCCCAGTTTAGGGTCAGCATAGACCCCGGTCACCCTCTAGCCAGAGACAGCGTATAACGGATTCCGTATTGACCCACTGGACATTGTCAGGTAATTCTATGTTATCATATATCTATGCGCATGTTATATAGTATGTTGCCCTTTTGATATAGATTACTGTCATCACATATATATATCTGCTATACAGCGTGACACATATACTTTGCTAGTCCCCTCTTCTTAGCCCCTCATTTCATGGCCCAGGTGCAGATCCCCTCATTTCCCCTAACCCTCACTGCACAGACTCTCATTTTATCCCCCCCATTAGCATAGCCCCTCAGTTTATTCGCTTTACCTGCACAGCCCCTCAGTTTATTGTCTCATCTGTCTCTTATTTTATCCCCCACATTAGCACAGCCCCTCACCTAATTTTATTCTTCCCTATTAGCACAGTCCCTCACCACATTTTATTCTTCCCCATTAGCACAGCCCCTCATCTCATTTTATCCCCCCTTTATCTGTGCAGCCCCTCATTTTAAGCCCCCTTGCACAGTAATAAGAATAATAAAAAAAAAAAAATCATACTCGGCATAAACCCGGCTCCTGGTTCACAGTCTCCTCTTCTGTGAAGTGCAGCAGTGGACGCTGGACGGCGCAATGATGTCACTGCACTTCAACGTCCCCTGCGTGTGCCTTCTCCAACAAAACGCAGGCCGCATGTGGCCTGCGTCCTGCTGGAGATCCAGGCAGATCAGGGGAGTTACGGCTCCTCTGCTCCTGTCCTGTGCGGCACAATTGCATACTTGTCTGATAAACACAAATGCAACTGAGAGCAGGGAGGGAGCGACAGCAGTGTCGCAGGACAGAGGGGTGAGCAGTGTCCGTGACCGACACTGGTCACCTCTGTGCCTGCACCCTAGCCGTCACTGTGCTGAATGTCTGCGGCCGAAAGAAGATGCTGGACGGTCGCAGACATTCAGCATTTTTTTTTCCCCAATGCTTCCCCCTCTGGTAGGCAGGAGGTAGCACTTAGGCATGTTCCTACCCCTCATCCAGACCCTGGCTGGTAATATACACACATGGTCAAAATTGTTGGTACCCCTGGTTTATTGACAGAAAAACCCACAATGGTGACAGAAATAACTTGAATCTGACAAAAGTAATAATAAATCAAAAATCTATGAAAATGAACAAAAATGAAAGTCATGTCCCCAATTGAGGAAGCTGGTCAGGCAAAATGTCGCTTTCTGGGTACAGCCGAGGTGTTCTGTGGGCCAGGAGAGACATCTATTTTTTTTATTTAGTTCAAAGTGCATCTTGTGCATATAAGGGTGTGACCGTCCTGTTTCTGAGCTGGGAAATCCATCCTGTCTGGCCTATACTTTTACTGGTGGGTTCAGTCTCTCTGTCCTTGTTCACATTTATGTCACTTGACAAGTGGAAAGGTTTTTAATACAAGAGTTAGGACTGTCCCACAAGGGTTGCCTTGACGTGGCGGGATGGCTTGTACATTCTTTTGATCAAAATTATGTTTACTGAATACCCTTATTATTACTACCTTCATGCATTTTTTGCAATATATATATATATATTTTTTTTTTATTTTAGGATATTTGTGTCTTGCTTTTTGTTTTCCCAGGACAGACATCTATGTAGGTAACGGTGATTTTCATTGTGTGACAGTGTGTCACCTTATTGCACTTATGCACTTTGTCATGTTGTTTTACATGTACTGTGCCCTTGATAATATTCATAATTCTGTGAATAGCATTGTTTTATATTATAGTAGCACTAAACACTTTAATTATTTATTATTTCAGACTATGTCTATAACTATTTATTACTTTACAATGTCTCATTACCTTACAGTATGTGTGTTTATCTGCTGGTGGTGGCAGCATCATACTCTGGGGATGTTTTTTGGCAGCAGGGAAATGGAAAATGGTCAGAGTCTAGAGGAAAATGGATGAGGTGAATACTCTTGGAAGTCGCTGTATCTTATCAAACTTCTGAGGGCATCCTGTTTTATGATGCACTGTTTTCTCATATGTGTTTATTGTGGTTACAGAATCAACCCAGGCCATTAAAGTTGGGTGAGAATTATCCATCCATCGTGAAGCTATCAATTTCCTGGCAAAAAAAAAATGGTTTCTCTAAGAAAGAGATTTTAGTATGATGACTAGTGTTGAGCGATACTGCTCGATATCTAAAAATATCGTATCGAAATGGTATCGCCGATATCACTAAATATCGTCGATATCCGATTCCGATACCGGAAGTCCAATGTAAGTCTATGGGAAGAAAAAATATTGCAGCAAAAAAAAACCTTTATTTCCTTGTAAACACTAAATATACACACATAGAATACATATATATATATATACATGTCATTGTGACATATATATATATACATATATGTATAGTTTATACACTTCTACATAGTAAAATATCCTCTGATTCAATTGCCGGGTAAAGCCGGCTTCTGTGAAAAGACAGAAGCACCCGACATGAAATGACACTTGGTGTACATAGGGTTAACCATGTCTTTTCATGTCGTTTGCAATCTGATTTGCACAAACAATTACATCAGTCTATGTGTGCAAAATTTCACACCTGTAGGGTTAATTAAAGGTGTAAATTCGTTGTAAAAAAAACGGACTTTTTTGCTACGAATTTACACCTTTAATTAACCCCTACAGGTGTGAAATTTTGCACACTTACACTCATGTAATTGTTTGTGCAAATCAGATATCAAACTACATGAAAAGACATGGTTAACTCTATGTAAACCAAGTGTCATTTCATGTCGGGTTCTGCATTTTCACAAAAGCCGGCAATTGAATTAGCGGCTATTATACTATGTAGAAGTGTATGAACTATAAATATAAATATATATATATGTGTCACAAATTCAATGACATGTATACACTGTGTTCCAAATTATTATGCAAATAATATTTTCTCTGATTTTCCCAAATTACCTATATGAATTTCAGTCATTGTTATTTTCCAGTCTAATAACTATTAGAGTACAATTGAAAGGTTTTTGTACAAACTGCCTATGATAACAGTATATTTTTTAAAAAATAAAACACTCAAACTGCACTCAAAATGCATGTTCCAAATTATTATGCACAGCAGAGTTTTCAACCTTTTCATTTTAATAAAGAACAAACAAATGGTCATTTTTGAAATTATAAGCATTAGCAGGTTCTTACAAACTGAAATCAAACAGTTTTCAACTCAAAACTTTATTCTAGGTGATGTTACATTTGCACATAGGATCTCTTGTTGGAAAGGAGCTTCTGAACTCTCTCGTCCATTGAATTTGTCAGGTTTTGGATGGTTTCCGCTTCAATTGTTTTGCATGAGGACAGAATACCCTCCCAGAGCTGTTGCTTAGATGTGAACTGCCTCCCGCCATCATAGACACTCCTTTTGATGATGCTCCAGAGGTTCTCAATGGGGTTGAGGTCAGGGAGCATGGGGGCCACACCATAAGTTTGTCCCCTTTTATGCCCATAGCAGCCAGAGATGCAGATGTGTTATGTGCAGCATGAGACAGTGCATTATCATGCATGAAAATGATCTTGCTGCGGAATGCACGGTTCTTCTTCTTGAACCATGGCAGGAAGTGCTGTTTGAGAAACTCAACATACACTATGGAGTTCATCTTTGCCTCTTCAGGGATCCTAAAGGGGCCGACAATCTCTCACCCATGATTCCAGCCCAAAACATTACTCCACCTCCTCCTTGTTGGTGCCGTAGCCATGTTTGCATGGGGTGTCCATCAACCAGCCATCCTCCACTCCAACCATCTGGACCATCGAGCGTTGCACGGCACTCATCTGTGAACAAAACAGTTTTGAAGTTAGTCTTCATGTATTGTTTGGCCCACTGGAGCCGTTTCTGCTTGTGTGCAGTGGATAGAGGAGGTCGACAGGATGGCTTACGCACAGCTGCAAACTTCTGAAGGACCCTGCATCTTGTTGTTCGGGGGACGTTGGAGGCACCAGCAGCTTCAAAAACTTGTCTGCTGCTATGACAAGGCTTTTTTGCTGCTGCTCTTTTAACCTGACGTAATTGCCTGTAGGAAAGAGTCCTCAATTTTCCCTTATCAGCACGCACACGTGTGTACTGTGAATCAGCTACATACTTCTTGATTGTGCGATGATCACGATGAAGTGTCTTGGCAATGTTGATTGTAGTCATGCCTTGACCTAAACACTCCACAATTTGTTGCTTCTCAGCAGCCGACACATCCTTTTTCTTTCCCATTTTGGCAGAAAATGTAGGCTGCTTAATAATGTGGGACAGCCTTCTTAAGTAGTCTTGCCTTTCATTGGACACACCTGCCAAACTAATTAGCACAGGCGTCTGCAATTGCTTACAGTGATATAAAGAGCCCTGACACACATCACCATCAATGAGTTTAACTGACAAACAAAAAAATTCTTACCTTATCACTCCTAAACAAATTTTGCATAATAATTTGGAACACAGTGTATATATATATGAGGTGTAAAATTGCTGAAAAAAAATGCGTGGGCTCCCGCCCTATTTTCGCAACCAGACAGACAAAGCCAGTGAGTGGGGGCAGATAATAATAGCCCAGAGAGGGACCATTATTTTTGCCCCCCCCCCGGCTACTAACATCTGCCCCCAGACACCCCAGAAAGGGCAAATCTCTAATTAGATTTGCCCTTTCTGGCACTTTGCCCGTCTATTCCCATTGCCCTGTAGCGGTGGCGAATGGGTTAATAAGGGGTTAAAATGACCTTGCAATTGAAAGGTCACTTTAAGCCAGGTTAATAATTGAGAGCTGTCAATCAGACAACTATCAATTATTAATCCTATTGTATGAAAGAAAAATCAAACACACACACTTTAATAAAAAAGAAGTTTAATGAAATAATCACAGTTTTTGACCATATTTTATTTACCTGCTAAAACCATTTCCTGTAATAAAAATAAAATAATAAAGCAAAATTATTCTTACCAATCCGATGTACAGTCAGGTCCCACGGTGTAATCCATCAGAAAGGGTTAATGTTTACTGCAGGGACCGCAGCTAATGCTGCAGCCTCACAGTAAACCCCCAAATGAATGAGTTCCTCTCCTGGCTGACAGGAGAGGAAGTGGAAAGCCTAATTGATTGCTTTCCACTTTCACTTCAGGTCAGCCAGGGACACAATCAGTGACGTCAGAGGGAACTGGTTAACAAAAATAGGGGATCCCCTCGAAAAAAATTGGCGTGGGGTCCCCCCTATTTTTGTTAACCAGCCAGATGAAGCAGACCGCTGAGGCCTGGATTTTCAGGCTGTTAAGGAGCCAAGATCCATGGACCTTGCCAGCCTGATAATACCAGGCCACAGCAGTCTGCATATCTTGGCTGATTAACAAAAATAGGGTATCCCCTCGAAGAAAAATTGGCGTGGGGTCCCCCTATTTTTGTTAACCAGCCAGATGAAGCAGACCGCTGAGGCCTGGTTTTTCAGGCTGGTAAGGATCCAATATCCATGGACCTTGCAAGCCTGATAATACCAGGCCACAGCAGTCTGCTTAGCTTGGCTGGTTAACAAAAATAGGGGATCCCCTCGAAAAAAAAAACGGCGTAGGGGTCCCCCTATTTTTGTTAACCAGCCAAGTAAAATGCAGACTGCTGCGGCCTGGTATTAAAAGACTGTCAAGGCCCATGGATTTTGGCCCTCAACAGCCTGATAATACCAGGCTACAGCAGCCCCACATTTGGCGCATCAAAAGATGTGCCAATTGTGGCACTTTACCCGGCTCTTCCCGCTGCCCTGTAGCGGTGGCAAGCGGGGTAATAAGGGGTTAATGTCACCGTTGATTGCACGGTGACAATAAGCCCGGTTAATAATGGAGAGGTGTCAATAAGACACCGATCCATTATTAATCCCAAAGTTATTAAATGTATAGAAAAAAGACAAAGCAAGAAAAAAGTCTTTTAATGAAATAAAAGAGACAACACAGTTTTCATTTCTTTTATTGTACTCTCATTCCTGCGACGCCATCGATCTCCTGTAAAAAAAGAAAAAAAACAAACCAACAGTATACCACCTGTCCGACGCAGTCCATAGTAACGACAGTCCCACGACGATCCAGCTCTGCTACATCACAATGACAGGCAGAGCCTGTCATCGCGACGCAGCACAGCTGATTACCTGCTTCCCCGGCGGTGACGTCATCGGACTGACTGCTTTACGGCCGGGATTACCCAGCAGTCACTGCAGTTATCGCGAGAAACTGCATGTGACCGCCGGGGAGAAGAGGATGGCGGCCATGAAGCAGTCCAGGACGTGACCGCCGGAGATCTTCTGCCAGGTAAGTGCAGCTGACTCCTGACAGACCCGACCGACGGACACTGACAGTGACAGACCCGACCGACGGACACAGACAGTGACAGTGACAAATCCGATTCCGGTATTCGATATGACGAAAATATCGGTATTCGGAATCGAAAGGCCGATACAGCTAATATCGGCCGATATCCGATATTTGCAGTATCGTATCGCTCAACACTAATGATGACTCAATGTTTCCTCCTCCTAATAGCCCAAATAAATATATTTTATGATCTAGTAGAACAGGAGTGAAAATCCAAGAAGATAGGAAGGTGACTATAATTTGCCAGAAGACATGTCCTGGAAATCTGCGTTTATGGTGTGACACCGTCAGCATTCCGAAGGGGGTAATCTACCAAATCAGTACAGCCTCGATGGGTTTAGGTAGGTCTAGTGAATAATGTATAATTTAGTCATTTTATTGTTCACTGAAGGGGAGACATAAAGAGGGGATTCCGAGATCTCCTCCCAGTCCTCTCCATCAATAGTGGGAATAAGCAGCTCCCATGTGTCTTTCACCTTCAGTAAAGTAGAACCAATTATAGCATGTATGTACAGGTTTGATAGGAGACCTTGCAATTTAAGAATACTTATCAAAGGGAAAATATTTAGAATTGAGAGTCCTCAGTGGTTGATACCTTTTAATGGCTAACTGAAAAGATGGTAACAAATTGCAAGCTTTCGAGATTACTCAGGTCTCTTCATCAGGCTACACTAATACAAAATCTGAAGCAAAAATTACAACAATACCAGAATGTTATCAAAGGGAAGGCAGACATGATTACAAATACATTTTGTGAATGCAATAGTGATTGGAGAGTGGACCTTAATTGAAAATGTCTAAAAAATTGGGATCTCTGCACAATATACTTATTTCTCAACTGATCTAAATTTAACAGTATCTTCTGGTCATAAAGGTCGCCAAGTAAAAGGATGTTTTAAGTGCTCCAAAATTGAGATGATGAGTGAGATACCAAGGATGGAAAGTAAAGGTTATGCCACAGAGGCATGTTTGCTTAAATATCAGTAAAATTTGACCCTTGTCTCGCCTGTGTTGTGAGTGGGCTTGGGATGAGTTCTGAGCAGAGGCTCCCTCTGATGGTTACAAGCGGTGCTGGTCTGTCCAGTGAAGATTGTGAAGATTGTGAGGATTGGGAATCAGGTGTTACTGACTGGTCTTATATAAGGGAGTCACCTTCCCATCAGGGTTGCCGGTGATCAAATGTTCTGGTCTCTATCCTTGATTCCTGTTTCCCTTGTAGCCTGCTGTGTCGTGTCTGCATCTCCTGCTAACAGATAAGACATTTTCTTCTTTTTGTTTTTGTGCTTGATTTTTGCATTTTGTCCTGCACTTCTGTGGGGGCCTTCAGGGTCCCCTCCGGGGGCTTTTGCCCTCTCAGTTTAGTTCAGCCACTGATGTTTGTACTTTTGCTTTTTCCAGTTTTTTCAGTGGCTGCTGTTTTGATTTTGTTACACCAGAGAACTAATTTAGGTGGTAGAGGTCGTGTGATCTCAGGTGTTTTTGAAATTAGTAGAGTTGGTGCTTTTCAGGGTTTTCTGGGATTGCAGTAAGTACCCTTCCTATCCTTTTCTATTTAGTTAGTTTGGGCCACAACGTTTGCTCATACTATTTTCTGTCTGTGTCAGTATTTCTTCTTGTCTAACCGCCATTACATGTTTGGGGGATTTCTATTATCTTTGGGGTTCTGCTCCGGGGCAGATAGCTTTCCTATATCTATCTTTAGGTGTAGTTAGTTTCTCAGGCTGTGACGAGGCGTCTAGGACCAATGTAGGAACGCTCCACGGCTGCCTCTAGTTGTTGTGGTTAGTCAGGGTACTGCAATCTCATAGATTCCAACTGCTCTGGTGTATTGCCTTTTTTGCCTGCACTCCTCAGCTACCGAAACATAACAGTATCACCGGCCCAAAATTTAAAATTATATGGTACTCACAGAAGGGAAAAAATTTGTGAAAGAAAAAACGGTTGTCAGAGTTGTCAGAGATATTTTTCTGTTTGTTGCATTTTTTTTTTTTTCCCTCTGTATCTCTGGGTGCTGGGGAGGATTTTTTCTCTCAATGGAGTTTGCACAGTTGTCTGGCCGTGTGGATCAGCTTGCCACTGAGGTTCAGAGTATTGCTGCATATCTTGCTAGGTTGCCTGTTGTGGAACCTAGGATTCCCATGCCAGATTTGTTTTTAGGGGATCGAGCTAAGTTTCAGAATTTCAAAAATAATTGTAAATAGTTTTTTGCCTTAAAATCTAAGTCCTTAGGGAACGCAGCGCAGCAGGTTCAAATTGTCATCTCTCTCCTGCGCGGCGATCCTCAGGATTGGGCTTTTTCCCTGACACCTGGGGATCCTGTTTTGAGTGATGTTGATGCATTTTTTCAGGCTTTGGGGTTATTGTACGATGAGCCTAATGTCACTGATCAAGCTGAAAAAGCCTTGTTGGCATTAAATCAGGGGCTTGATGACGCTGAGTTATACTGTCAGAGATTCCGTAGGTGGGCAGTCCTGACCAAGTGGAATGACGACGCTTTGGCGGCCCTTTTTCGGAAGGGTCTGTCAGATAATGTAAAGGATGTTATGGTGGGATTCCCTGTCCCCTCTGGTCTCAATGATTCTATGTCATTAGCGATTCAAATTGACAGACGTTTGCGTGAGCGGAGAAGTATGCGTGGAATAGTGTTGCCTTGTGAACCTGCTTCTGAATCCATGCAGTGTGATAGAGTGGTGTCTGGGGCACAGCGTCATGAGTTTCGAAAGCGCAATGGGTTATGTTTCTACTGTGGTGATGCCTCTCATGCTATTTCAGTCTGCCCTAAGCGGGGAAGACGTTTTGCACGCTCAGTTGTCTTGGGTAGTGTTCAGACTAAGTTTTTATTAACTGTCACTCTGATATGCTCTCTGTCCTCATTTTCTGCTCAGGCTTTCGTTGATTCTGGAGCAGCTATTAACCTGATGGATTATGATTTTGCTAAACGTTGTGGGTTTCCCTTGATACCCCTACAGAAGTCTATTCCCCTACTGGGGATCGATTCTACCCCTTTGGCTGAGAATAAACCACAGTTCTCTACTCAGGTGATAATGAGGGTTGAACCTGATCATCAAGAGTGCTGCAAATTTTTGGTTCTGTATAATCTGCATGATATTATCGTACTGGGTTTCCCTTGGTTACAGTCTCATAATCCTGTTTTGGATTGGAAATCTGTGTCTGTAACCAGTTGGGGCTGCCAATGTGTTAATACCAACACTCCTGTTTTTTCTGCCTCCCCCCAGGCTCAGGATGTTCCTGACTTTTTGATTGATTTTTCTGATGTATTTAGCGAAAGTAAATCTGCATCCTTGCCTCCCCATAGGAGCTATGACTGCGCTATTGAATTAGTGCCTGGTAGTAAATTCTCTAAAGGTCGCCTTTTTAACTTGTCTGTACCTGAACATGACGCTATGCGGTCTTATATCAAGGAGTCATTGGAGAAGGGTCATATCAGACCATCCTCTTCACCCTTAGGTGCCGGTTTTTTCTTTGTGGCCAAAAAGGATGGTTCATTAAGGCCGTGTATTTATTATCGTCTTTTGAACAATATTACTGTGAAATATCAATACCCGTTACCCTTGATTTCTGACCTGTTTTCCAGGGTGAAAAACGCTACTTGGTTTACCAAGCTTGACCTCAGGGGGGCATATAACCTTATTCGCATTAAGCACGGGGATGAATGGAAGACGGCATTCAATACCCCGGAGGGGCATTTTGAGTACCTTGTGATGCCCTTTGGGCTCACTAATGCTCCTTCTGTCTTCCAGTCCTTCATGAATGACATTTTCAGGGATTTTGTGGATAAATTTCTTATTGTTTATTTGGATGATATCTTGATTTTTTCTAATGACTGGGACTCTCATGTGAAACATGTTCGAACTGTATTCCAGATTTTGAGAGAGAATGCTCTGTATGTGAAGGGATCAAAGTGTCTTTTTGGCGTACAGAGGATCTCATTTCTGGGATTCATTTTGTCCCCATCTGTTATTGAAATGGACCCGGTCAAGGTTCAGGCCATCTGTGATTGGGTCCAACCTACTTCATTAAAGGCTCTTCAAAGATTTTTGGGTTTTGCCAATTTTTATCGTAAATTTATTGGTAATTTCTCGGTTATTGTTAAACCATTAACTGATTTGACCAAAAAGGGTTCTGATGTGGTGAATTGGCCTCCTGAGGCAGTCTCTGCATTTCAGGAACTTAAGCAGAGATTCACTTCTGCTCCTGTTCTACGGCAGCCTGATGTTTCTCTGCCATTTCAGGTGGAGGTTGATGCCTCTGAAATTGGGGCAGGTGCCGTTTTGTCCCAAAAAGATCCAGAGACCTCTGAAAGTAACCCTTGTGCCTTTTTCTCTCGAAAATTTTCTCCTACTGAACGTAATTATGACGTGGGTAATCGGGAGTTATTGGCCATGAAGTGGGCTTTTGAAGAGTGGAGACATTGGCTGGAGGGAGCCAAACATCAGGTGGTGGTCCTTACAGACCATAAGAATCTGGTTTATCTGGAATCTGCCAAGCGACTCAATCCTAGACAGGCCAGGTGGGCCTTGTTTTTCACACGTTTTAATTTTGTGGTTTCCTTTCTTCCTGGCACTAAGAATGTTAAGGCGGATGCCCTCTCGAGGAGCTTCCTTGCGGACTCTCCTGAGTTATCTGATCCTTCTGTTATTTTGAAAGAGGGTGTAGTTCTTTCCGCCATCTCACCTAATTTGAGACTTGCTCTGGAGGGGTGTCAGGAAGATAGGCCCGAGCGCTGCCCTGTTGGAAAATTGTTTGTCCCGGACCAGTGGAAAAAGAGTGTGATGTCTGAGATTCATTGTTCCGCGTTGGCTGGGCATCCCGGAATTTTTGGTACCAGAGACTTGGTTAGTCGGTCCTTTTGGTGGCCTACCTTGTCTCGTGATGTCAGGGAATTTGTGCAGTCCTGGGGACTTGCTCTCGCTCCAAGCCTTGCTCTCGCTCTAGTGGTTTGTTGATGCCATTGCCTGTGCCCAAGAGACCATGGACCCATATCTCTATGGATTTCATTTCCGACCTTCCTGTTTCTCAGAGAATGACCGCCATCTGGGTGATTTGTGATAGGTTTTCCAAGATGATACATCTTGTGCCATTACCTAAGTTGCCTTCCTCCTCTGAATTGGTGCCGTTGTTCCTTCAGCACGTGGTTCGTTTACACGGCATTCCTGAGAACATAGTGTCTGACAGAGGAGTCCAGTTTGTTTCCAGATTTTGGAGGACTTTTTGTTCTAAACTGGGTGTTCAATTGTCTTTCTCCTCGGCATTTCATCCTCAGACCAATGGTCAAACTGAGAGAACAAACCAGACATTGGAGACTTATCTAAGATGCTTTGTGTCTGCTGATCAGGATGACTGGGTCTCTTTTTTGCCTTTGGCTGAGTTTGCTCTTAATAATAGGGCTAACTCTGCCACTTTGATGTCTCCGTTTTTCTGTAATTCTGGGTTTCACCCTCGATTTTCTTCAGGACAGACGGAGGCTTCTGTCTGTCCAGGTGTTGACTCTGTTGTGGAGTGAATGCAGCAGATTTGGGACCAGGTAGTGGAGAGGTTGTCTCTCTCTCAGGAGAAGGCCCAACGGTTTGCCAACCGGCATAGGACTGATGGTCCTTGGTTTAAAGTGGGGGACTTGGTTTGGTTGTCCTCAAGAAATATCTCTATGAGGGTTGCATCTCCAAAGTTTAAGCCTAGGTTCATTGGACCTTATAAGATCATGGAGATTTTCAATCCTGTTTCCTTCCGTTTGCTTCTTCCAGGGACATTTAAGATCCATAACGTGTTCCACAAGTCCTTATTGAAGAGGTTTGTCGAGCCAGTGGTTCCTATGGATGCGCCTCTTGACCCTGTTTTGGTTGAGGGCAATCTGGAGTATGTGGTTGAGAAAATATTAGATTCTCGTTTTTCTAGACGGAAACTCCAGTATTTGGTTAAGTGGAGAGGTTATGGTCAGGAAGACAATTCTTGGGTGTTTGCTTCGGACATCCATGCTAGGAGACTCATCCGTGCGTACCATAGAACTCATCCTGACCGACCTGGTTGCTCAAATGAGGGTTCGGTGACCCCTCCTCAAGGGGGGGGGTACTGCTGTGAGTGGGCTTGGGATGAGTTCTGAGCAGAGGCTCCCTCTGGTGGTTACAAGCGGTGCTGGTCTGTCCAGTGAAGATTGTGAAGATTGTGAGGATTGGGAATCAGGTGTTACTGACTGGTCTTATATAAGGGAGTCACCTTCCCATCAGGGTTGCCGGTGATCAATTGTTCTGGTCTCTATCCTTGATTCCTGTTTCCCTTGTAGCCTGCTGTGTCGTGTCTGCATCTCCTGCTAACAGATAAGACATTTTCTTCTTTTTGTTTTTGTGCTTGATTTTTGCATTTTGTCCTGCACTTCTGTGGGGGCCTTCAGGGTCCCCTCCGGGGGCTTTTGCCCTCTCAGTTTAGTTCAGCCACTGATGTTTGTACTTTTGCTTTTTCCAGTTTTTTCAGTGGCTGCTGTTTTGATTTTGTTACACCAGAGAACTAATTTAGGTGGTAGAGGTCGTGTGATCTCAGGTGTTTTTGAAATTAGTAGAGTTGGTGCTTTTCAGGGTTTTCTGGGATTGCAGTAAGTACCCTTCCTATCCTTTTCTATTTAGTTAGTTTGGGCCCCAACGTTTGCTCATACTTGTAACGCTGGTATTGTCTGTACTTTGTTTTCCAGCGTTACTCTGCATGTTTTTTGCATTAACCCTTTTGCTCCTTTCCCCCTAACCAGCTGGGATACTGTTGTCTGTTACCTATATGGATGCTGCTCAGTTCCCGGCTTTGCTGCGTACCCGTACTTGCGTGAGTGGCTCCGCTGCTTTGCATGTGCGGTTCCTGACTTGCTGTGAAAGCCGTCCGTAGCTTGCAAAGTCCTCTGCAGTGGTGCATGACTTACTGCGTGGTTGGCAGCAGCCATTGTTGGGTTCCCTCTGTGTTGTGCTGTCTGGCTCTGCATAGGGGGCGCGGCCCACACCTGTCCTGCTTTTATGTGGATTGGGTGTTTACTAGAATTACTGCTCCAGCCTATCGCTGTGAAGCAGCTCATATATAAAGTTCCCCAGCCCTAGGGGGCGTTGCCAGAGCTTCACATTGAATCCACACTGAATCCCTGAACCTAGCCGTATGTGGTTGTGTGTTCAGCTCCTGCTCTGAATTTGATCAGCTCTGGAGAGCTGATTCCCTGTTCCTGTTGTGTCTTGTTCCCTGATCCTGGATCAAACCCGGTACCTGAATGTCTGAATTGTGTCTTGTGTTTCCGCCTATGCTGGGGGCTGATTACCCAGATCGCCGTTCCTGGAGGCTGTATATCCAGGCCTGTTCCTGCTGTGTCTAATTACCTGAACCCCTGATCCTGGATCGCATCCTGTACCTGAATGTCTGAACTGTGTCTTGTGTTTCCGCCTATGCTGGGGGCTGATTACCCAGATCGCCGTTCCTGGAAGCTGTATATCCAGGCCCGTTCCTGCTGTGTCTAATTACCTGAACCCCTGATCTTGGATCGCATCCTGTACCTGACTGTCTGAACTGTGTCCTCTGTGTTATGTTCCTGAAATCCTGCTGTGTCCAGAACCCTGTACCAGTGACTGTGAATCCTTGCTATATAACCTGAGTTCATCTTGGAAGTAGGAGTCCGGTGTGTGCTGAGTTTCTGTTACTCTGTGCTCAGCCTCTGTGCAATCCCCGGCCAGCTCCCGTTGAGCCTGGCGGGGCTTGCACCAGACCGCTGGGGTTCCTTTTCAGGTCGCTGCCAGATGTCCGGATCCGATGCCTGATGACCATGGCCTGATGTCCGATGTCCGACGACCACTTCCAGATGTCCGGATCCTATCCTTCCTGCCTGATGTCCGGATCCTGCCGATCATTGCCAGATGTCCGGAGTCCGAGGCCTGTGTCCCAATCCGTGTTCCTGACTCCCTGAGATCCAATCCATGTTCCTGTCCGTGTTCCTGACTCCCTGAGACCCAATCCGTGTTCCTGACTCCCTGAGATCCAATCCATGTTCCTGTCTGTGTTCCTGACTCCCTGAGATCCAATCCGTGTCCCTGTTGTTCCTGTGCAGTCTAACTCTGTTTCAGCCATCAGCTCCTGATTCCAGTTACCTGCCTTCTACCTGTCGGCTTGCCTGTCTGCCATCCGACTGCAGCTTCATCCGGAAGTTCGGACATCATCTGCAGAGATCCCCGGCTCTTGCCTGCTCACCTGGGAGCGATCATCTGCCATCCGACTGCAGCCTACCTGGAGGCTCCACCATATCAGGTCGTACAACCTGCCTGTCCCAGAGACTGCCCTGGTCACTAGTCGTGACAACCTGCCTGTCCCAGAGACTGCCTGGTCACTTGCCGTGACAACCTGTCTGTCCCAGAGACTGCCTGGTCACTTGCTGTGACAACCTGCCTGTCCCAGAGACTGCCCTGGTCACTAGCCGTGACAACCTGCCTGTCCCAGAGACTGCCTGGTCACTTGCCGTGACAACCTGCCTGTCCCAGAGACTGCCCTGGTCACTAGCCGTGACAACCTGCCTGTCCCAGAGACTGCCTGGTCACTTGCCGTGACAACCTGCCTGTCCCAGAGACTGCCCTGGTCACTAGCCGTGACAACCTGCCTGTCCCAGAGACTGCCTGGTCACTTGCCGTGACAACCTGCCTGTCCCAGAGACTGCCCTGGTCACTAGCCGTGACAACCTGCCTGTCCCAGAGACTGCCTGGTCACTTGCCGTGACAACCTGCCTGTCCCAGAGACTGCCCTGGTCACTAGCCGTGACAACCTGCCTGTCTCAGAGACTGCCTGGTCACTTGCCGTGACAACCTGCCTGTCCCAGAGACTGCCTTGGTCACTTGCCGTGACAACCTGCCTGTCCTGCCGGTTCCTCCTTGGTCTACCCTGTGATGACGTCTGTCCTGGGTCCCGGTGTCTGATGTTCTCCTGCTAGCCTGTGCTACGCCTGAGGCCTGAGAGAGAGGGCCGTCCTAGTATGCCCGTGCCAGATGACCCTGGACTTCATCAACCCGTGATGACCCCGCCATCGTCTGACGTTCGTCCTGGGCCGGTGTCTGATGTTCTCCTGCTGAGCCTGTGCTACGCCCGAGGCCTGAGAGTGAGGCCATACTAGTATGCCCGTGCCAGATGTTCCTGGACTTCATCAACCCGTGATGACCCCGCCATCGTCTGAAGTCTGTCTGAGGTCGGTGTCTGATGTTCTCCTGCTGAGCCTGTGCTACGCCTAAGGCCTGAGAGAGAGGCCGTCCAAGTATGCCTGTGCCAGATAACCCTGGACTGCATCTACCCGTGATGTCCTCCAGCACTCGTCTGTGATCCTGAGTTGTGTACCCTACTCTGATGTGCGGAATCGGGAGCCCGGTCTTATGTTCTGTTTATGTACTTTGTTTCTTTAAGTAAACTTTATGTTTCTTCTTACCTGAAGTTGTGCGGTGTTGTCTAGTCCTGCAGGTCGCCACCTTGCCCACATGCTCAGCTGCCACGGATCCCGGTCGCTGCCCTTCCCTAGTCCGGGCAGGCCCGGGTCTCCCTCCGTGGTCCAGTGGGTCCACATTCTCTTACCATCTGGGACCCATGCCTCACGTCGTCGTGGACTGGCGGCGTGGGAGCATTGGCTAGCTAGGCAAGCTATGCCATGTCCCGACGCCCCACAGCCGTGGGAAGCGCCACAATACTATTTTCTGTCTGTGTCAGTATTTCTTCTTGTCTAACCGCCATTACATGTTTGGGGGCTTTCTATTATCTTTGGGGTTCTGCTCCGGGGCAGATAGCTTTCCTATGTCTATCTTTAGGTGTAGTTAGTTTCTCAGGCTGTGACGAGGCGTCTAGGACCAACGTAGGAACGCTCCACGGCTGCCTCTAGTTGTTGTGGTTAGTCAGGGTACTGCAATCTCATAGATTCCAACTGCTCTGGTGTATTACCTTTTTTGCCTGCACTCCTCAGCTATCGAAACATAACAGCCTGTCTCCAGACGAATTGCGCCATCTTGAGCATAGGCAACATTTTGAGAATGTCAGGTTTGTCAAACTCAAAAATCCTAGTAGACAGCTAGTGCCTGTCGCTTCTGCCAAGTGACTCTCCGAATTTGGTAATTTAGAACCTGGCATCCAAATACTTAGTGCCTTTAGCTGGCCTGCTATGTTATTAATAAAAAATATCTGGCCAAGTTTTGGCCGAGAACTACCCTACACAAAGACATTAGTGAGTTAAGTGTTGTGAAGAAGGATTTAGGGATGGGGATTGCACTGTGCTGCAGAGTATAACTGAATTTTGGCAATAATATTATCTTAATTAGGTTTTATGCGTCCTGACACTGATGAAGGTAGTATCCCCCAGAGATTATCATCTAATAGAGGCAGAATGTTAGAGGAGAGATCCCTTTTACTGTCTTGATGTATTTCTCCTTCACTTCATTGGGGGACACAGGACTGTGGGTGTATGCTACTGCCCCCAGTAGGCTGACACTAAGCAAACATAAAAAAAGGCTAGCTCCTCCTCTGCCGTATACACCCTCACGCTGGTCGAAGGCGAAATCAGTTCATTCTTAGTGTCCTTAGGAGGCACACATGTCTGGTTTTTTCAAGACATTTTCTTTTTCTTACCATGAAGATGAGACAGGGGCAACGGACCTATTTGAAAGGGTCCAATTTCTCCAAACCAACAACAGGCAAGCACGTGGAGTGTTGCCTCCACGTATCTTCTCCTGCGACGTGGGACAAGATGCCGGACTCAGCCCTGACCACCATAAGGTACAGAAACCCTGGACTGTACAGAGGCATAGGACAGTCCGTGCGGCCCCCACTGCATCACCAATGCTAGAACTGCGGTGATGGAAGGAGGCGGACGGTCCCTCTCCTCATCCCTTGTAGGGAAAGATGGAGCTAGGGTGCCTGCACCGTCCTTTACACAGCCCCCACCCACTCACACACCTGACTTAGGCTGGTAGCTAAAGCGCTCCATGCGGTCAGGCAGGGGCACGAAACGAGGGCAGGGCTGGGAGGGCTCCTGTATGCACGAGGGCCTGTCGTCCTCACTGCCCGGGCAACTTCCGCCGCAAGTAATAGCGCTGTTGCTCAGACTACGATTCCGAAGGACCCCTCAATTTGGAGGCGCCTAATTACCAGGAAACAGTCGACAGTCTCATTGAGGCCGTCAACCAAACCCTGGGGATTGATGATGAATCCACCTTGGCCACCGGTCACAAGGAGTCATTCAAACTGGCCAAACAGCCTCATAAAGTATTTTGCACTCACCCAGAGTTTGAGGACATAGTGCAATGTCACAGGGAGTGGCCAGACAAGCGGTTGTCAGGAACAAAGGCACTTAATGCAAGATATCTGTTCGCTCCTGAACTCCGTAAAAAGTGGGCATAATCCCCAACGGTAGATCTACCTGTTTCGCGTTTACTTCCAAGACTCTGTTGTCCTTGCCTAACAGGTTCTTCCATTAGGGATCCAACTGATTGGCTCATAGAGAGCCTGGCTCGCTCGGTTTTTGAAGCCTCAGGATCAGCCCTCTCGCCCTCCTTCGCAGCGACTTGGGTAACTAAGGCCATGATTTCCTGGTCAGAGTCATTGAATAGAGCTCTGCAGGGTGGGGACCTGCCATCAGAGGTAGCTGAGATCTCAAATCAGATCGCTTTAGCAGGAGACTACCTGATGAATGCATCTTTGGATGCAGCGAACTGCGCAGCACTTGCTGCCCCAAACGCAATTTCCATCAGGCGAGCTCTGTAGTTGAGGACATGGCGAGCAGAATCAACTTCCAAAAAATCCCTAACTTCTTTGCCCTATCAGAGCGGCCGATTATTCGGGGAGAAACTAGATCAGCTCATCTCCAACACCACAGGGGGAAAAGCCACTTTCTCCCTCAGCAAAGGGTTAAGCAGCCATTTCGTCACCAGCTTCAGGCACGTTTTAGGTCCTTTTGGAGCCCCGGGTGGACCGCGGCGGCCAACCCCGCCAGTTTAGGTCGGCCTAATCAGGACAGAGATCATCAGATCTCATACAGAATCAACCCGTTGGGGAAAGTGTGGTCCCAGCAGCCAAAATCAAGGGGATCTAGGTCCCACAGATTTTCAGCCAAATGACTGGAGGCATTCTCCGGTCGACACCAGCAGAGTATGCGGCCGCCTGCTCTTATTTCGCCACGTCTGGCTCGCCGTCATACACGACGTGTGGGTAAGAGAGCTGGTGTCTTCAGGGTACAAAATAGAGTTTATCAGCCACCCACCGAGATGATTGTTTCTGTCTCGTCTACCCAGATCGGAAACCCGTGCACGGGCCTTATTCAAGGCCGTCGAGTCTCCTCGGCGCAGCGGAGTTATCATCACCGTACCTGAAAGCGAGAAGTTTCAGGGTTTCTATTCCAACCTGTTTGTGGTCCCCAAAAAGAACGGAGCTGTAAGGCCCATTCTGGACCTGAAACTTCTGAACACATTTGTCAAGATTCGACATTTCCGGATGGAGTCTCTCCGCTCTGTCATATCTGCCTTGGAGAAGGGAGAATATCTGGCCTCGATATACATCCAAGACGCCTATCTTCACATCCCCATATTTCCCCCACATCAAAGGTTCTTACGATTCGACATCAGTGACCTGCATTACCAGTTCACAGCCTTGCCTTTTGGGCTGGCCACCGCCCCCAGGGTGTTCACAAAAGTCATGGCAGCCGTCATGTCCATCTTGCATTCCTGGGGCATAGTCGTCTTGCCATATCTGGACGACCTCCTGGTCAAGGGCCCGTCTTTTCGAGCTTGCAAAGAAAGCGTCAGCATCACGCTGGCTACACTTTTTCGCTTCGGGTGGCTGGTGAATTTAAGAAAGTCATCCCCTGTGCCATCTCAGAAGATTGCCTTTCTGGGGATGATCTTCGACACCTCCCGTGGATTGGTAATTATCCCTCGTTGACAAGGCCTTAGCCCTCCAGCAGGGAGTCCGAGCACTTCACCAGCCGGTCCCTCATACCATCTGGTCTTGTATGAGGGTCTTAGGAAAGATGGTGGCAGCAATAGAAGCAGTTCCGTTTGCCCAACTCCATCTTCGTCCCCTGCAGCATGCCCTCTTGGCAGCTTAGGACAAGAACCCATTCTCTCTCGACCACCGGTGCCGGCTGTCCGCTCAGGTCAGACAGGCACTCACATGGTGGACAATGAGTTCCTCCCTTCTACAGGGGATTTCCCCCAGAACATTTGCTGGTAGTCACGACCTACGCCAGTCTCCTCAGATGGGAAGAAGTGTTTTGCCACCACAGGGACGTTGGTCTCCGCGGGAGTCACGCCTCCCGATTAACCTACTAGAAATTCTGGCAATCCAGCTGGCTTTGCAGCACTTTCATTATCTTCTCGCAGGCCGCCCTGTCCGGATTCAATCGTACAATGCCGTGGCATACATAAATCATCAGGGGGGCACCTGTAGCAGGGCGGCCATGCACGAAGTAAAGCATATCCTTTGGTGGGCAGAGAAAACCACTCTGTGATCTCGGCAGTCCACATTCCAGTCGAGGAGAACTGGGCGGCGTATTTCCTCAGCCGACAGTGTCTTGTGTCCAGGGAGTGGTCGCTCCATCCCGAAGTTTTCCGACAGAATTTGCCAACGCTGGGGAACTCCGGATGTGGACCTGATGGCCTCCAGGGTAAACGCCAAGGTGCCTAGGTTTGTTGCTCGATACCGGGATCCACAGGCAATCGCCGTAGACACGTTGGTCCTTCCATGGAACCAGTTTCGCCTCCCGTACCTATTTCCCCTGCTGCCACTGCTTCTGAAGGTATCAGGAAGATCAAGGCAGAGGGGGTCCCAGCAATTCTGGTCGCCCCAGATTGGCCTAGTCGGTCATGGTACGCAGACCTAGTACAGCTACTCGCTGAGGTTCCCTGGCGGCTGCCAGAGCTACCGGACCTACTCTCACAGGGCCCGATCTGCCACCAAAACTCAGGGGCCCTGTGTTTAACAGCTTGGCCGTTGAATCTAGGATTCTAACCCAGGCTGGGTTCTGCCAGAATGTGGTCGCTACAATGATTAGCACCCGGAAGCCCACCTCAGCACGTATCTATCATCACATGGTGCAGAGATCACGGTCATTCCCCGCTTCATTTCTCTATTCCCAACATTTTAGCATTCCTCCAAACCGGCCTGGACTCGGGTCAAGCACCAAGCTCCCTCAAAAGACAGATATCAGCCTTATCCATCCTATTTCAGCGCAGGATTGCTATCAATTTACAGGTAAAGACCTTCATCCAGGGGGGTTTCCCACATGGTACCGCCCTATAAAGCCCCCTGGACGCTTGGGACCCTAACCTGGTCCTAAGTGTTCTGCAAGAATCTCCATTCGAGCTTCTTCAGGACGTCTCGTTGACGTACCTTTCCTGTAAGGTAGCGTTTCTGGTGGCTATAACGTGCATCAGGTGGGTCTCGGAGTTGGCGGCTCTAAATTGTCAAGCTCCGTTTTTGATTTTCCATTGGAATAAGGTGGTTCTCAGGCCAACACCTCCTTTTTTGCCAATGGCTGTTTCCTCGTTACACATTAATGAGGACATTGTCTTGCCCTCATTTTGCCCAGCACGAGCACACCGTGTGGAAAAAGCTCTCCATACGTTGGATCTAGTGAGAGCTCTCAGGAGGTATGTGTCACTGATGGCATATTTTCGTCAAACAGACACGCTGTTCGTGCTTCCCGAGAGTCGCAGGAAGGGACTCCGGCAGGGATCAGGGCACACTCGACTCGGGCTGTGGGCGCTTCTTGGGCACTTCAGTACCAGGCATCAGTGGAACAGGTTTGCAAGGCGGCAACCTGTTCCAGTCTACACACATTTTCCAAACACTACAATATCCATACTCAGGCTTCAGCAGACGCAAGTCTGGGTAGGAGGATTCTCCAGGCAGTGGTAGCCCACCTATAGGCAGTAGGTGCTTATGGCTTATACTGTTGAGTCAGTTTCCCACCCAGGGACTGCTTTGGGACAGCCCACAGTCCTGTGTCCCCCAATGAG
The DNA here is from genome assembly GCA_033576555.1 of Oophaga sylvatica. NCBI lineage: Eukaryota > Metazoa > Chordata > Amphibia > Anura > Dendrobatidae > Oophaga > Oophaga sylvatica. The sequence continues at coordinate 114,267,533 of JARQOD010000008.1, forward strand.
GCGAAGGAGAAATATGGATTTTTGTGATAGTCACCGTAAAATCCTTTTCTCTGAGACGCTCATTGGGGGACACAGCACCCACCCTGTTAGCCAGATGGCTCCTTCTTTATTTGTATCTATTTTTTTTGTTTATTAATAGGTGGGTTTTCTGGACATGTTGCACCTGTGTTAAATATGATTTTGTTTTTTGTTCTCCTACTGCTTTTTGCACCAAACTGGTTTCGCCTTCGACAGGCGTGAGGGTGTATACAGCGGTGAAGGAGCTAACCTTTTTTTATGCTTATTTAGTGTCAGCCTCCTGGCTTCAGTAGCATACACCCACAGTCCTGTGTCCCCCAATGAGCATCTCGGAGAAAAGGATTTTACTGTGAGTATCACAAAAATCCATATTTTGATCCCTAGATATTTAAATTGTGACCACTGGTAAAAGTGACACAGAATCTAAATGGGTAGAGGGCCCGCATGATCATGAGAGACATTAACATTGATTTGTTCCAGTTTATAAAAAGGCTCAAATCTACCAAATGTATCTACAGTAGAGATAACCAGGTCCATAAAAATCATCATGTCCTCAGCATATAACTCAATAACTCATTCGTATCCGTCCCATCAGCTATGGATATGCCTTAAATTAGTGGCGTGGAGCATCTTCTAATAGCTAATGCTTCAATATCCAGAGCAAATAATGCAGAGAGCAAACAACCCTGACCAACCTTCAAGATGGATGCAGATGGAAGGCCGTTCGCTACTACCTTAGCTTTAAGGGCCACATATAGTATACGTATCCATGTACAGAATTGTGGGTCAAATAAAATTTTTTGTAGACGTGCCGCCAGATATGGCCATTGTACTGAGTCACATGCCTTCATGGTATTGGGTCAGACATTTTTATAGTTAAATGTGTACCTGGGAAAGCTCAGTGACCATTGCAGATTACAGATAGGTTGTCACTCATCTTTTTGAGACTTCTGAATTGGAGATCTGCCCAGTCCCATGTCTGTGGCCAAATCACCATTTACCTAGACAGGTCTGCATTTAGGGGATTTATGTATGGGACTGGTATTGACAGAAGAGGACAGTTTGTTGGGGATTTTTATTTCCCTAATTCCACCTTGTTTTTTCTTTCAGCCCCGTGATAAGAAATTGGCCCAAAATGCCCAAATGTATTATTACCAGCACCAGAAGCAGCAGATGAACTCAATGAAGAAGTGAGTGTTATTCTGGCAAGAGTCGGCCGGGCCGCGGCGCTGGGCTCGCCTGATCTGATGGGTGTGGTTCCAGGACGGATCTTTAAAGTATATTTTCTCTGAAAGTGTTGTAGAGAATAATGTACCTGGCTTTCATTCTTGCTGCTCACAATTTGAACTAGACAGGTTCCCTTTAAGCTCAGAGGGAAACTTCTGTGACATACCTGGACACTATGAATATAAAATCTGTCAATTCCTTATGATTTTTTTTTTTTGCAGCATTTGGATTAAATGTGGTCCTCTTTGCTGGTGGAAGTCCAAGCAGAGAAATCTTCAGCGTATGCGCACAATAGGAGTATGTTCACATGCAGTGATTTTTCTCGCTACTGAATATCTCTTCCATTTGTCGGAATGAGGTTGCTTTGTTGGTCAGCACAGAGATGTCTTCAGATTCCATTGCTCATGAAATGTTTGCAAGCAATCTGCCGCGTGTGAACGTACCCTTACCGTTAATAATACTACTGATACAATATGGCTGTCATTGCACAAAGCAGCTTGTCTAGATCACCCTGAATTGTTAATTGCAGATCATCCTAATTAGACATTTTTTTAAAATTAGGTTGTTGGCTATTAAAATTTTAGATTTGTTTTTTAAACCCCTTTCAAATATCGGACATTCATGGACCAAGTACAGACCACCGCCCGTGGGTGTTTGGCATATATGAGGCTGTCAAGATCAAATCAGGAGACTCGTGGCCAGTCTGTATCCAGACTATGAATATTGGATATCCTGGGGCAGGAATTTCAAATCTGTGCCCCTAAAGCCTCCAGCAGGCTATATGTATGCGATTTGGTCATGTAGTACAGGAAGTCCAGCAGGGAAAGCTTGTTAATAGGGCCTTGTAATCCTGTTTGGTATCCTGCATTGGTGTCTGGTCATCCTTTAAGCGCAGTGGAAGCACATCCTCTGCTCACACATATGTCTGTAATCCCTTCTGCAACAGATCAGCCGGGTATAGAGCCTTTTATCAAGAGGGCATCTGCTACCTTTCTACATGGGTAAAAGTTAACATTTAGGCTATGTGCCCATGTTGCAGAAATGCTGCGGAATTGTCAGCAGCATTTCCGCAACTTCCCGCAGCGGGTAAAACTCGTGCTGAATTCGCATGCGTTTTCCCGCAAAACACAAGCGCTTTGCAAGTGTTTTTAGCTTGCAGAATGCTTGCGCTTTTTGAAGAGATTTGAAGCATTGCTTGGAAAAGTGATTGACAGGTTGGTCACACTTGTTAAGCATAGTGCTTGACAAGTGTGACCAACTTTTTACTATTGATGCTGCCTATAGAGCATCAATAGTAAAAGATAGAATGTAAAAATAATATAAAATGTATGGATATACTCACCTCCTGGCAATCCCGGTCCTCAACAACGCTGCCGGCAAGTTCCGTTCCCTGGCGTGCTTTGCGAGAATGACCTTTGTGACGTTGCGGTCGCGTGACTGCTACATCATCAGAGGTCATTCTCATAAAGCACGCCTGGGAATGGAACTTGCCGGCAGCGCCGCTGAGGACTCCGGGGGCCGGCACAGGGTAAGTATATCCGTATTTTTTATTTTAATTCTATTTTTTACAGGAATATGGTACCCAGGGCCTGGAGGAGAATCTTCTCTCATCCAGACCCTGAGTACCATCCGCACATGGAGCGCTCGCTTTACGCATGGTGGGCATAGCCACATGCGTAAAATGAGCGTTTCAATGCAATCATATGGCAGCGGAATCACCGCGATTCCGCAAAATTAATGGACATGCTGCTGATTTTTCCACTATGCGATTCCGCAGCGGAAAAATCCACAACATTGGCACAGCAACTGCGGAATCCAGTAGGATTGCATGGGATGCGTTTTGTTAGCATTTTTTAAGCGTTTCCGCAGCGGCAGAAACGCTTAAAAAATGCAACATGGGCACACAGCCTTAGGAAGAATAGGGGGCAATGCATGCTTCCTATATATAATAAATCCTTTACACCTGGTTATTTGGTAGTCACTCCTATGACGCCAAAGTCACTGATGCTATGTTTGGGTGGCCCTCCACTATTACCAGGCCTGCAGTCCGTGTGGTGTAGCCATGCAGCCGCCGGATAATTTTATAACTTGCTGTTAGGTGTGGATGTGCAGGAACATTTTGGGATAGAAGCAGCAGCCTGCTCTGTCCCAGCTGTTTGCTTGCAGGTTGTATGATAGTATGATCCTCTCAGAATACAATGAAGCTATTCATCAGCCTTGTTACAGTACAGCCACAAAGACTCAGCAGGGCTCCGTTTAATTGAAAACTTGCTGTGTGCTGCTTAGATGAATAGCCAGAGATTCTGTTATCTGGATCAGGTGCTCATTCCTGTTCTTTCCAGTGTGTGACAGAATCGCGCTGCTGAGATTTCCAGTGCAAAAGCTAAAGATGTTATGGTCAAAAAAGTCCATGAGTCCCACAACTGCACAACCTCATTATTATAAGACCTAAACCAGGGGTGCACATAGAAATCATGACCACACACACTGGGTTTTGTCATAGAGGATCATATCCAACAACTCTGCAGCCCCTAGTAATTTGTAATTTTGAACCTATTGAAGTCCCTTAGTGTCCCCATGCACTTAAATAATTTATGGGAGACCCGAAAGGGGTCCAAATACAGTAAGGTACCCCAACAATTAACTCCTCCACACGCACATTATGATGACCCTACAGTACCCCAACACCGCATGATGGCCCACACTCACCGTGTGATGGCCCGACACAGCCCTCCATCTAGTATAGTGGCTCCCACACAGCTCTTGACACTGTATCACGGCTCACACACACACCATAATTAGAGATGAGCAAATATGTTCGGAAAACGAACGCCAAACATAAATTAATCACAAATATGGTACATTCGGATTCGTGATTGGTAACACAAGCATTTTCCTTAAAATCATAAAAAGTCAGTAACATTCGGTAAAAGTGCAGGAAAATAATTGCATTGCCACTAAAGTATTTTAAAGTGGATGATAGAATAAAAGCCGGCAATTCATGTGCCACGTAGAGTAAAACAGTAAAATCAGTTGTTGGCATATGCAACAGATTAGGACTTATTATAAGTAAAAGGAGGACTTTATCATTACATTTGTGCAACAAGAATGACAGGTTAGAGAATAGAATAGATATATACACATAGAATACATAGAGATGTATGTGTGTGTATATACAGTAGGTACGTAAAATATTCAGACCCCAGTTATAGTTAGTTTTTCATTACCCAAGCTACAGTGGGTACAGAAAGTATTCAGATCCCTTTAAATTTTTCACTCTTTGTTTCATTGCAGCCATTTGGTTAATTCAAAAAGTTATTTTTTTTTTCATTAATGTACACTCTGCACCCCATCTTCACAGAAAAAACAGAAATGTAGAAATTTTTTCACATTTATTAAAAAACAAAAACAGAAATATCACATGGTCATAAGACCCTTTGCTCAGACACTCATTTTTAAGTCACATACTTTCCATTTCCTTGTGATCTTTCTGAGATGGTTCTACTCCTTCATTGGAGTCCAGCTGTATTTAATTAAACTGATAGGACTTGATTTGGAAAGGCACACACCTGTCTATATAAGACCTCACAGCTCAGAATTGTGGCAAGTTACACATCTGGCCAAGGTTACAAAAGAATTTTTGCAGTACTCCAGGTTCCTAAGAGCACAGTGGCCTCCATAATCCTTAAATGGAAGAAGTTTGGGAACACCAGAAGTCTTCCTAGACCTGGCCGTCCAGCCAAACTGAGCAATCGTGGGAGAAGAACCTTGGTGAGAGAGGTAAAGAAGAACCCCAAGATCACTGTGGCTGAGCTCTACAGATGCAGTAGGGAGATGGAAGAAAGTTTCACAAAGTCAACCAGTCGGGCCTCTATGACAGTGTGGCCCATCGGAAGCCTCTCCTCACTTCAAGACATATGTAAGCCCACATAGAGTTTTCTAAAAAACACATGAAGGACTCCCAGACTATGAGAAATAAGATTATCTGGTCTGATGAGATGAAGATAGACCTTTTTGGTGATAATTCTAAGCGGCATGTGTGGAGAAAACCAGGCACTGCTCATCACCTGCCCAATACAATCCCAACAGTGAAACATGGTGGTTGCAGCATCATGCTATGGG
>JARQOD010000008.1:114277392-114424672 GCA_033576555.1 Oophaga sylvatica
AAAAGGACCGACTAACCAAGTCTCTGGTACCAAAAATTCCGGGATGCCCAGCCAATGCGGAACAATGAATCTCAGACATCACACTCTTTTTCCATTGGTCCGGGACAAACAATTTTCCAACAGGGCAGCGCTCGGGCCTATCCTCCTGACACCCCTCCAGAGCAAGTCTCAAATTGGGCGAGATGGCGGAAAGAACTACACCCTCCTTCAAAATAACAGAGGGATCAGATAGCTCAGGAGAGTCCGCAAGGAAACTCCTCGAGAGGGCATCCGCCTTAACATTCTTAGTGCCAGGAAGAAAGGAAACCACAAAATTAAAACGTGTGAAAAACAAGGCCCACCTGGCCTGTCTAGGATTGAGTCGCTTGGCAGATTCCAGATAGACCAGATTCTTATGGTCCGTAAGGACCACCACCTGATGTTTGGCTCCCTCCAGCCAATGTCTCCACTCTTCAAAAGCCCACTTCATGGCCAATAACTCCCGATTACCCACGTCATAATTACGTTCAGTAGGAGAAAATTTTCGAGAGAAAAAGGCACAAGGGTTACTTTTAGAGGTCTCTGGATCTTTTTGGGACAAAACGGCACCTGCCCCAATTTCAGAGGCATCAACCTCCACCTGAAATGGCAGAGAAACATCAGGCTGCCGTAGAACAGGAGCAGAAGTGAATCTCTGCTTAAGTTCCTGAAACGCAGAGACTGCCTCAGGAGGCCAATTCACCACATCAGAACCCTTTCTGGTCAAATCAGTTAATGGTTTAACAATAACCGAGAAATTACCAATAAATTTACGATAAAAATTGGCAAAACCCAAAAATCTCTGAAGAGCCTTTAATGAAGTAGGTTGGACCCAATCACAGATGGCCTGAACCTTGACCGGGTCCATTTCAATAACAGATGGGGACAAAATGAATCCCAGAAATGAGATCTTCTGTACGCCAAAAAGACACTTTGATCCCTTCACATACAGAGCATTCTCTCTCAAAATCTGGAATACAGTTCGAACATGTTTCACATGAGAGTCCCAGTCATTAGAAAAAATCAAGATATCATCCAAATAAACAATCAGAAACTTGTCCACAAAATCCCTGAAAATGTCATTCATGAAGGACTGAAAGACAGAAGGAGCATTAGTGAGCCCAAAGGGCATCACAAGGTACTCAAAATGCCCTTCAGGGGTGTTAAATGCCGTCTTCCATTCATCCCCGTGCTTAATGCGAATAAGGTTATACGCCCCCCTGAGGTCAAGCTTGGTAAACCAAGTAGCGTTTTTCACCCTGGAAAACAGGTCAGAAATCAAGGGTAACGGGTATTGATATTTCACAGTAATATTGTTCAAGAGACGATAATCAATACACGGCCTTAATGAACCATCTTTTTTGGCCACAAAGAAAAAACCGGCACCTAAGGGTGAAGAGGATGGTCTGATATGACCCTTCTCCAAAGATTCCTTGATATAAGACCGCATAGCGTCATGTTCAGGTACAGACAAGTTAAAAAGGCGACGTTTAGGGAATTTACTACCCGGCACTAATTCAATAGCGCAGTCATAGCTCCTATGGGGAGGCAAGGAAGCAGATTTACTTTCGCTAAACACATCAGAAAAATCAAACAAAAAGTCAGGAACATCCTCAGCCTGGGGGGAGGCAGAAAAAACAGGAGTGTTGGTATTAACACATTGGCAGCCCCAACTGGTTACAGACACAGATTTCCAATCCAAAACAGGATTATGAGACTGTAACCAAGGGAAACCCAGCACGATAATGTCATGCAGATTATATAGAACCAAAAATTTGCAGCACTCCTGATGATCAGGTTCAACCCTCATTATCACCTGAGTAGAAAACTGGGGTTTATTCTCAGCCAAAGGGGTAGAATCGATCCCCAGTAGAGGAATAGACTTCTGTAGGGGTATCAAGGGAAACCCACAACGTTTAGCAAAATCATAATCCATCAGGTTAATAGCTGCTCCAGAATCAACGAAAGCCTGAGCAGAAAATGAGGACAGAGAGCATATCAGAGTGACAGTTAATAAAAACTTAGTCTGAACACTACCCAAGACAACTGAGCGTGCAAAATGTCTTCCCCGCTTAGGGCAGACTGAAATAGCATGAGAGGCATCACCACAGTAGAAACATAACCCATTGCGCTTTCGAAACTCATGACGCTGTGCCCCAGACACCACTCCGTCACACTGCATGGGCTCAGCAGCTGGCTCACAAGGCAACACCACTCCACGCATACTTCTCCGCTCACGCAAACGTCTGTCAATTTGAATCGCTAATGACATAGAATCATTGAGACCAGAGGGGACAGGGAATCCACCATAACATCCTTTACATTATCCGACAGACCCTTCCGGAAAAGGGCCGCCAAAGCGTCGTCATTCCATTTGGTCAGGACTGCCCACCTACGGAATCTCTGACAGTATAACTCAGCGTCATCAAGCCCCTGATTTAATGCCAACAAGGCTTTTTCAGCTTGATCAGTGACATTAGGCTCATCGTACAATAACCCCAAAGCCTGAAAAAATGCATCAACATCACTCAAAACAGGATCCCCAGGTATCAGGGAAAAAGCCCAATCCTGAGGATCGCCGCGCAGGGAGAGATGATAATTTGAACCTGCTGCGCTGCGTTTCCTGAGGACTTAGATTTTAAGGCAAGAAACAATTTACAATTATTTTTGAAATTCTGAAACTTAGCTCGATCCCCTAAAAACAAATCTGGCATGGGGATCCTAGGTTCCACAACAGGCAACCTAGCAAGATATGCAGCAATACTCTGAACCTCAGTGGCAAGCTGATCCACACGGCCAGACAACTGTGCAAACTCCATTGGGAGAAAAGATCCTCCCCAGCACCCAGAGATACAGAGGGAAAAAAAAAAAAAAATTCAACAAACAGAAAAATATCTCTGACAACTTTTCTTCCTTCAAAATATTTTTTCCCTTCTGTGAGTACCATACAATTTCTGTGGGGGCCGGTGATACTGTTATGTTACGGTAGCTGAGGAGTGCAGGTAAAAAAGGAAATACACCAGAGCAGTTGGAATCTATGAGATTGCAGTACCCTGACTAACCACCACAACTAGAGGCAGCCGTGGAGCGTTCCTACGTTGGTCCTCGACGCCTCGTCACAGCCTGAGAAACTAACTACACCTAAAGATAGAAATAGGAAAGCTATCTGCCCCGGAGCAGAACCCCAAAGATAATAGAAAGCCCCCAAACATGTAATGGCGGTTAGACAAGAGGAAATACTGACACAGAAAGAAAATAGTATGAGCAAACGCTGGGGCCCAAACTATCTAAATAGAAAAGGACAGGAAGGGTACTTACTGCAATCTCAGAAAACCCTGAAAAAACACCAACTCTACTAATTTCAAAATCACCTGAGATCACACGACCTCTACCACCTAAATTAGTTCTCTGGTGTAAAAAAATCAAAACAGCAGCCACTGAAAAAACTGGAAAAAGCAAAAGTACAAAACACAGTGGCTGGACTAAACTGAGAGGGCAAAAGCCCCCGGAGGGGACCCTGAAGGCCCCCACAAGTGCAGGACAAAATGCAAAAATATAGCAAAAACACAAAATAAGAAATTGTCTTATCTGATAGCAGGAGATGCAGACACGACACAGCAGGCTACAAGGGAAACTGGAAAGAAGGATTCAGACCAGAACAATTGATCACCGGCAACCCTGATGGGAAAATGACTCCCTTATATAAGACCAATCAGTAACACCTGATTCCCAGTCCTCACAATCCTCACTAGTACCGCTTGTAACCACCAGAGGGAGCCTCTGCTCAGAACTCATCTCAAACCCATTCACAACACTTGCTGTTGTGCATATGGAATAGACAATAGATGGAAATTATTGGCAATTATCAAGACACCCTCAATAAAGGAGTGTTTCTGCATGTGGGGACCACAGATCACATCTCAGTACCAATGCTTTCTGGCTGATGTTTTGGTCACTTTTGAATGTTGGTTGTGCTTTCACACTCGTAGCATGAGACGAACTCTACAACCCACAGAAGTTGCTTAGATAGTGCAGCTCATCCAGGATGGCACATCAATGTGAGCTGTGGCAAGAAGGTTTGCTGTGTTTGTCAGCGTAGTGTCCAGAGGCTGGAGGCGCTAACAGGAGACAGGCCAGTATACCAGGAGATATGGAGGGGGCTGTAGGAGGGCAACAACCCAGCAGCAGGACCGCTACCTCCTCCTTTGTGCAAGGAGGAACAGGAGGAGCACTGCCAGAGCCCTATAAAATGACCTCCAGCAGACCACAAATGTGCATGTGTCTGCACAAACGGTTAGAAACCGACTCCATGACGGTGGTATGAGGGCCCGATGTCCACAGATGGGGTTGTGCTCACAGCCCAACACCGTGCAGGACGCTTGGCATTTGCCACTGAACACCAGGATTGGCAAAGTCGCCACTGGTGCCCTGTGCTCTTCACAGAGGAAAGCAGGTTCACATTGATCACATGTGACAGACGTGACAGAGTCTGGAGACGCCGTGGAGAGCCATCTGCTGCCTGCAACATCCTTCAGCATGACCAGTTTGGCAGTGGGTCAGTAATGGTGTGGGGTGGCATTTCTTTGGAGGGCCACACAGCCCTCCATGTGCTCGCCAGAGGTAGCCTGACTGCTATTAGGAACCGAGATGAGAAGGAGGGAACAATTGAACATGTGCCGGAAATCTGCGTTTATGGTGTGACACCGTCAGCATTCCGAAGGGGGTAATCTACGAAATCAGTACAGCCTCGATGGAGTTAGGTAGGCCTAGTGAATAATGTATAATTTAGTCATTTTATTGTTCACTGAAGGGGAGACATAAAGAGGGGATTCCAAGATCTCCTCCCAGTCCTCTCCATCAGTAGTGGGAACAAGCAGCTCCCATGTGTCTTTCACCTTCAGAGAAGTAGAACCAATGATAGGATGTATGTACAGGGCTGATAGGAGACCTTGCGATTTAAGAATACTTATCAAAAGGGAAGGCAGACATGATTTTGTGAATGCAATAGTGATTGGAGAGTGGACCTTAACTGAAGATGTCTAAAAAATTGGGATCTCTGCACAATATACTTATTTGTCAACTGATCTAAACATTATCTTCTGGTCATAAAGGTCATCAAGTAAAGGATGTTTTAAGTGCTCCAAAATTGAGATGATGAGTGAGATACCAAGGATGAAAAGTAAAGGTTGTGCCACAGAGGCATGTTTGCTCAAATATCAGTAAAATTTGACCCTTGTCTCACCTGTCTCCAGACTAATCGCGCCATCTTGAGCATAGGCAACATTTTGGGAATGTCAGGTTTGTCAAGCTCCAAAAATCCTAGTAAACAGCTAGTGCCTGTCGCTTCCGCCAAGAGACTCTCCGAGTTTGGGAATTGAGAACATGGCATCTAACTACTTAGTGCATTTAGCTGGCCTGCTATGTTATTAATAAAAAATATCTGGCCAAGTTGTACCCCAGGGCTTTTTTGGGTCTTTGAAGGGTAGATAATTTAAGTTTGGGCCGAGAACTACCCCACACAAAGACATTAGTGAGTTAAGTGTTGTGAAGAAGGATTTAGGGATGGGGATCGCACTGTGCTGCAGAGTATAACTGAATTTTGGCAATAATATTTTAATTGGGTTTATGCGTCCCGACACTGATGAAGGTAGTATCCCCCAGAGATTATCATCTAATAGAGGCAGAATGTTAGAGGAGAGATCCCTTTTACTGTCTTGATGAATTTTGATCCATAGATATTTAAATTGTGACCGCTGGTAAAAGTGACACAGGATGTAAATGGGTAGAGGGCCCGCATGACCATGAGAGGCATTAACACTGATTTGTTCCAGTTTATAGAAAGGCTCAAATCTACCAAATGTATCTACAGTAGAGATAACCAGAGGTAAAGTGTCCCCGACCTGGTCCATAAAAATGATCATATCCTCAGCATATAACCCAATCGTATCCGTCCCATCAGCTATGGATATGCCTTAAATTAGTGGCGTTGGGCGTCTTCTAATAGCTAATGGTTCAATATCCAGAGCAAATAATGCAGAGAGCAGACAACCCTGACCAACCTTCAAGATGGATGCAGATGGAAGGCCGTTCGCTACTACCTTAGCTTTAAGGGCCACATATAGTATACGTATCCATGTACAGACTTGTGGGTCAAATACAAATTTCAGCAGCAGAATGGAAGGAAAGGAGACACACTAGTAATGACTAGTGGGTAGGCGGAGCCCAGATAGGATTGACACCTCAGATTAAAAAGAGTGTTGACCGGCCCCTCCAGCTCGGGCTCCTCCTACTCCTGCTTCTTCAGTCTAAAATTTGAGGTCCAGAGGATAGGTCGCTGCTGGAAGCAGCTCCTCAGAAAACTTTATTATTTTTATCGGACAAGAGACTTGGATCACCAGAAGTGGTCTAGAGGTCTCAGGGGTCTCAGCGCTGCTGGATCCCCACCTCTCACTTGGCGATCTGTAATACCCTGTATGGTGGTCCCTGCAGTTTCACGCCGGCCCTGGGGGATGAGGATTGCTTCCCTGGCGGGGACGCAAACCGCACATCGGGGGTCACTGCGTTCCCCGCCCGGGGGGGGAAGCGATGGGCACAGCACCACAAACCCCTGGGGGTCCCTGTGGCGCTCGGCTGGTGAGTACCGCATTTTTATGTGAATGTGTGTGTGCTCTCAGCGGCTGCTGCGGCAGCCGCTGGTACATGTATTAGAGGACATGTTTGGTGACTGTATTTTATGTCCGCTGGCAGATACCTGCAGGACAGAGGAGAGCAGAGAGCGAGGAGTTCGCGCTCTTTTTTGAAGCCGGAGGGGGGCGTGGCTTCACGCTTCCCGCTCTTTTTGTGACAGGAATCGCTCTGAGGAGACTGCAGCTTCACTGTCCTTCTCTTCCGGCTTCTCTCAGCGCGGCGGCCATTACAGAGGCTCCGGGCTCCTCATGCTCCGCTCCTCCTGTTTAAGGTATACTTTCACCGAGGCCAGCTGGGTGAGTGAATATCATCACCCCACAGCGCAGAACCTATCTGTGTTCCAAGTGACAGATAGCGTTTATCTGCAGCCGCGTTCTCTTATAGAGACCTGGGACTCGCACACTCCTTTTATTTTATATAGGGAGTTGTGGGGAGTTGGCGGCATTAACCCCTATGAAGGGTTAACCCTTTCAGCAATAACCGCCGCAGGTTCTACCCGGTAGGCATCAGAACGCAGGAGGTTATTTATATACTGAGAGATAGCTGGGGTAACTCTCTTCTTTAAGAGCTTTAACCCTTCAGCGTACTTGCTCAGTCTGCTTAGTAACCACACTGTTTCCAGTTACTAACAGGGTTTTGACCTGCCATTTACTGCTGACATGTCGGTTCAGAGTCCGGAAGGTGCGGACCATCTGCCAGATCCGCTACAGGATCAGTCGCAAGTATCTGATACGCAGACTTCGACGGCATCAAGCGCTGCAATTTACAGCGATACCAAATTAGATGCCATCGCTCAGTCAATTAATGGCTTGTCTGACCTTTTAGGTCAGTGGGTGTCAGCTAGATCCTCTCATGACAGGAAGCGGCGCAGGCCGGTGCCATCTTTTCCGCGTAGCGAATCAGAGGTATCTGATATGGAATGCGGACAGGGTTCTCCTTCAAACTCAGAAGGGGAATTATCCGATTCGGATAAGGAGGATCGGCAGGGACATTCTTTCTCTCTTGTGAGCCGAACAGAGGCTTTAATTGAAGCTATGAGAGAGGCGTTACAGTTACCGGAGGAGGTAACTACACGGCCTGGTAAGTCGGGCCGCATGTACCAGGAGTACCATAAGTCGCGGTCAACATTACCGGCTCTGGAAGAGCTTAATACGGTAGTGGAGAAGGAACGTCTGTGTCCAGATAAACGTTTTCAAGGGACACGGTTCTTTGAAGCATTATATCCGTGTTCAATGGAATTGACGGATAATTGGATTCCTTCTCCTGAAGTGGATGTTCCTTTATCCCAGCTTAGTAAATCCTCATTGCTTCCGGTTAAAGGGAAAGCGAGTCTGCAAGAGCCGCTGGACAGAAAAACGGAGATGGCGGCGAAATCCATCTATGAAGCTGCAGGTCATGGATTCAGAGCAGTACTAGGATCCATGTGTGCTTCTAAGGCTTCCCTGTGCTGGTTGGTCCGTTTACGGAAGGCGTTGCAAAATAGATCTCCATTATCCGAGATAGATGGACTTCTCGATTTATTGGAGACTGCAGCCCGATATAGCTGTGATGCAGGTCTGGATACTGCGTCATTATTATCCAGGACGCAATCCTCAGCGGTCACAGTCAGAAGAGCACTGTGGCTTAGACAGTGGACCGGGGACGCGGTTTCCAAGCAGGGTTTACTGTCTTTAGCCTACAAGGGTGGTCAGCTATTTGGATCTGATCTCACAGAGCTGATTGCCAAGGCAAAGGCTAAAGAAGCGGCTTTACCACAGCGAAGGGCTATGGCTTCTACGTCTGGCAGACCTAGTGCCGGTAATGGTCGGCGGTATTTTCGGTCTAGGGGACGATCCGGTCAGTCTTCTTGGGGATCGGGTCGTCCCTCTTTTTCGGAAAGAAGTCTTCTCAGAAATCCCGCATCCCTTGGAAACAAAGTTTCCGTCAAGACAAGCGGGAAACTGCCAAGAAGCCCGCCAAGGCAGACTGACGCCAGGTCATCACTCGAGGGCTTTCGAGTGGGGGGTCGCCTGCTCCAATTCAAGGCGAATTGGATTTCCCGCGTTCCGGATTCCTGGGTAACGCGAGTTGTGTCGGCAGGCTATTTCATAGAGTTTTCTTCTCGACTCCCGGACAGTTTTTGCCAGTCTCGCATTCCGTCAGAGCCCGAGCTATTTGCCGCTCTGCTGCGAGAGGTGGAATTCCTTCTGCAGAAGGGTGTAGTAATACCGGTTCCGACAGAGGACCGGGGAAAAGGTTTTTATTCAAATCTCTTGTGGTCCCCAAAAAAGAGGACAAATTTCGTCCTATTCTGGATCTCAAAAGATTGAATCAGCATGTCCACACCCAAAAATTCTGCATGGAGTCACTTCGCTCCGTTGTGGCAACCCTGTCGCAGAACGACTTTCTGGTGTCAATCGACATTCGCGACGCTTATTTGCATGTTCCCGTCGGAAGGGCTCACCAGCGCTTCCTTTGTTTTGCCATAGGTCAGGACCATTACCAATTTGTGGCCCTGCCATTCGGCTTGGCTTCAGCGCCCAGAGTTTTTACAAAAATTCTAGCGCCTCTCATGGCAATTCTTCGAAGACAGGGAGTCACGATTATTCCCTATCTGGACGACCTTTTGATTTTGGCGTCCTCAAAGGAGGAGGCGGTGACGGCTCGCAATCTATCCCTTCAGCTCCTGGAGGACTTCGGGTGGCTGGTCAATTGGGAGAAGTCGTCTCTGGAACCGTCGCAGTCAATCCTGTTTTTGGGGATGCATTTCGACACGGTACGGGCAGTGGTGTCCCTACCTCCAGACAAGCGGGCATGTCTCCTTCGACATGTACAGACTATGAAGTCTTCGACAGCAATGTCCCTTCGGAAGTGTATGCGCCTTTTAGGTCTGATGGTGGCTTCCATGGAAGCGCTCCCGTTTGCCCAGTTTCATTCCAGAGCCCTCCAAAGGCTCATTCTGAGTCATTGGGATCGATCGCAGATTGCACTGGATCGCAGTATCCTCATCTCTCGCAGGGTGCGAGAGTCCCTAAGTTGGTGGTCACGTCCAGGAACGTTATCACTGGGGAAGTCTTTCCTTCCTCCGAGGTGGTCGGTCATAACCACCGATGCCAGCCTGACGGGCTGGGGGGGTGTCTGGAACGATCTCTGGGTTCAGGGAGTATGGTCATCGGAAGAGTCTGTTCTACCGATCAACATCTTGGAATTGAGGGCAATTTTCCTTTGCCTCCAACACTGGACGGTCCCTTTGAGCGGTCTACCAGTCCGAGTGCAGACAGACAACGCAACGGCGGTCGCGTATATCAACCACCAAGGCGGGACGAGGAGTTCCAGGCTCATGGTGGAAGTGTCTCGGATCCTGAATTGGGCAGAGGACAGAGTACCAGCCATCTCTGCGATTCACATTCCAGGAGTTCAGAATACCACGGCGGACTTCCTCAGTCGAGAGAAGATGGATCCCGGAGAATGGAGTCTTCATCCGGAGATCTTTGCACTGCTGTGCTCCCTTTGGGGAGTTCCCCAAGTGGATTTGATGGCATCCAGGTCCAATGCCAAGTTGCCGACCTTCATGTCCAGGTACAAGGACCCGAAGGCTGTGGCGGTGGATGCTCTGGTGGCCCCGTGGGACCGATTCGAGCTAATCTATGTGTTTCCGCCGATATCCTTACTTCCTCTAGTGCTGCGTCGGATCAGACTGGAGAGAATCCCGGCTATGTTGATAGCCCCAGATTGGCCAAGGAGGACGTGGTTCTCGACACTGGTGTCGCTTTTGGCAGCACCGCCATTTCCACTTCCTCTTCGCCCGGACCTGTTAACCCAGGGTCCTGTCCGTCATCCGGACTTGAAGTCTCTGCGTTTGACGGCGTGGCTCTTGAGACCGAAATACTGACCCGTAGAGGTTTTTCAGCCGAAGTCATTGCCACTCTGCGAGCTGCCAGAGGTCCGGCTACTACTAGAATTTACCACAAGACCTGGGAAGCCTTCTTCTCGTGGTGTTTGGGTTCTTCGAGGAACCCGAGGATTTTTTCCATTCCCAATCTGTTGGCTTTTCTACAGTACGGGCTGGACAAGGGTTTGGCAGTTAGCACCCTGAGGGGTCAGGTTTCTGCCCTGTCCCTGTTGTTCCGGAAAGTTATCGCCTCGCGTAGGGACGTGCGCTCCTTTTTTCGCGGGGTAACCCGTCAGTTTCCGCCGCGGAAGGCACCTGTGTCTCCTTGGCGGCTCAACCTTGTCCTGGAGGCTCTTCAGCATGGGCCTTTTGAGCCGATGGATTCTGCTAACCTTTCTTTGCTTTCTTGGAAGGTTGCCTTCCTAGTCGCAGTCACTTCTTTGAGAAGGGTTTCTGAGTTGGCGGCTCTTTCTTGCTCGCCTCCTTTCCTGGAATTTTACCCGGATCGATTAGTGCTTCGCACACGGGGCGACTTTCTACCTAAGGTAGTGTCGCAATTCCATGTTAACCAGGATATTGTTTTGCCTTCACTTTGCCCGGGTCCGAGGAATGCAAAGGAACGGGTTTTGCACACATTGGATTTAGTGCGGGCCTTGAAGTTCTATTTGTCTGTTACTCAAGGTTTTAGGAAGTCAGACTCCTTGTTTGTGATTCCAGCAGGTCGTCGACGTGGTCAACGAGCTTCCAAGGACTCTATAGCTCGTTGGATTCGGTCAGCCATTTTGGAGGCTTACCGACTTAAAGGCGAACCTTGCCCGATTAAGATTCGTGCTCATTCCACGAGGGCTGTGGCCTCATTGTGGGCCTTTCATCAAGGGGCTTCGGCAGCTCAGCTCTGCCGAGCAGCGACTTGGCTCTCCGTCCACACGTTTACAAAGTTTTATAAGGTGGACGTCAGTGCTTCCGCTGATGCGGCCTTAGGACGCAGGGTCCTTCAGGCGGCTGTAGTGTAAAGTTCTAGTTAACTTGTATTTGGCGCCTGTTGCGCATTTACCAAGGTTGTTGGGATTCTGCCTGTTTTTTCTTGGTTATATTCCCACCCTTAATTTTTGGACTGCTTTGGGACGTCCCACTAGTCATTACTAGTGTGTCTCCTTTCCTTCCATTCTACTGCTGAAAGACGGATTTTGGTAAGAACTTACCTATAAAATCCTTTTCAGCGAAGGAAGGAAAGGAGACACAGCACCCGCCCATGGCAGAAGTGTGTTGATGTGTTTTCAGATGCGGCGTGACCCTCTTCTGATAGCGATTATCTGGACTGAGGTTGACGCGCTACGGCTCCTTTCCAGCATTGCCAGCTCATCGCGGTGGTCAGGTCCAGTGAGTAGTACCTGGAACTGTGTGTTTTTTTGCCTACATGCATGCATAACCTGTATTCTTGCTTTTTCTCTGAAGTTCTTCAGAAGGGGTTATGTTGCTCGCTGGTGATATTTGCTCTTCACTAAGCTTTTGTACGACTGAAGAAGCAGGAGTAGGAGGAGCCCGAGCTGGAGGGGCCGGTCAACACTCTTTTTAATCTGAGGTGTCAATCCTATCTGGGCTCCGCCTACCCACTAGTCATTACTAGTGTGTCTTCTTTCCTTCCTTCGCTGAAAAGGATTTTACAGGTAAGTTCTTACCAAAATCCGTCTTTTTGTGAACGTCCTGCCAGAAATGGCCATTGTACTGAGTCACATGCCTTCATGGTATTGGGTCAGCCATTTTTATAGTTAAATATGTACCTGGGAAAGCTCAGTGACCATTGCAAATTACAGATAGGTTGTCACTCATCTTTTTGAGAATTCTGAATTGCAGATCTGCCTAGTCCCATGTCTGTGGCCAAATCACCATTTACCTAGACAGGTCTGCATTTAGGGGATTTATGTATGGGACTGGTATTGACAGAGGACAGTTTGTTGGGGATTTTTTTTTTCCCTTATTCCACCTTGTTTTTTCTTTCAGCCCGGTGATAAGAAATTGGCCCAAAATGCCCAAATGTATCATTACCAGCACCAGAAGCAGCAGATGATCTCCATGGAGAAGTGAGTATTGTTCTGGCCTTAGTGTTCGTGGCTCCCGGTCAGGATGTGAAGAGATTAATGTTTTGTCTTGTTTATTTTTTGCAAATTATTTTTAAAGAAATAAAGATGAACTGAAACACCCGGATTCTGCCGTCACGTCGGACGAGGAGAACGAGGATGGAGACTTCACAGTGTACGAGTGTCCAGGGTTAGCCCCAGTAAGTGTGATTGTTGGTCATTAAAGGGAATCTGTCACCCCATTTTAGCCATATCAGCTAAAGATATGACTGAATAGTGCGTCCAATAAGCAACTTATCGGTATGTATGATATATCCTGATACCCCCGTTTTGATAGCAAAATACTTTTGTAAAGTTCGGATTCTTTTCTGTAAATCGACGTTTTCTCTCTCCTCCACACCCTCCCCCCCCCCCCCCGCTCCTTGGCATCCCTTGCGTATCGCCGTCTGTGAATCGCACAGATGGCGTAGTGTTCCCGCAATTGCGCTTTTCAAATTCCCCCCCGCACATGCGCAGTGTGCTTTGCCCAAAAGTGGGCAAAGCATAAAATCAATACAGCACATGCGCAACTCTTTCCTTGCCCCGGAAATGACTGATTGCCTTGGACGACTTTCGGGGCAAGGGAAGTGAAGGCCAAAGTTGCGCATGCGCTGTAATGATTTTATGCTTTGCCCACTGTTGGGCAAAGCACACTGCGCCTGTGCAGGGGGGAATTTGAAAAGCGCTATCGCGGGAACGCTACGCCTTCTGTGCGATTCACAGACTGCGATACGCAAGAGATGCCGAGGAGCAGGGTGGGAGGGAAGAGAGAAAACGCCGCCCTCCGGACCGCCCTGATTTACAGAAAAGAATCATAACTTTACAAAGGTATTTTGCTATCAAAACGGGGGTATCAGGATATATCATACATACCTTGCTTATGGGACACACTATTCAGTCATATCTTTAGTTGATATGGCTAAAATGGGGTGACAGATTCCCTTTAAAAGGATGTGCATTATTATTTGCAGTGGTTGCAATGTTCTTGCTGCGGGACCCCCCACCTGATGCGACAGACAAGTCATCATCTTATAAGTAGCTGATCACAACTTAGGCTATGTGCACACGTTGCGGAATTGCCGTGGAAATTTCCGCAGCAATTCCGCACCTCCCTGCCGCTGGAAATACGCATTTCAGCTGCAGATGAAGGAAGGGAGACACACCATAACTAGTGGGTAGGCGGAGCCCCAGATAGGATCAATACCTCAGATTAGAAAGCGTGTTGACCGGCCCCTCCAGCTCGGGCTCCTCCTACTCAGCTCTTCAGTCTAAAATTTGAGGTCTCAGAGGACGGTCGCTGCTGGAAGCAGCTCCTCAGAAGATTTTATTATTTTTTATCGGACAAGAGACTTGGATCACCAGAGTGGTCTAGAGGTCTCAGGGGTCTCAGCGCTGCTATACCCCAACCTCTCCCTTGGCGGATCTGTATTACCCTAATGGTGGTCCCTGCAGAACCCTGCCGGCCCAGGGGGATGAGGATGGCTTCCCTGGCGGGGGCGCAAACCGCGCACAGGGGTCACTGCGTCCCCCGCCCTGGTGGGAAGCATGGGCATAGCGCCAGAAACCCCTGGGGGTCCCTGTGGCGCTCGGCTGGTGAGTACCTCACATTTTTACCTCACATTTTATTAAAGTGTGTGTGAGTGCTTTCAGCGGCTGTTGCGGCAGCCGCTGTTACTTGTGAAATACATGTTTGGTGACTGTATTCTGTCCGCAGGCAGACGCCTGCAGGACAGGGGGGAGCAGATAGCGAAGGAGTTTGCGCTCTTTTTTTGAGCCGGCGGGGGGCGTGGCTTCACGCTCCCGGGCTTTTCTGTCACAGAAGCGCGCGATTAGGCGCTTCTCTTCAGATTCCTCTCAGCGCGACGGCCATTACAAAAAGGCTCCACGGGCTCCTTCCTGCTCCGCTCCTCCCGTATCACATTTACATCACCGCGACCAGCTGGGTGAGTGATAACGCTCTCACCCCCACAGCGCAGAACCTATCTGTAGAGAAAATACAGATAGCGTTATCTTGCAGCTGCGGTCTTATATAGAGACCTTATTTTGCCATGGGACTCGCACTCCCCTTCTATTAATAAGGGAGTAGTGGGGAGTCGGCGATATTAACCCCTTTTAAAGGGTTAACCTTTTCAACAGCCGCACAGGTTCTATCCCAGTTTGGGGTCAGAACTTGTAAGAGTTAATTATATTGCTGAATATTCAGCTGATACAGCTGGGGTAGCTCTCTCACTAAGGGCTTTAACCCTTCAGCGTGCTTGCTGCGTTCGCTTGAGAAGCCACACTTTTTTTCATAATTGCTGACAGGCTTTGACCTGCCTTATACTGTGTAAGGGCATGTCGGAACAGGGTCCAGAAGGTGCGGACCGTGTGCCAAATCTGCTTCAGAATCAGTCACGCGAGTCTGATACGCAGGCCTCGACGTCAAGCGCAGCAATTGGAGGTCACAGCGATGCCAAATTGGATGCCATCGCTCGCTCTATTGATGGCCTTTCTGACCTTTTAGGTCATTGGGTGTCAGCTAGATCCTCTCATGGAAGGAAGCGACACAGGCCGGTTTCATCATTTCCACGTAGCTAATCAGACCTCTCTGATATGGAATGCGGTCAGGGTTCCCCTTCAAATTCAGATGGGGAGTTATCCGGTTCAGATAAGGATCGGCAGGGACATTCTGTCTCTTTAGACGAACAGAGGCTTTTATTGAAGCCATGAGGGAGGCGTTACAGTTGCCGGAGGAGGTAACTACACGTCCTGGTAAGTCACATCGAATGTACCAAGAGTACCGTAAGTCATGAGCGACATTGCCAGCTCTAGATGAGCTTAATGAAGTAGTGGAGAAGGAACGCCTGTGTCCAGATAAACGTTTTCAAGGAACACGTTTTTTTGACGCACTATATCCGTGTTCTACGGAGTTGACGGATAATTGGATTTCTTCTCCTGAAGTGGATGTTCCTTTATCCCAGCTTAGTAAATCCTCATTGCTCCCTGTTAAAGGGAAGGCAAGTCTGCAGGAACCGTTAGACAGAAAAACGGAGATGGCAGCGAAATCCAACTACGAGGCCTCGGGTCATGGATTCAAAGCGGTGCTAGGATCCATGTGTGCTTGTAGGGCTTCCCTGTGCTGGTTGGACCGTATACGAACGGCGTTGCAAAATGGATCTCCGTTATCCGAGATAGATGGACTTCTCGGTTTATTGGAGACTGCAGTTTCTTATAGCTATGATGCAGGTCTGGATACTGCATCTCTGTTGTCCAGGGCGCAAGCTTCGGCGGTCACAGTCAGAAGAGCACTGTGGCTTAGACAGTGGACTGGGGACGCAGTGTTAAAACAAGGTTTGCTGTCTCTAGCCTACAAGGGTAGTCAGCTTTTTGTATCTGATCTCTCAGAGCTGATTGCCAAGGCAAAGACGAAAGAAGCAGCCTTACCACAGCGAAGGGCTACGGCTTCTGCGCCTGGCAGGACTGGTGCCGGTGGTGGCCGGCGATACTTTCGTTCCAAGGGACGATTCGGTCAGTCCTCTTGGGGATCGGGTCGTCCCTCTTTTTCGGGAAAAAAGTTCACTCAGAAATCCCGTACTCCCTGGAAATCAAGTTTCCGTCAAGACAAGGACAAGAAGCCCGCCAAGGCGGACTGACGCCAGGTTTCCATTCGAGGGCTCTCGAGTGGGGGGTCGCCTGCTCCAATTCAAAGTGACTTGGGTTTCCCGCGTTCCGGACACCTGGGTAACGCGGGTAGTGTCGGCAGGCTATTTCATAGAGTTTTCGTCTCGACCTCCGGACAGGTTTTGCCAGTCTCGCACACCGTCAGAGCCCGAGTTAATTACCGCTCTGCTGTGAGAGGTCGACTCCCTTCTGTAGAAGGGTGTGGTAATACCGGTACCGCCGGAGGACCGAGGAAGAGGATTTTATTCCAATCTTTTTGTGGTTCCCAAAAAGGAGGACAAATTTCGTCCTATTCTGGATCTCAAAAGATTGAATCGGCATGTCCACACCCAAAAATTCCGCATGGAGTCACTTCGCTCCGTGGTGGCGGCCCTGTCGCAGAATGATTTTTTGGTGTCAATCGACATTCGCGACACTTATTTGCATGTTCCCGTCGGAAGGACTCATCAGCGCTTCCTTCGTTTTGCCATAGGTCAGGACCATTACCAGTTTGTGACTCTGCCATTCGGCTTGGCCTCGGCGCCCAGAGTTTTTACAAAAATTCTGGCGCCTCTCATGGCAATTCTTCGAAGACGGGGTTGCGATTTTTCCCTACCTGGACGATCTTTTGATTGTGGCATCATCAAAGGAGGAGGCGGTGACGGCTCGCAACCTATCCCTTCAGCTCCTGGAGGATTTCGGGTGGCTGGTCAATTGGGAGAAGTCGTCTCTGGAGCTGTCTCAGTCAATCCTGTTTTTAGGGATGCATTTCGACACGGTACGGGCAGTGGTGTCCCTACCCCCAGACAAGCGGACATGTCTACTGCGACATGTACAGACTATGAAGTCTTCGACAGCAATGTCCCTTCGGAAGTGTATGCGCCTCCTGGGTTTGATGGTGGCGTCCATGGAGGCACTTCCGTTTGCCCAGTTTCATTCCAGGGCCCTCCATAGGCTCATTCTGAGTCGTTGGGATCGATCGCAGGCTTCGCTGGATTGCAGCATCATCATCTCTCACAGGGTATGGGAATCCCTAGAATGGTGGTTACGTCCAGAAGCGTTATCCCTGGGTAAATCTTTCCTCCCTCCTAAGTGGTCGGTCATAACCACCGATGCCAGCCTGACGGGCTGGGGGGGTGTCTGGAACGACCTTTGGATCCAGGGGGTATGGTCATCGGAAGAGTCTATTCTACCGATCAATATCTTGGAATTGAGGGCAATTTTTCTTTGCCTCCGACACTGGACGGTCCCTTTGAGCGGTCTGCCAGTACGAGTGCAGACAGACAACGCGACGGCGGTCGCGTATATCAATCACCAAGGCGGGACGAGGAGTTCCAGGCTCATGATGGAGGTGTCTCGGATCCTGCTATGGGCCGAGACCAGGGTTCCAGCCATCTCTGCGATCCACACTCCAGGAGTCCAGAATACCACGGCGGACTTCCTCAGTCGCGAGAAGATGGATCCTGGAGAATGGAGTCTCCATCCGGAAATGTTTGCACTACTGTGCTCTTGTTGGGGAACCCCCTAAGTGGATTTGATGGCATCCAGGTTCAATGCCAAACTACCAACCTTCATATCCAGGTACAAGGACCCGAAGGCTGTGGCGGTGGATGCTCTGGTAGCTCCGTGGGACCATTTCGAACTGGTCTGTGTTTCCGCCAATTTCCTTACTTCCTCTGGTGCTGCGTCGGATCAGACTGGAGAGAATTCCGGCTATGCTGATAGCCCCGGATTGGCCAAGGAGGACGTGGTTCTCGACACTGGTGTCGCTCTTGGCGGCTCCGCCATTTCCACTTCCTCTTCACCCGGACCTGTTATCCCAGGGGCCCGTTCGTCATCCGGACTTGAAGTCTCTACGTTTGACGGCGTGGCTCTTGAGACCGAAATATTGACCCGTAGAGGTTTCTCAGCTGCAGTCATTGCCACTCTGCGAGCTGCTAGAGGTCCGGCCACTACTAAGATTTATCACAGAACTTGGGAAGCCTTCTTTTCGTGGTGTTCGGGTTCCTCAAGGAATCCGAGGATTTTTTCCATTCCCAATCTGTTGGCTTTTCTACAGTACGGGTTGGACAAAGGTTTAGCAGTTAGCACTCTGAAGGGTCAGGTTTCTGCTTTGTCCGTGCTTTTTCGGAAGACTATCGCCTCGCGTAGGGACGTGCGTTCTTTTTTTCAAGGAGTAACCCTTCAGTTTCCACCGCGGAAGGCACCTGTGTCTCCTTGGAGACTCAACCTTGTCTTGGAGGCTCTTCAGCATGTGCCCTTTGAGCCTATGGGTTCTACTAGCCTTTCGTTACTTTCTTGGAAGGTTGCATTCTTAGTGGCGGTAACCTCTTTAAGAAGGGTTTCTGAGTTGGCAGCTCTTTCTTGCTCGCCGCCTTTCCTGGAGTTTTACCCGGATCGAGTAGTGCTTCGCACACGGGGCGACTTTCTACCTAAGGTGGTGTCGCAGTTTCATGTTAACCAGGATATTGTGTTGCCCTCACTTTGTCCGGGCCCGAGGAATGCAAAGGAACGAGATTTGCACAAATTGGATTTAGTGCGGGCCTTGAAGTTCTATCTGTCTGTTACTCAAGGTTTTAGGAAGTCAGATTCTCTGTTTGTGATTCCAGCAGGTCGTAGACGTGGTCAACGAGCTTCCAAGGACTCTATAGCTCGTTGGATTCGGTCAGCCATTTTGGAGGCTTACCGTCTTAAAGGCGAACCTTGCCCGATTAAGATTCGAGCTCACTCCACGAGGGCTGTGGCTTCATCGTGGGCCTTTCATCAAGGGGCTTCGGCAGCTCAGCTCTGCCGAGCGGCGATCTGGCGTTCCGTCCACACATTTACAAAGTTTTATAAGGTGGACGTCAGTGCTTCCGCTGATGCGGCCTTAGGACGTAGGGTCCTGCAGGCAGCGGTAATCTAAGTTTTAAGTTAACTTGTATTTGGCGCATGTTGCGCATTTATCTAGGTTGTTGGGTTTCTGCCTCTTTTGGTTTTTTTCCCACCCTAATTTTTGGACTGCTTTGGGACGTCCCACTAGTTATGGTGTGTCTCCCTTCCTTCATCTGCAGCTGAAAGACGGATTTTGGTAAGAACTTACCTGTAAAATCCTTTTCAGCGAAGAAGGAAAGGAGACACACATCCCTCCCATGGCAGAAGTGTGTTGTTATATTTACAGAAGCAGCGTGGCCCTTCTCTGATAGCGATTTTCTGAGCTGAGGTCGACGCGCTACGGCTCTGTTCCAGCATTGCCAGCTTATCGCAGTAGTCAGGTTCAGTGAGTAGTACCTGGGACTGTGTGGTTTTTCTTTGCCAAATGCATGCATAACCTGTACTTTTGTATTTTTCTCTGAAGTCCTTCAGAAGGGGTTATGTTGCTTCGCTGGTGATATTGTTCTTCCTTAAGCTTTGGTACGACTGAAGAGCTGAGTAGGAGGAGCCCGAGCTGGAGGGGCCGGTCAACACGCTTTCTAATCTGAGGTATTGATCCTATCTGGGGCTCCGCCTACCCACTAGTTATGGTGTGTCTCCCTTCCTTCTTCGCTGAAAAGGATTTTACAGGTAAGTTCTTACCAAAATCCGTCTATTATAGGTATGCATATTCCCGCTAAAAACTAGCGTTTTGCAAGCGTAATTAGCTTGCAGAATGCTAGCATTTTCCAAGCGATCTGTAGCATCGCTTGGAAAACAGGTTGGTCAGACGAGTCAAACAAGTGTTTGACAAGTGTGACCAACTTTTTACTATTAATGCCGCATCAATAGTAAAAAGATCTAATGTTAAAAATAATAATAAAAAAAAAAAATTGTGATATTCTTACCTTCCGGCGGCCCCCGCAGCCTTCCTGCCTCTCAGCGACGCTCCCGGCCAATCCCGTTCCCAGGGATGCATTGCGATAATAACCCCAGATGACGTAGCATCACGCGAGACCGCTATGTCATCTGGGGTGATTCTCGCAATGGATCCCTGTGAACGGGATTGGCCGGGAGCGTCGCTGAGAGGCGGGAAGGCTGCGGGGGCCGCCGGAAGGTGAGAATATCACGATTTTTTATTTTAATTATTATTTTAACATGAATATGGTACACAGGGCCTGGAGGAGAGTCTCCTCTCCTCCAGACCCTGGGTACAATCCGCACTTGAACCGCTTACTTTGCGCATGGTGGGCACAGCCACATGCGGAAAGTAAGCGGTTCAATGCATTCCTATGGCGACGGAATCGCCGCGATTCTGCAAAAAGAATGAGCATGCTGCGGATTCTTCCGCGGTGCGATTCCGCCGCGGAAAAACACGCAGCATGTGCACAGCATTGCGGAATCCCATAGGATATAATGAGTTGAGTTGTGTAAGCTTTTCCGCCGCGAAAAAACGTGGCAAAAACGCTAAGGGCCTGTGCACACGTTGCGGATTCCTAGCGGTTTTGCCGCGGTTTTTCGCGGCGGAAACGCCGCAAAACTGCTTACACAATACAACTCATTAAGGCCTATGAGATTCCGCAATGCTGTGCACATGCGGGTTTTTCCGTGGCGGAATCGCATCGCGGGAGAATCCGCAGCATGCTCATTCTTTTTTGCGGAACCGCTGCGATTCCGCCGCCATAGGAATGCATTGAACCAATTACTTTCCGCATGTGGCTGTGCCCACCATGCGCAAAGTAAGCGGTTCATGTGCGGATGGTACCCAGGGCCTGGAGGAGAGGAGACTCTCCTCCAGGCCCTGGGTACCATATCCATGTAAAAACAATAATTAAAATAAAAAATAATGATATTCTCACCTTCCGGCGGCCCCCGCAGCTTTCCCGCCTCTGAGCGACGCTCCCGCCAATCCCGTTCCCAGTAATGCATTGCGAGATCACCCCAGAAGAGGTAGCGGTCTCGCGAGATGCTACGTCATCGGGATGATTGTCGCAAAGGACGCCTGGGAACGGGATTGGCCGGGAGCGTCGCTGAGAGGCGGGAAAGCTGCGGGGGCCGCCGGAAGGTGAGAATATCATTATTTATTATTTTTTTTATTATTTTTACATTAGATCTTTTTACTATTGATGCGACATAGGCGGCATCAATAGTAAAAAGTTGGTCACACGAGTCAAACACTTGTTTGACTCGTGTGACCTACCTGTCAGATCGCTTGTAAAACGCTAGCATTCTGCAAGCTAATTACGCTTGCAAAATGCTAGTTTTTAGTGGGAATACGCATACCTATAATATGCGTATTTCCCGCGGCAGGGAGGTGCGGAATTGCCGCGGAAATTTCCATGGCAATTCCGCAACGTGTGCACATAGCCTCAGAATCCGCAACGTGTGCACAGACCCTCAAGCTCTTCCTGACATATGACGTACATTGTGTGCAGAATTATTAGGCAAGTTGTATTTGAGAGGATTCTTTTTATTATTGAACAACAACTATGTTCTCAATCAACCCAAAAGACTCATAAATATCAAAACTTAATATTTATGGAAGTTGGAGTGGGTTTTTTTAGATTTGGCTCTTAGGAGGATTTCTGTTTGTGCAGGTAACTATTACTGTGCAGAATTATTAGGCAACTTAAGAAAAACCAAATATATACCCATCTCACTTGTTTATTTTCACAAGGTAAACCAATATAAGAACACAAAATTTAGAAATAAACATTTCTGACATTCAAAAAAAAATAAAATCAGTGATCAATATAGCCACCTTTCTTTACGATGACACTCAAAAGCCTTCCATCCATAGATTCTGTCAGTTGCTTGATCTGTTTACGATCAACATTGCGTGCAGCAGCCACCACAGCCTCCCAGACACTGTTCCGAGAGATGTACTGTTTTCCCTCCCTGTAGATCTCACATTTTATGAGGGACCACAGGAACTCTATAGGGTTCAGATCAGGTGAACAAGGGGGCCATGTCATTATTTTTTCTTCTTTTAGACCTTTACTGGGCAGCCACGCTGTGGAGTATTTGGATGCATGTGATGGAGCATTGTCCTGCATGAAAATCATTTTTTTCTTCAACGATACCGACTTCTTCCTGTACCACTGCTTGGAAAAGGTGTCTTCCAGAAACTGGCAGTAGGTCTGGGAGTTGAGCTTCACTCCATCCTCAACCCGAAAAGGTCCCTCAAGTTCATCTTTGATACCAGCCCATACCAGTACCCCACCTCCACCTTGCTGGTGTCTGAGTCGGAGTGGAGCTCTCTGCCCTTTACTGATCCAGCCTTGGGCCCATCCATCTAGCCCATCAAGAGTCACTCTCATTTCGTCAGTCCATAAAACCTTAGAAAAATCAGTCTTAAGGCACTGTCACACTTAGAGATCGCACTAGCTATCACGACAACGACACAACCTGGCGAGATCGCTAGTGCAATCGCTATTCGGTCGCTAGTTAGCTTCCAAACACAAAGATCTCATCAGAGATCAGCGATCTGTATAACGACCTCTGCGGTCGTTGGGAAAACCTAGTCCCACCTGCGACGCTGGTAAAGTCGTTCTGGTGGCAAATGGCATCTTGACAGCTTCATGCTTGATTTTCCTCAATTCATGGGCAGTTATTTTGCGCCTTTTTTTATCAACACGCTTTTTGCAACCCTGGTGGCTATTTGCCATGAAACGCTTGATTGTTCGGTGATTACGCTTCAAAAGTTTTACAATTTCAAGACTGCTGCATCCCTCTGCAAGACATCTCACAATTTTTGACTTTTCAAAGTCCTTCAAATCTCTCTTCTGACCTATTTTGCCAAAGGAAAGGAAGACCACACCCCTCCTCATTACAGAGCTGCAAATCACCTGATTTACATAATTGGCAGTTGGCTTTCAAGCCTATACAGCTTGGAGTAGGACAACATGTATAAGAAGGATGATGTAATCAAAATACTCATTTGCCTAATAATTCTGCACACAGTGTACAGTTAAGTAATATGTCAGGTTCCGGATTTTGATGCGGGCTCACAAGCCAAGCCCGCTTCTTTCCTGGCTGATGATGGCTGATTTAGTCAGCCATCATATGCCTCTAACATCTGTTAACCTGTTAAATGCTGCTGTCAATTTCAGCGGCATCTAACGTGCACCAGGGGGTGCGTCATTCCCGTGATGCGATCGTGAGGCACCGATGGGTTGCCATGACAGCCGGGGTCGGCTGAAGACCAACGCGCCTGTCATTACGATTCTCCTGATGTGCTGATGTTCTGCTATGTATAATGCAAAAGATCAGATGACTAACAAATGCAGTAAAAAGAAAAAAAAATAAAGTTCAAATTGCCCACAATTTTTGCCCCATTAGAAATAAAGCAAAAATAAAAAACACACATTTGCTTTCCCTGCGTTCATAAAAGTCTGATCTAACAAATGATAAAATAAATTAAATCTGTAAACAGCGTAACGAGAAAAAATCTAACCGCAAGAATTACGTCATTTTAGCCATCGCAACATTGCAATAAAATGTAATAAGAGACGATTTATAACAGGGTCTTGGAAAATAGCAGCACAAGCAAATTTTTTTTTTTAATTAACATTTTTATTTTTCCATAAAAAGAGAGAGGGCGGCGGCGACTGCAATTCCTGAGAGGGGCCGCGGCTGCAACTCCAATGAGAAGGCCTCAGGGGCGGTGTGGCGCAGACCGCAGTGGTGGTAATAGCGCAGGCCGCGGCGGCAGTCGGACCCACGGCCTATTATGACAGGCCTCGGCAGCTGGTGGGAGGATGCATCAGCAGCTGCCATGGAAAAAAGCGCGGCAGCGTTTGGGTACTCACTGCGGTGAGAGCCAAGCGCATATGCGGTCATACTACCTCAATCCGCCATCTCTTTGATAGGGAGGCGGATAGGATTAGTTTCTCATGCACCGCTCACTTTTCATGGCGGTAATGTGCCAAGCCAGTGGCTGTACTCACGTCGCTGGCATGTAGCAGAGTCGGGAGCGCTGCGCGCCGTCCATCCGCAATCCACCATCCCTTTGATAGGGAGGCGGAGAGGGTTAAATTCTCATGTACTGGGCGCTTTTCATGGCAGTAATGTGCGGAGGAGGAGCCAACTTTCTTTGTGTATTAGCTTAGTGTCCTCCTAGTGGCAGCAGCATAACACCCATGGTCTGTGTCTCCCAATGAGCGTCTCGGAGAAAGGATTTTACGGTGAGTACACAAAAATCCCTGTTTTATGTTTTCCATCGAAACAAAAAAAAAATGTTTATTATCTGCATGATCATACTGACCTGGAGAATCATATTTCTGGGTCGATTTTTACCACATAGTGAATATGGTAAATAAAACACACTAAAAACAATTGTGAAATTGCACTTTTTTTGCAATTTCAGCACACTTGGAATTTTTTTTCCCACTTTCCAGTAGATCACATGATAAAATGATTGGGGGCATTCAAACGTACAACTCGTCCCACAAAAAAATAAGCCTTTGTACGGTTATGTGGATAGAAAAATAAAAAAAAATATCGGCTCTTGATAGAAGGGGAGTAAAAAATGAAAATTGGCCGTGGCATGAAGGGTTTAACCCCTTCACCCCCAAGGGTGGTTTGCACGTTAATGACCGGGCCAATTTTTACAATTCTGACCACTGTCTCTTTATGAGGTTATTACTCTGGAACGCTTCAACGGATCTTCGCGATTCTGAGAATGTTTTCTCGTGACATATTGTACTTCACGTTAGAAGTAAAAATTTCTTCGATATAACTTGCGTTTATTTTTGAAAAAAAACGCAAATATGACGAAAATTTTTAAAATTTTGCAATTTTCAAACTTTGAATTTTTATTCCCTTAAAACAGAGAAATATATCACACAAAATAGTTAAGAAATAACATTTCCCACATGTCTACTTTACATCAGCACAATTTTGGAACCAAAATTTTTTTTTGTTAGGAAGTTATAAGGGTTAAAAGTTGACCAGCGATTTCTCATTTTTACAACAAAATTTACAAAGCCATTTTTTTTAGGGACCACCTCTCATTTGAAGTCACTTTGAGGGGTCTATATGGCAGAAAATACCCAAAAGTGACACCATTCTAAAAACTGCACCCCTCAAGGTACTCAAAACCACATTCAAGAAGATTATTAACCCTTCAGGTGCTTCACAGGAACTAAAGCAATGTGGAAGGAAAAAATGAATATTTAACTTTTTAGCCACAAAAATGATCTTTTACAAACTTTTTTTTTATTTTCACAAGGGTAAAAGGAGAAAATGGACAGATAAGGTTGTTATGCAATTTCTCCTGAGTACGCCAATACCCAATATGTGGGGGAAAACCACTGTTTGGGCACACGGCAGAGCTTGTAAGGGAAGGAGCGCCGTTTGACTTTTTCAAACTAAAATTGGCTGGAATTGAGATTGGACGCCATGTCGTGTTTGGAGAGCCCCTGATGCGCCTAAACAGTGGAAACCCCCACAAGTGACACCATTTTGGAAACTAGACCCCCTAAGGTACTTATCTAGATCTGTTGTGAGCACTTTAAAACCCCCAAGTGTTTCACAAAAGCTTATAATGCCTGGGTGTGAAAAAAAAAAAAAAACAATTTTCCACAAAAATGATTTTTTCGCCCCCAATATTTTATTTTCACAAGGGTAACAGAAGAAATTGGAACCCAAAAGTTGTTGTCCAATTTGTCCTGAGTACGCTGATACCCAATATGTGGGAGAAAACTACTGTATGGGCGCACGTCAGGGCTCGGAAGGGAAGTAGTGACGTTTTGGATTGCAGACTTTGATGGAATGGTCTGCGGGCGTCATGTCACATTTGGAGAGCCCCTGATGCACCTATACAGTGGAAACCCCCCACAAGTGACCCCATTTTGGCAAATAGACCCCACAAGGAACTTATCTAGATGTGTGGTGAGCACTTTGAACCCCGAAGTGCTTCACAGAAGTTTATAACGTACAGCCGTAAAAATAAAAAATCTCTTTTTTTTTTACAAAAATGATTTTTTCGCCCCCAATATTTTATTTTCACAAGGGTAACAGGAGAAATTGGACCCCAAAAGTTGTTGTCCAATTTGTCCTGAGTACGCTGATACCCAATATGTGGGAGAACACTACTGTATGGGCGCACGTCAGGGCTCGGAAGGGAAGTAGTGACGTTTTGGATTGCAGACTTTGATGGAATGGTCTGGGGGCGTCATGTCGCATTTGGAGAGCCCCTGATGCGCCTAAACAGTGGAAACCCCCACAAGTGACCCCATTTTGGAAAATAGACCCCACAAGGAACTTGTCTAGATGTGTGGTGAGCACTTTGAACCCCGAGTGCTTCACAGAAGTTTATAACGCACAGCCGTAAAAATAAAAAATCCTTTTTTTTTTTTTTGCAAAAATGATTTTTTTGCCCCAATATTTTATTTTTACAAGGGTAACAGGAGAAATTGGACCCCAAAAGTTGTTGTCCAATTTGTCCTGAGTACGCTGATATCCAATATGTGGGAGAAAACTACTGTATGGGTACACGTTGGGGCTCGGAAGGGAAGTAGTGACGTTTTGGATTGCAGACTTTGATGGAATGGTCTGGGGGCGTCATGTCGCATTTGGAGAGCCCCTGATGCGCCTAAACAGTGGAAATCCCCAACAAGTGACCCCATTTTGGAAAATAGACCCCACAAGGAACTTATCTGGATGTGTGGTGAGCGCTATGAAGCCCCAAGTGCTTCACAGAAGTTTATAATGTACAGCCGTAAAAACAAAAAAATATTTTTTTTTTGTACAAAAATGATATTTTCGCCCCCAGTTTTTTATTTTCCCAAGGGTAACAGAAGAAATAGGACAAATTGCACAATAACTCTTGGGGTCCAGAGTACGCTGATACCCCATATGTGGGGATAAACTACTGTTTGGACGCATGGCAGAGCTGAGAAGTGAAGGAGCACCGTTTGACTTTTTCAACGCAGAATTGGCTGGAATTGAGATCAGACGCCAAGTCACATTTGGAGAGCCCCTGATGTGCCTAAACAGCGGAAACCCCCAAATTCTAACTCCAACCCTAACCCCAACACACCCCTAACCCTAGTCCCAACCCTAACCACAAACCTAACCCTAACACACCCCTAATCCCAACCCTAACCCTAATCCTAACTTTAGCGCCAACCCTAACCCTAACTTTAGCCGCAACCCTAACCCTAACCCTAATGGTAAAATGGAAATAAATACTTTTTTTTAATTTTATTATTTTTCCCTTACTAAGGGGGTGATAAAGGGGGGTTTGATTTACTATTTATAGCGGGTTTTTATGATTGGCAGCTGTCACGCTAAAAGACGCTTTTTATTGCAAAAATAGTTTTTGCATCATCACATTTTGAGAGCTATAATTTTTGCATATTTTGGCCCACAGAGTCATGTGAGGTCTTATTTTTTGCGGGACGAGTTGACGTTTTTATTTGTACCATTTTTGAGCACGTGACGTTTTTTGATCGCTTTTTATTTTGATTTTTGGGAGGTTAGAATGAACAAAAATCAGCAATTCATGAATTTCTTTTGGGGGAGGCGTTTATACCGTTCCGCGTGTGGTAAAATTGATAAAGCAGTTTTATTCTTCGGGTCAGTACGATTATGGCGATACCTCATTTATATCATTTTTTCATGTTTTGGCGCTTTTATAGAATAAAAACAATTTTATATAAAAAATAATTATTTTTGCATCGCTTTATTCTGCGAGCTATAACTTTTATTTTTTCGCTGATGATGCTGTATGACGGCTCGTTTTTTGCGGGACAAGATGACGTTTTCAGCGGTACCATGTTTTTTTATATCGGTCTTTTTGATCGCGTGTTATTCCACTTTTTGTTCGGCGGTATGATGATAAAGCATTGATTTTTTGCTTTGTTTTTTTTTTTTTTTTTTAAGGGGTTCACTAAAGGGGTTAACTAGTGGGACAATTTTATAGGGGGGTCGTTATGGACGCGGCGATACCAAATATGTGTACTTTTATTGCTTTGTTTTTTTTATTTACAGGAAGAAGTGAATTTATTGGGGAATATATATATATATTTTTTATTTATTTTGGATTTTTTTTTTAAAACATGTTTATTTTTATTTTTTTAACTTTTTTACTTTGTCCCAGGGTGGGACATCACTGTATTTTATCAGATCGCTGGTGTGACAGTGTGCACAGCACTCTGTCACACCAGCGATCGCTCAGGCAGTGCAGCAGGCTTCTCAGTGCCTGCTCTCGGCAGGCACTGAGGTAGCCGCCTCCCTCCAGGACCCCGGCGCCATCTTGGATCGGGTCCTGGGAGGGAGGAAGCCCTCAGAACAGCGCGATCACATCGCGCTGCTCTGAGGGTCTCAGGGAGGCGCGCAGGGAGCCCCCACCCTGCGCGATCCTCCCCTGTGCCCCCAGTACACCGCGATCATGTTTGATCGCGGTGTGCAAGGGGTTAATGTGCCGGGAGCGGTCCGTGACCGCTCCTGACACACAGTCATGGGTGTCAGCTGTGATAATCAGCTGACACCCGGCCGCGATCGGCTGCGCTCCCGATCGCACGAGACGTACTATCCCGTCCATGGTCATACGGGCCCAGGTACCATGGACGGGATAGTACGTCCGATGGCAGTAAGGGGTTAAATACTTAAAGTAAAGAAACCAAGAAAATGAGCTATAAAAGTGCTCTGAAGGAAGAGAGCATGCAGAGACTTTTTACTTTTTTTTTCTTTTTTTTTAACCCCTTTCTTCCATTTGACGTACTATTCCGTCCATGTGCCCTGGGACTTAATTCCCAGGGACGGGATAGTACGTCATAGGCGATCAGCTGCACTCTCGGGGGGAGCTCAGCTGATCGCGGCCGGGTGTCAGCTGATTATCACAGCTGACACCCGACACTATGTGCCAGGAGCGGTCACGGACCGCTCCCGGCACATTAACCCCCGGAACACTGCGATCAAACGTAATCGCAGTGTTCCGGCGGCATAGGGAAGCCCCCTCCCTGCGTGCTTCCCTGAGACCCTCAGAACAGCGCGATGTGATCGCGCTGTTCCGAGGGCCTCCTCCCTGCAGGACCCCGGATCCAAAATGGCCGCGTGGTCCTTCCGGGTCCTGCAAGGAGGTGGCTTCTCAGTGCCTGCTAAGAGCAGGCGCTGAGAAAGCCTCCTGCACTACCTGTCAGATCGCCGATCTGACACAGTGCTGTGCAAACTGTCAGAGCAGCGATCTGACATTATACAGTGATGTCCCACCCTGGGACAAAGTAAAAAAGTAAAACAAATAAAATAACGTGTAAAAAAAAATCCTAAATGAAGAAAAAAAAAAAATATTCCCCAATAAATTAATTTCTTTATGTAAATTAAAAAAAAATAAAAGTACACATATTTAGTATCGCCGCTTCCGTAACGACCCGCCCTATAAAACAGTTAACCCCTTTGGTGAACCCCTTTAAAAAAAAAACACGGCAAAAAAACAATGATTTATCATCATACTGCCGAACAAAAAGTGGAATAACGCGTGATCAAAAAGATGGATATAAATAAACATGGTACCGCTGAAAATGTCATCTTGTCCCGCAAAAAACGAGCCGCCATACAGCATCATCAGCGAAAAAATAAAAAAGTTATAGCTCACAAAATAAAGCGATGCAAAAATAATTACGAGTTATCGCTGTAATAGTACTGACCCGATGAATAAAAGTACTTTATCATTTTTATCACATGCGGAACGGTATAAATGCCCCACCAAAAAGAAATTAATGAATTGCGGGTTTTTGTTCATTCTGCCTCCCAAAAATCGTAATAAAAAGCGATCAAAAAATGTCATGTGCCCGAAAATGGTACTAATAAAAACGTCAACTCGTCCCGCAAAAAATAAGACCTCACATGACTCTGTGGGCCAAAATATGCAAAAATTATAGCTCTCAAAATGTGATGATGCAAAAACTATTTTTTGCAATAAAAAGCGTTTTTTAGCGAGTGACAGCTGCCAAACATAAAAACCCGCTATAAATAGTAAATCAAACTCCCTTTTATCACCCCCTTAGTTAGGGAAAAATAATAACATTAAAAAAATATATTTATTTCCATTTTCCCATTAGGGTTAAAGTTAGGGTTGGGGCTAAAGTTAGGGTTAGGGATGGGATTAGGGTTAGGTTTGTGGTTAGGGTTATGGTTACGGTTGGGATTAGAGTTAGGGGTGTGTTGGGGTTAGGGTTCGAGTTAGAATTGGGGGGTTTCCACTGTTTAGGCACATCAGGGGCTCTCCAAACGTGACATGGCGTCTGATCTCAATTCCAGCCTATTCTGCGTTGAAAAAGTCAAACGGTGCTCCTTCCGTTCTGAGCTTTGCCATGCGCCCAAGCAGTAGTTTACCCCCACATATGGGGTATCAGCATACTCAGGACAAATTGCACAATAACTCTTTGGGTCCAATTTCTTCTGTTTCCCTTGGGAAAATAAAAAAAATTGGGGGCGAAAATATCATTTTTGTGGAAAAAAAAATGATTTTTTATTTTTATGGCTCTACGTTATAAACTTCTGTGAAACACTTGGGGGTTCAAAGTGCTCACCACACATCTACATAAGTTTCTTTGGGGGTCTAGTTTCCATAATGGGTCATTTGTGGGGGCTTTCCACTGTTTAGGCACATCAGGGGCTCTCCAAACACGACATGACACCCGCAGACCATTCCATCAAAGTCTGCATTACTAAACTTCACTACTTCTATTCCGAGCCCCGACATGTGCCCACACAGTAGTTTTCTCCCACATATGGGGTATCAGCATACTCAGGACAAATTGGAAAACAACTTTTTGGGTCCAATTTCTTCTGTTACCCTTGGAAAAATAAAAAATTGATGACTTAAATATCATTTTTGTGGGAAAAAAATAGGATTTTTTATTTACATGTCCGGGCATTATAAACTTGTGTGAAGCACTTGGGGGTTTAAAGTGCTCACCACAGATCTAGATAAGTTCCTTAGGGGGTCTAGTTTCCAAAATGGGGTCACTTGTGGGGGGTTTCCACTGTTTAGGCACATCAGGGCCTCTCCAAACGCGACATGGCGTCTCAATTCCAGCCAGTTTTGGTTTGAAAGTCAAAATGGCTCTCCTTCCCTTCTGGGCCCTGCCGTGCGGCGAAACAGTGGTTTACCCCCCACATATGGGGTATCGGTGTACTCTGGAGAAATTGCACAACAACTTTTTCTGTCCATTTTCTCCTTTCACCCTTGTTAAAATAAAAAAATTGTTTGAAAAAGATAATTTTTGTGACTAAAAAGTTAAATGTTAATTTTTTCCTTCCAAGTTGCTTCAGCTCCTGTGAAGCACCTGAAAGGTTAATAAACTTCTTGAATGTGGTTTTGAGTACCTTGAGGGGTGCAGTTTTTAGAATGGTGTCACTTTTGGGTATTTTCTGCCATATAGACCCCTCAAAGTGACTTCAAATGTGAGGTGGTCCCTAAAAAAATGGTTTTGTACAATTTGCTATAAAAATGTGAAATCGCTGGTCAACTTTAAACCCTTATAACTTCGTAACAAAAAAAAAATTTTGTTCCAAAATTGTGCTGATGTAAAGTAGATATGTGGGAAATGTTATTTAGTAACTATTTTGTGTGACATATTTCCCTGTTTTAAGGGAATATAAATTCAAAGTTTGAAAATTGCAACATTTTCAAAATTTTCGCCATATTTCCATTTTTTTTTATAAATAAACACAAGTTACAGTACAGACCAAAAGTTTGGACACACCTTCTCGTTGAGAGATTTTTCATGACTATGAAAATTGTACATTCACACTGAAGGCATCAAAACTATGAATTAACACATGTGGAATTATATACTTAACAAAAAAGTGTGTAACAACTGAAATTATGTCTTATATTCTAGGTTCTTCAAAGTAGCCACCTTTTGCTTTGATTACTGCTTTGCACACTCTTGGCATTCTCTTGATGAGCTTCAAGAGGTAGTCACCGGAAATGGTTTTCACTTCACAGGTGTGCTCTGTCAGGTTTAATAAATGTGATTTCTTGCCTTAGAAATGGGGCTAGGACCATCAGTTGTGTTGTGCAGAAGTCTGATGGATACACAGCTTATAGTCCTACTGAATAGACTGTTAGCTGCTTTTTTCTTGCCATAATACAAATTCTAAGTAAAAAAAAAACGAGTGGCCATCATTACTTTAAGAAATGAAGGTCAGTCAGTCCGAAAAATTGGGAAAACTTTGAAAGTGCCCCAAGTGCAGTTGCAAAAACCATCAAGCGCTACAAAGAAACTGGCTCACATGAGGACCGCCCCAGGAAAGGAAGACCAAGAGTCACCTCTGCTTCTGAGGATAAGTTTATCCGAGTCACCAGCCTCAGAAATCGCAGGTTTACAGCAGCTCAGATTACAGACCAGGTCAATGCCACACAGCGTTCTAGCAGCAGACACATCTCTACAACAACTGTTAAGAGGAAACTTTGTGCAGTAGGCCTTCATGGTAAAATAGCTGCTAGGAAACCACTGCTAAGGACAGGCAACAAGCAGAAGAGACTTGTTTGGGCTAAAGAACACAAGGAATGGACATTAGACCAGTGGAAGTCTGTGCTTTGGTCTGATGAGTCCAAATGTGAGATCTTTGAAGGCATACTGAACCAGCATGGCTACCATAGCATCTTGCAGCGGCATGCTATTCCATCCAGTTTGCGTTTAGTTGGACCATCATTTATTATAACAAAGCAAAAGGTGGCTACTTTGAAGAACCTAGAATATAAGACATATTTTCAGTTGTTTCACACTTTTTTGTTAAGTATAGAATTCCACATGTGTTAATTCATAGTTTTGATGCCTTCAGTGTGAATGTACAATTTTGATAGTCATGAAAATACAGAAAAATCTTTGAATGAGAAAGTGTGCAAAACTTTTGGTCTGTACTGTATATCGAAGAAATTTTACCACTATCATGAAGTACAATATGTCACGAGAAAACATTCTCAGAATCGTGAAGATCCGTTGAAGCGTTCCAGAGTTAAAACCTCATAAAGAGACAGTGGTCAGAATTGTAAAAATTGGCACGCTCATTAACGTGCAAACCACCCTTGGGGGTTAAAGGGTCAATATAAAAATATATATAATATTTTTTAATCTCCAAACATTAAGTTTACATTTTTTTCCCTAGTTGCAGATTTTTTTTCTGCTGATATTTAGTCCTTGTCATCCATGTTTTTCACTTCTAAATTAAAGGCTACCTTTCAGACGAGTTATACTGCCCATAAAGAACTGCAGCCTGGCTGAGTGATTGAGGCAGGTAAATCATTCTCTGAAACACTCCAGCGTTTCCGATAAAATATACTTTGAAGAGCCGTCCAGGGACCAGACGATTTATCTCTGTTCGCAGTGGACTCTTCCAGGTGATTGTTCAAGGGAAAGAGACCTGTCAATCACCTGCACCTGGTACTAGCAAGAGTCGGCCGGGCGCTGGGCTCGCCTGATCTCCAGGTGCAGTCCCAGGACGGATCTTTATATTTTCTCTGAAAGTGTTGTAGAGAATAATGTACCTGGCTTTCATGCTTGCTGCTCACAATTTGAACCAGACAGGTTCCCTTTAAGCTCAGAGGGAAAATTCTGTGACATACCTGGACACTATGAATATAAAATCTGTCAATTCCTTATGATTTTTTTTTTCAGCAGCGTTTGGATTAAATGTGTCCTTTTTGCTTGTGGAAGTCCAAGCAGAGGAATCTGCAGCGTATGTGCACAATAGGAGTACGTTCACATGCAGCGATTTTTCTCGCTACTGAATATCTCTTCCATTTATCGGAATGAGGTTGCTTTGGTGGTCGGCACAGAGATTTCCTCAGACTCCATTGCTCATGAAATGTTTGCAAGCAATCTGCCATGTGTGAACGTACCCTTACCGTTAATAATACTACTGATACAATATGGCTGTCATTGCACAAAGCAGCTCGTCTAGATCACCCTGAATTATTAATTGCAGATCATCTTAATTAGATATTTTTTTTAAATTAGGTTGTTGGCTATTAAAATTTAGTTTTGTTTTGTAAACCCCTTTCAAACATCGGACATTCATGGACCAAGTACAGACCACCGCCCGTGGGTGTTTGGCATACAGGTCCTTCTCAAAAAATTAGCATATAGTGCTACATTTCATTATTTTCCATAATGTAATGATTACAATTAAACTTTCATATATTTTAGATTCATTACACACCAACTGAAATTTGTCAGGTCTTTTATTGTTTTAATACTGATGATTTTGGCATACAACTCCTGATAACCCAAAAAACCTGTCTCAAAAAATTAACATATTTCAACCGTCCAATAAAATAAGTGTTTTTTAAAAACAAACAAAAAAAACATCAAATAATAATGTTCAGTTATGCACTCAATACTTGGTCGGGAATCCTTTTGCAGAAATGACTGCTTCAATGCGGCGTGGCATGGAGGCAATCAGCCTGTGACACTGCTGAGGTGTTATGGAGGCCCAGGATGCTTCGATAGCGGCCTTAAGCTCATCCAGAGTGTTGGGTCTTGCGTCTCTCAACTTTCTCTTCACAATATCCCACAGATTCTCTATGGGGTTCAGGTCAGGAGAGTTGGCAGGCCAATTGAGCACAGTAATACCATGGTCAGTAAACCATTTACCAGTGGTTTTGGCACTGTGAGCAGGTGCCAGGTCGTGCTGAAAAATGAAATCTTCATCTCCATAAAGCATTTCAGCCGATG
Source organism: Oophaga sylvatica (assembly GCA_033576555.1). Lineage (NCBI taxonomy): Eukaryota > Metazoa > Chordata > Amphibia > Anura > Dendrobatidae > Oophaga > Oophaga sylvatica. Next base: position 114,312,309 of record JARQOD010000008.1, read on the forward strand.
GAAGCATGAAGTGCTCCAAAATCTCCTGATAGCTAGCTGCATTGACCCTGCCCTTGATGAAACACAGTGGACCAACACCATCACTGACTGTGGGTACTTGACACTGGACTTCAGGCATTTTGGCATTTCCTTCTCCCCAGTCTTCCTCCAGACTCTGGCACCTTGATTTCCGAATGACATGCAAAATTTGCTTTCATCAGAAAAAAGTACTTGGGACCACTTAGCAACAGTCCAGTGCTGCTTCTCTGTAGCCCAGGTCAGGCGCTTCTGCCGCTGTTTATGGTTCAAAAGTGGCTTTACCTGGGGAATGCGGCACCTGTAGCCCATTTCCTGCACACGCCTGTGTACGGTGGCTCTGGATGTTTCTACACCAGACTCAGTCCACTGCTTCCTCAGGTCCCCCAAGGTCTGGAATCGGTCCTTCTCCACAATCTTCCTCAGGGTCCGGTCACCTCTTCTCGTTGTACAGCGTTTTCTGCCACATTGTTTCCTTCCAACAGACTTCCCATTGAGGTGCCTTGATACAGCACTCTGGGAACAGCCTATTTGTTGAGAAATTTCTTTCTGGGTCTTACCCTCTTGCTTGAGGATGTCAATGATGGCCTTCTTGACATCAGTCAGGTCGCTAGTCTTACCCATGATGGGGGTTTTGAGTAATGAACCAGGCAGGGAGTTTTTAAAAGCCTCAGGAATCTTTTGCATGTGTTTAGAGTTAATTAGTTGATTCAGAAGATTAGGGTAATAGGTCGTTTAGAGAACCTTTTCTTGATATGCTAATTTTTTGAGACAGGTTTTTTGGGTTATCAGGAGTTGTATGCCAAAATCATCAGTATTAAAACAATAAAAGACCTGACAAATTTCAGTTGGTGTGTAATGAATCTAAAATATATGAAAGTTTAATTGTAATCATTACATTATGGAAAATAATGAAATTTAGCACTATATGCTAATTTTTTGAGAAGGACCTGTATATGAGGCTGTCAAGATCAAATCTGGAGACTCGTGGCCAGTCTGTATCCAGACTATGAATATTGGATATCCTGGGGCAGGAGTTTAAAATCTGTGCCCCTAAAGCCTCCAGCTTTATATGTATGCGATTTGGGCATGTAGTACAGGAAGTCCAGCAGGGAAAGCTTGTTAATAGGGCCCTGTAATCCTGTTTGGTATCCTGCATTGGTGTCTGGTCATCCTTTAAGCGCAGTGGAAGCACATCCTCTGCTCACACATATGTCTGTAATCCCTTCTGCAACAGATCAGCCGGGTATAGAGCCTTTTATCAAGAGGGCATCTGCTACCTTTCTACATGGGTAAAAGATAACATCACGTTGCAGAAATGCTGCGGAATTGTCAGCAGCATTTCCGCAACTTCCCGCCGCGGGTAAAACTCGTGCGGAATTCGCATGCGTTTTGCAAGCGTTTTTAGCTTGCAGAATGCTCGCGCTTTTCCAAGAGATTTGAAGCATCGCTTGGAAAAGTGATTGACAGGTTGGTCATACTTGTCAAGCATAGTGCTTGACAAGTGTGACCAACTTTTTACTATTGATGCTGCCTATGCCGCATCAATAGTATAAGATAGAATGTTAAAAATAATATAAAAAATATGGATATACTCACCTCCTGGCGATCCCGATCCTCAACGGCGCTGCCGGAAAGTTCCGTTCCCAGGCGTTGTCATAAAACCCAATTCCATAATGCCAGATCGCTTGATATCATATGATATCAAGCGATCTGGCATTATGGATGTCACCAGCATCTTTTCCTCCTGATGAACCGCTACAGCGGGGAAACTCGTCGGGGTGTCTACTCATGATAAGTGGCTGCACGTTATATTTCTTGTCTGCTCATATGTCATTTTTATAGGGGTTTGGAATTGGGTTTTGTGCTATTATTGACTGATTGATCGCATTTGTCTATCCTATATATGTCCAACCCTGGACTACAGCATAATGTGTTAATTTTCTAACACTAATCCTGTGGCCTTTATAATTCATGATTTGAAATTATTTTTATATATTTATTTGTACTGCTTAAGTTTGCTTACAATGTACCTAGGGCATTTGTCTATATTTCATCCCTGCACTATCCGGACATTGTTTTCCTACCTATGTGTATAGGGATTTGTAGGGGAGTGAGGGATGGTCCTCGCTGAGTGGGGGCGCCAAAAAATCGTATATTAGGGTGCCAACCTCCACGGACAGGAAGGTATCAGTGAGGTCTGTTGTAGGGTGCTTGTAGCACTTAAGCATAGGTCATTTATTAATCTGTATGGTATCTGCCATGTTTTCAGCACTGGGAAGGTGTATTTTAAGCTATTGATTAAATTGTTGTTTTAAGGGGTCATTATGTTCACTCATTCCAGTTCTTTCCAGTCTAACATGTAGTGTGTGACAGAATCGCGCTGCTGAGATGTCCAGTGCAAAAGCTAAAGATGTTATGGTCAAAAAAATCTGTGTGTCCCACAACTGCACAAACTGATTATTATAAGACCTAAACCAGGGGTGTGCAAAGAAATCATGACCACACACACTGGGTGTTGTCATAAAGGATCATATCCAACAACTCTGCAGCCCTTAGTAATTTGTAATTTTGAACCTATTGAAGTCCCTTAGTGTCCCCATGCACTAAGATAATTTATGGGAGACCTGAAAGAGGTCCAAATACAGTAAGGTACCCCAACAATGAATTCCTCCACACGCACATTATGATGACCCTACAGTACCCCAACACCGCATGATGGCCCACACTCACTGTGTGATGGCCCCTCACAGCCCTCCATCTAGTATAGTGGCCCCCACACAGCTCTCCACACTGTATCATGGCTCACACACACCATAATTAGAGATGAGCGAATATGTTCAGAAAACGAACGCCAAACATAAATTCATCATGAATATGGTACATTCGGGTTTGTGATCGGTAACACAAGCATTTTCCTTAAAATCATAAAAAGTCAGTAACATTCGGTAAAAGTGCAGGAAAATAATTGTGTTGCCACTAAAGTATTTTAAAGTGGATGATAGAAAAAAAGCCGGCAATTCATGTGCCACGTACAGTAAAACAGTAAAATCACAGTGACAGGTTAGAGAACAGAATAGATATATACACATAGAATACATAGAGATGTATATGTATGTGTGTGTATATACAGTAGGTACGTAAAATATTCAGACCCCAGTTATAGTTAGTTTTTCATTACCCCAGCTACAGTGGGTACAGAAAGTATTCAGATCCCTTTAAATTTTTCACTCTGTTTCATTGCAGCCATTTGGTTAATTAAAAAAAGTTCATTTTTTTTTCTCATTAATGTACACTCTGCACCCCATCTTCACAGAAAAAACAGAAATGTAGAAATTTTTTTCAAATTTATTAAAAAACAAAACCAGAAATATCACATGGTCATAAGACCCTTTGCTCAGACACTCATATTTAAGGGCCCCATCTCACATAACGACGCTGCAGCAATCCCGCTGACAATGCGACCAGATAAGGATTGTTGCTGTGTCGCTATGTGATCGCTGGTGAGATATCAAACAGACCGATCTTCCCAACGACGCAGCAACGATACGGAAGACCATAGCGACCTTCGTAACGATGTCGGCGGTCGTTGAAACCCTGTCACACTACATCTTTCAGCTGCAGATGGAAGGGAGGGAGACACAGTACTTCATTACTGATGGGTAGGCGGAGCCCAGACGGGATAGTCACCTCAGATTAAAAGAGTGTGCTGACCGGCCCCTCCAGCTCGGGCTCCTCCTACTCAGCTTACTCAGTTTACAATTTGAGGTCTCAGAGGATGGTCGCTGCTGGAAGCAGCTCCTCAGAAGATTTTATTATTTTATATCGGACAAGAGACTTGGATCACCAAATGTGGTCTAGAGGTCTCAGGGGTCTCAGCGCTGCTGGACTCCCACCTCTCCCTTGGCGGATCTGTATTACCCTGAGGGTGGTCCCTGCAGAAACCTGCCGGCCCGGGGGGATGAGGATGGCTTCCCTGGCGGGGACGCACACCCCGCTCAGGGGTCACTGCGATCTCCGCCCTGGGGGGAAGCATGGGCACGCGCCAGAAACCACTGGGGTCCCTGTGGCGCATAACGGGGTGAGTACTCCACATGTTTATCAGTGTGTTGAGTGATTCACCGGCTGCTGCGGCAGCCGCTGGTACAGTTTCATGTGGTGATTTTGTGTATTTTGTCCGCAGGTGGATGCCTGCAGGACGGGGATCGCGGTACCGGAGAAGGGGAGTCCCGCGCTTTTTTTGAAGGCGGGGGCGTGGCTTCGCGTCTCCCGGGCAGGAAGCGCTCTCTGAGCGCGCTTTCCTGCTTCCTTCTCTTCCGGCTGCCTCCTCAGTGCGGCGGCCATTACAGCGCACCGGGCTCCTCTTCCTCTCTGCTCTCCTGCACAAGTGAAGAACACAGCACCGCAAAACTGTGAGTCGCTTCTGCCCAATCGGGGCAGAAGCTTAGAGAATCTTTTTCTCTCCCCCGTAGCGCAGGTTGCCACACGCTGAGTTTAGCGACGCTATTTGGGTCGCTGGAGGTCTTTGCGATACAAAATTGATCGCAAATATTTAGCGATTTAAGTGTGGTATTTTTTGAGACGTTTTTTCTGTCTCTGCCTGCTGCCTCATTGAGGCTCCTGGAACTCGCACATCTGTCACTTGAATACAGGTTGTGAAGAGTTTTGTGATTTTAACCCCTTATCAAGCGGTTAAATCTTAATGGTGGCTGGGGTAACCTTTTTTCTTTAAGAGTTAACCCTTCAGCGTCTGGTTAAAAGGTTTTTTTCCTAAAACCACATTTTTTCGTGTTACTATCAGTGTAACCTGTCATTGTACTGAGTAAGACATGTCAGATCAGGGCACAGGTTCGGATCATCATCCAGCTCCGTTACGAGATCAGTCTCGCATATCTGACACACAGACCTCGACATCGAGTGCAGCGGTCGGAGGACCCAGTGACGCAAAAATGGAGGCTCTCACTCGTTCGATTGATAGCCTGTCTAACCTTATAGGTTGTTGGGTGTCAGCCAAACCCCCTCATAGCAGGAAGCATCATAGGCCGGTGTCTTTTCGCTCGTATAGCGACTCAGAGAGTTCTGACGTGGAGGGTTCCCCTTTAAGTTCAGAGGGGATATCCGAATCGGATAGAGAGGATCGGCAAATGCACTCTGCTTTTTGCTCGGGTCGTGTAGAGGCTTTAATTGAGGCAATGAGGGAGGCGTTAGTTACAGGAGGATGTAACTACTCGCCCTGGTAAGTCGGCCAGGATGTTCCAGGAGTCGCATAAGTCAGTCGCGACTTTGCCATCGATGATTGAGTTCAACCAGGCAGTGGAGAAGGAGCGTCTGTGCCCAGACAAGCGTTTTCAGGGGACTCGTCTTTTGGAGTCACTGTATCCGTGTACTACGGAATCTAATGATTGTTGGATTCAGTCTCCCGAGGTGGATGTCTCCTTATCTCAGCTTAGCAAATCTTCTTTGCTACCTATTAAAGGGAAGGCGAGTTTGCAGGACCCGCTAGACAGAAGAGCAGAGTCAGCGGCAAAGTCCATTTATGAAGCCACGGGTTATGGCTTCAGAGCAATGTTAGGCTCCATGTGTGTTTATAAAGCTGCCCTGGTCTGGTTGGGCCGTTTACGGAGGAAATGTGAACCTCAAGTACCTGAGGTGGATGGACTGTTTGAATTGTTAGAAAGTGCCTTACAATATGGACATGATGCAAACCTGGACACGGTGTCACTGCTGTCCAGGGCTCAATCCTCGGCGGTCTCAGTCAGGAGGGCACTGTGGCTTAGACAGTGGACCGGTGATGCGGTTTCTAAACATGGTTTGCTAGCCTTAGCTTACAAAGGCGGTCAGTTATTTGGATCTGACCTTACGGAACTGATTGCCAAAGCAAAGGCAAGGGAGACAGCGTTACCACAGCGAAGGACTGTGGCTTCTACGTCTGGCAGGCCTGGTACCAATAGTGGTCGACGGTCCTTTCGTTCCAGGGGACGATTCGGTCAGCCCTCATGGGGTCGGGTCGTCCCTCTTTTTCGGGAAAAAAGACAAATCAGAAATCCCGCGCTCCCTGGAAACAGAGTTTCCGTCAAGATAAAACGGAATCTGACAAAAAGCCCACTAAGGCAGATTGACGCCAGGGTCCCGCTCGAGGGCTCTCGAGTGGGGGGTCGCATGCTCCAATTCAAATTGACTTGGGTTTCATCAAATTGACTTGGGTTTCCCGTGTCCCAGACTCCTGGGTGACACGGGTTGTGTCAGCAGGCTATTTCATAGAGTTTTCTTCCCGACCCCCGAACAGTTATTGCCAGTCTCGCATGCCATCAGAGCCCGGGCTATGTGCCGCTTTACTGCAGGAAGTCGAGTTTCTTCTGCAGAAGGGTGTGGTGGTTCCAGTTCCACCAGAAGACAGGGGAAGAGGTTTTTATTCCAACCTCTTTGTAGTCCCCAAAAAGGAGGGAAAGTTTCGCCCCGTCCTGGATCTCAAAAGGTTGAATCGGCATGTCCACGCCCGAAGGTTTCGCATGGAGTCGCTTCGCTCCGTAGTGGCAGCATTGTCACAGAACGATTTTTTGGTGTCAATCGACATACGCGACGCCTATTTGCACGTTCCAATCGGAGGGGCTCACCAGCGTTATCTTCGCTTTGCCATAGGTCAGGATCATTACCAATTTGTGGCTCTACCATTCGGTTTGGCCTCGGCACCCAGAGTCTTTACAAAATTCTGGCACCTCTCATGGCTATACTTCGAAGGCAGGGAGTCACGATCCTCCCCTATCTGAACGATCTTTTGATTGTGGCATCCTCGAAGGAGGAGGCGGTGACGGCTCGCAATCTATCCCTTCAGCTCCTGGAGGACTTCGGGTGGCTGGTCAATTGGGAGAAGTCGTCTCTGGAACCGTCACAATCAATCCTGTTTCTGGGGATGCATTTCGACACAGTACGAGCAGTGGTGTCTCTTCCTCCAGACAAGCAAGCATGTCTTATCCGACATACGCAGGTGATGAGGTCTTCAGTGACAATGTCTCTTTGAAGATGTATGCGTCTTCTGGGGTTGATGGTGGCTTCAATGGAGGCTCTTCCGTTTGCCCAGTTTCATTCCAGGGCGCTCCAAGGGTTCATTCTAAATCGCTGGGATCGGTCGCAGACCTCACTGGATTGCAGTGTGGTTATCTCCCGCAAGGTACGAGAGTCTCTGGGATGGTGGATCCGTTCGACAGAATTGTCTCGGGGGAAGTCCTTTCTTCCTCTGAAGTGGTCAGTCATAACCACCGATGCCAGCCTGACGGGCTGGGGGGGCGTTTGGAACGATCTCTGGGTTCAGGGAGTATGGTCACCAGAGGAGTCTGTCTTGCCGATCAACATCCTCGAATTGAGGGCAATTTTCCTTTGCCTCCAACACTGGACGGTCCCTTTACACGGTCTGCCTGTCCGAGTGCAGACAGACAATGCGACGGCGGTCGCTTATATCAATCACCAAGGCGGAACGAGGAGTTCCAGGCTTATGGTGGAGGTATCTCGGATCCTGATATGGGCAGAGTCCAGGGTCCCAGCCATCTCTGCGATCCACATCCCAGGAGTTCAGAATATCACGGCGGACTTTCTAAGTCGCGAGAGGATGGATCCCGGAGAATGGAGTCTCCATCCGGACATTTTTGCACTGCTGTGCTCCCGTTGGGGAACTCCTCAGGTGGATCTGATGGCATCCAGGGCCAATGCCAAGTTACCGACATTCGTGTCCAGGTACAGGGATCCGAAGGCTGTAGCGGTGGATGCTCTGGTGGCCCCGTTGGACCAATTCAATCTAATCTATGTGTTCCCGCCGATTTCTATGCTACCTCTGGTACTCCGTCGGATCAGGCTGGAGAGGATCTCAGCTATTTTGATAGCTCCAGATTGGCCAAGGAGGACGTGGTTCTCGACACTGGTGTCGCTTCTAGCGGCACCGCCATTTTCACTTCCTCTTCGTCCGGACCTGTTAACCCAAGGGCCCGTCCGTCATCCAGACCTGAAGTCTCTGCGGTTGACGGCGTGGCTCTTGAAACCGAAATTTTGACCCGTAGAGGTTTTTCAGCCGAAGTCATTGCTACTCTGCGTGCTGCTAGAGGTCCAGCTACTACTAGGATTTACCACAGGACTTGGGAAGCCTTCTTTTTGTGGTGTTCGAGTTCTTCAAAGAACCCGAGAAAATTTTTTATTCCCAATTTGTTGGCTTTTATGCAACACGGGTTGGACAAAGGTTTGGCCATTAGCACCCTGAGGGGTCAGGTTTCGGCTCTGTCTTTACTGTTTCGGAGGGCTATCGCCTCGCGTAGGGACGTGCGTTCCTTTTTTCGTGGAATAACCCGTCAGTTTCCACCGCGGAGAACTCTTGTATCTCCTTGGCGGCTCAATCTTGTTTTGGAGACTCTTCAACATCAGCCTTTTGAGCCTATGGATTCGGTTAGCCTTTATTTACTTTCTTGGAAGGTGGCTTTCCTAGTGGCAGTTACCTCTTTGAGGAGGGTTTCGGAGTTGGCGGCTCTTTCTTGCTCGCCTCCCTTCTTGGAGTTTCACCCAGATCGTGTGGTGCTTCGCACTCGGGGCGACTTCCTACCTAAGGTGGTGTCGCGATTTCATGTTAACCAGGATATTGTGTTGCCTTCTCTTTGTCCGAGGCCAAGGACTGTGAAGGAACCGGCCTTGCACACATTGGATTTGGTGCGGGCTTTGAAATTCTACTTGAATGTTACTCAAGGATTTCGGAAATCAGACTCTCTGTTTGTTATTCCAGCAGGTCGTCGACGTGGTCAGCGAGCTTCCAAGGATTCTATAGCTCGCTGGATTCGGTCGGCCATTTTGGAGGCTTACCGACTTAAGGGCGAACCTTGCCCGATTAAACTTCGAGCTCACTCCACGAGGGCTGTGGGCTCATCGTGGGCCTTTCATCAAGGGGCCTCGGCGGCTCAGCTCTGCCGGGCGGCGACCTGGCGCTCCGTTCACACTTTTACAAAATTTTATAATGTGGACGTTAGTGCTTCCGCTGATGCAGCCTTGGGACGTAGGGTCCTGCAGGCAGCGGTAGTTTAAGAGTCTAGTTAACTTGTTTGGCGCCTGTTGCGCTTTTATTCAGGTTGTTGGGTTTCTGCCTATTTTGGTTTTGTTTCCCACCCTAATGTTTTGAACTGCTTTGGGACGTCCCATCAGTAATGAAGTACTGTGTCTCCCTCCCTTCCATCTGCAGCTGAAAGACGGATTTTGGTAAGAACTTACCTGTAAAATCCTTTTCAGCGAAGGAAGGGAGGAGACACAGATCCCTCCCATGGCAGAAGTGTGTTGTTCATTTACAGAAGCAGCGTGGCCCTTCTCTGATAGCGATTTCTGGGCTGAGGTCGACGCGCTACGGCTCTGTTCCAGCATTGCCAGCTCATCGCAGTGGTCAGGTTCCGTGAGTAGTACCTGGAACTGTGTGGTTTTTTGCCTATCTGCATGCATAACCTGTATTCTTGTGTTTTTTTGTCTCTGAAGTTCTTCAGAAGGGGTTATGTTGCTCCGCTGGTGATATTGCTCTTCCTTAAGCTTGTGTACAACTGAGTAAGCTGAGTAGGAGGAGCCCGAGCTGGAGGGGCCGGTCAGCACACTCTTTTAATCTGAGGTGACTATCCCGTCTGGGCTCCGCCTACCCATCAGTAATGAAGTACTGTGTCTCCCTCCCTTCCTTCGCTGAAAAGGATTTTACAGGTAAGTTCTTACCAAAATCCATCTTTTCTGACGATACAGCGCTCGATGTGGGTTGTACAGTGTGACGTTGTAGGCACACTGGTGTGGTTTAGCGTTGCCTTTTCCGCGCCCCCTCATCTCCGATTGGCGGCGCTACTGCTCATTGTTCCTGATCGCGTGAAGAAGGCACCGTAGCTGCGCTCCTGTTCATTGTTCCTGACCACAAGAAGAAGGCAGCCTAGCAGCACATGTGTTTTGTGCCTGCCTGCGTCCTGGTTTACGGATCTTAGTAGCATTCTCTGGCTGCGACTCCAAAAGCGTTTTATATATTCTCCCACGGCCTTCCTTGCAGACAAGGACGCCAATCAGAAAGCAGTAGCGACCACCAATCGGAGCTGAGGGGCGCAGAAAAGGCACCGCAAAAGCACGCCCATGTTTCTAGCTACAGGTCGCTAGAGAGGTCGTCGGTAAGGTGTCAAACAGGACAATGCATGCGACGCAGCGGGGCCTCAACGACCAAAAAAATGTCCAGAGTATTCTTGCACGACCAGCGATCTCACAGCAGGGGCCTGATCGCTGGTACGTGTCAAACGTAGCGAGATCGCTATTGAGGTCGCTGTTGCGTCACAAAATTAGTGACTCAGCAGCGATCTCGCTATGTGAGACGGGGCCCTAAGTCACATGCTTTCCATTTCCTTGTGATCCTCCTTGAGATGGTTCTACCCCTTCATTGGAGTCCAGCTATGTTTAATTAAACTGATAGGACTTTATTTGGAAAGGCACACACCTGTCTATATAAGACCTCACAGCTCAGAATTGTGGCAAGTCACACATCTGGCCAAGGTTACAAAATAATTTTTGCAGTACTCCAGGTTCCTAAGAGCACAGTGGCCTCCATAATCCTTAAATAGAAGAAGTTTGGGAACACCAGAAGTCTTCCTAGACCTGGCCGTCCAGCCAAACTGAGCAATCGTGGGAGAAGAACCTTGGTGAGAGAGGTAAAGAAGAACCCCAAGATCACTGTGGCTGAGCTCTACAGATGCAGTAGGGAGATGGGAGAAAGTTTCACAAAGTCAACCAGTCGGGCCTCTATGGCAGGGTGGCCCAACGGAAGCCTCTCCTCTGTGCAAGACGTATGTAAGCCCACATAGAGTTTGCTAAAAAACACATGAAGGACTCCCAGACTATGAGAAATAAGATTATCTGGTCTGATGAGATGAAGATAGACCTTTTTAGTGATAATTCTAAGCGGTATGTGTGGAGAAAACCAGGCAGTGCTCATCAGCTGCCCAATACAATCCCAACAGTGAAACATGGTGGTTGCAGCATCATGCTATGGGGGTGTTTTTCAGCTGCAGGGACAGGACGACTGGTTGCAATTGAAGGAAACATGAATGCGGCCAAGTACAGAGATATCCTGGATGAAAACCTCTCTGAGTGCTCTGGACCTCAGACTTGGCTGAAGGTTCACCTTCCAACAAAACAGTGATCCCAAGCAAACAGCTAAAATGACAAAGGAGTGGCTTCAGAACAACTCTGTGACCATTCTTGACTGGCCCAGCCAGAGCCCTGACCTAAAGCCAATTGAGCATCTCTGGAGAGACCTGAAAATGGCTGTCCACCAACGTTCACCATCCAACCTGACGGAACTGGAGAGGATCTGCAAGGAAGAATGGCTGAGGATCCCCAAATCCAGGTGTGAAAAACTTGTTGCATCATTCCCAAGAAGACTCATGTCTGTACTAGCTCAAAAGGGTGCTTCTACTCAATACTGAGCAAAAGGTCTGAATACTTATGACCATGTGATATTTCAGTTTTTATTTTTTAATAAATTTGTAAAAATTTCTACAGTTCTGTTTCTTTTTTTTTTCAGTCAAGATGGGGTGCAGAGTGTACATTAATGAGAAAAAAAATGAACTATTTTGAATTTACCAAATGGCTGCAATGAAGCAAAGAGTGAAAAATGTAAAGGGATCTGAATACTTTCCGTACCCCCTGTATATTACTTAGATAAATAGAATAAAAGACGGTAATTTAGCAGCCGTTTAGTGTAAAATCACTGTAGGAGCTGACAGGATAGAAGAGATAGATTACAAACAGTAAATACGCAAAAAATAGGTAGATAAATAGCTGTCAGTGACCAGTACAATCAGTACAGCGTGTGTGCAGCTTACTGTTCATGTATTTAATTAATAAGATTATTTTTCTGGAAAAAAAAAAATGGCGTGCGCTTCCGTGTAATTTTCATAACCAGCAGAGCGAAAGCCGACGGCTGAGGGCAGATGTTTATAGCCTGGCAAGGGGGTAATTCCCATGGAGCTTCCCAGGCTATTTATATCAGCTCACAACTGTATACTTAGCCTTTTCTGGCTATTAAAATAGGGGACCTTAAAAAAAAATAATGAAGTAGGTTCCCCCTATAATTAATAATGAGCAAAGGCTATGCAGACAGATGCGGGCTGATATTAATAGCCTAGGAAGGAGCCATGGATATTGGCACCTCCCAAGCTAAAAACATCAGCTCTCAGCCACCCCAGAAAAGGTGCATCTATAGGATGTGCCAATTTTGGCATTTAGCCTCGCACTTCCCACTTGCCCTGTAGCAATGGCAAGTGGAATGATAGTTGGGGGGGGTTGTCATTGTATTGTCAGGTGACATCAAGTCCCAAGGTTAGTAATGGAGAGTCGTCAATAAGAAGCCCCTATTGCTAACCCCAAAGTCGCATTGTATGAAAACACACCCATAAAGTACTTTTAATTGAAAGAAGGACATGGACTCCTTTAATAATCTTAATTAATCCATACTTGCGACCTCGCCCATTCCCCCGATACCCTCGTCATCTACAAAAAAGTGTAAAAAAAAACCCACAAACAACAATATTCCTCATCTTTCTACAGAGATGGTGTTAATTAATTTTTCCCACGGTGGGTCTAGCTCTACTACATCTAGAGGTCAGGCTGAATGGTTGCATAATGCAAGCGCCATTAGAAATTTTCCCACGGTGCTAACGTCAAAATGGTAGCGGAGATGTCAGTGTCCGTATGTGTAATACTTGCGGCACACGTGTGGCAACAGTGTGGCTCATCAGTACCACATAGATGGGCGCCAGGGAAGAAGCATTACAGTAAGCGCTGTTCCCCATTCTCCCTTGCTCTCCCAGCAATCAGCACGAGCAGGGGAGAATGATGAGAATTATATTCAAGCGAGAACAATGACAGCAGGTGGTGGCTTTTGGGACTATTACTCTCATCAGCCTACACCTGTTGCCGCTAATAACAGTGACAGCAGGAGCGACTGATGGAAGTATTCAGCAGTTGCCGCCTGCCCTATAAATAAATAAATGAAAAAACGGCGTGGGTTCCCTGTATTTTTGATAACCAGCTAGGCAAAACTCAAAGCTGAGGGCTGCGATCCTCAGCTGTCAACTTAAGCAAGGCTGGTTATCTAGAATAGAGGGGTCCCACGCCTTATTTTTAATTATTTAAGTAAATTTAAAATAAACGACATGGGGTCTCCTCCTATTTTTGACAAACAGCCTTGCTAAACCTCACAGCTGGGGGCTGGTATTCTCAGGTTGGTAAGGGACCATGGACATAGCCCCCCCCCAGCCTAAAAATAGCAGCCCGCAGCTGCCCAGAAAAGGCGCATCTATTAGATGCACCAATTCAGGTGCTTTTCCCGCCTCTTCCCACTTGCCGTGTAGCAGTGGCAAGTGGGGTTCATATTTGTGAGATTGATGTCACCTTTGTATTGTAAGGTAACATCAAGGCCAAGTCTTGGTAATGGAGAGGCGTCTATAAGACATCCATCCATTACTAATCCTATAGTTGTATGGTAAATAAAGATGCAGCAAGAATAAATTCCTTGCTACCGCTACAGGGCAAGTGGGAAGAGCCGGGCAAAGCGCCAGAATTAACGCATCTAATAGATGTGCCTTTTGTGGGGGGCTGCGTTCTGCTGTTAGGCTGGGGGGGCCAGTATCCATGGCCTCCTACCAGCCTGAGAATACCAGCACCCAGCTGTCAGCTTTAGCAATGATAAAAAGACTGACTAGCTTTGAAGTGCCAATGTGAACAGGTGCCAACTAGGAGCGGCTACCTCCATATACAATAAGCAAAAAAAGTTGCACACTGTAGTGCTAAAGCACGTCAATGTGAAATATGAATAACAATACTGCTTCTAGATTCTAAGAAAACAATGAGATGCTTAGCACATAATTTGGCCAATTCATGCATGCCCATCCAACGACAAGGTGGTCTCAAAACTGATGGGTCCTAATGTGTCTAGTGTGAATACCTCTCTAAGGGCTCATACTCACTTGCTGGAAAAAAAATTGGTCAGTTTTAAGGATGGTCCGATTATGTGCAATTGACATGCGATTTGCATGCAATTTTTTTTTTATAGCACCATCTATTGCATTAGCGATTATCATGCCAAAATCGCATCAAATCGCAGCATGTTGCGATTTTTTTCTCACACCGATTTCGGCTGAGAAAAAAATTGCAAATGAGATGTCACCTATTGAATAACATTGTTCCGATTTGAATCCGATTTCTTATCGGCTGAAAATCATCCGTTTTCGGCTCAAGTGAGTATGAGCCCTAAGACTGAAGTCTGAATTCCTGAGTAGATGTGAATACCTCTCTTCCAAGTCTGATTTTATGGGTAGGTAGGACCCTGTTGCAGTTAAAATCCACCACATGCTGAAGGGCGGAGTGCTCGGTCAGAAAGACTGACTGGCACTTCCAAGCTAATGTGAACATGTGCCAACTAGGAGCAGCCACCTCCCTATACAATATGCAAAAGAAATTGACATGCTTTAGCACTACAGAGAGCAACTATTTTTTGTCTGCTTTAGCAAGGCTGGTTGACAAAAATGGGAGGGACCTCATGCCGTATTTTTATTTTTTTATTTAAATAATTTAAAAAATACGGTGTGGGGACCCCTGTATTCTTGATAACCTGCCTTGCTGCCTTCCAGCAAGTGTTATATATGGCACTGCTATTCCCCTATATAGTATGACTGCTTAGTGACTGTACGTGTTGTGACTACCACCTAATATATTTTTTATATTTATTTTTCAGACCGGAGAAATGGAGGTAAAAAATCCTCTCTTTGACGACTCTTCGCTCCACCACCCGATCCACAGCCATCATTAGCCGACTCCGCCTGCAGACTCATATTCAAACCAAAAGCCAAATCCAGAAAAAAAATCAGCTCAAGACGTGAATCAATCCAGAAACTTTTTTCCAGAGTGTGATCAACGTGTTTATTTTCTTTTTCTTTTTTTAATTTACTGAAAAAAAAAGATTTTTCCAGAGGTTTTGAAAGCAAGACTGTTAAACAAGCATCATCCGGGTTCTCCATCCTCTGTCTGCTTTCACATTACACTTCTGCGAGGAAGGTGGGATCATCACCGCAGCAAGAGAGCGAGAAGACCACTTCAGACTAGAACTTCGTGTTCCTATGAGTGCACAGAGCCAGTCTGGAGCGCGACAGCTTGTCATTTCTATCAGTTCATTCGTCCGAAGCTAAAGAAGATGATTGTTACTTCCTGAAACATTTGCACTTTTATAGACTTACTATTGTTCTGTAACCCCCATAGATATATATATATATTATGTATCCGTTACTCACCTGGCATTTCCAGCCATACTCCCTTCTGGTTTATGCTGTTTGTTTTGTACAAACGTTACAGGTTGGACATATATCCTGAAAAAAATTATTGATTTCGTTTCAGAAAGAGAAGATAGTTCTAGTCCTTATTGGTATAGTCTCCCTTAAAGGATAGCTCCACTTTGTCTGGTCTACCTTGGAGATGTTCAGTGCAGATATGTCATAATGGAACAGTGCAGAAATATTTGCACTATATTAGCGGACCTGCACATATCTGCATGGGATATGTGCTGAGTTAACCCTTACACTATAAAAAAAATTTGCAGTGCATGGTTCAGTGACCATGTTAGTAGATCATGGCCACCCGACCAGATTCCTATGACCCATCTACCTGCCAGCATCTACAATGCCTCACGCAGCGTGCTGTCATCATGGCATGCCGATAGATAGGAGAAGGTTTGCAGGGCTCTAGTCCTGTGGCTGGGGAATACCAACATGGCTGCCCAACTATAGTCCTGCAAATATTTTTTTTCTCACCTCTAGCTCAGACAGGGATAGAAGCATTGTAATGTTGCTCTACCTCTTTCAAGGTTAAAGAACAAAATTTTAATGAACTGTCAAGCTAAAGGGGACCTGAATAGTTTAAGGGTTGCCCGGTGCTGCCCACTTTCACTTTGGGAAGTGAGAGGTGCTGTCAAGATGTGTATACGATCGATGGGTATAATGCATGGAGCGAGCAACCCCTTTTCGTTGGCTACACACGCTGTGATCGGGATGGAGATAGCCGCTTGGAAGATGGCCATAATTAATGCTGGCCACTCAATGGTTGCCGCCGCATCATATTTCAAGGCCGTAGCTCTGTGCTGCCATCATACAGCAATCCCATACAGATTCACTGGGTTTTTCCTTTTCTTCTCTTTGGAAAATGGTGGGAAATCATAACCCTATTTTAGCTCCTTATTTGCCAGTAGTGATGACTCCAACATAAGTGTCACCTTTTGGGTCATTTTCAATTTCTATGATTCCACAAAGAAAAAATCCTAAAACCAGCTGTATCACAATATTGGGTGCTTTAGCCTATCCCTCTCCCTATAGACGCATGGTGCTCAGCTCAGATTCGGCGGTCATCGCTTCCAAAATCTGACAATGTCGATAAGATTGCATTCATCTTTACTGAAATCTCCCATATTCTCGTCTCCAACCACAGGAGGATGGTGGCAGAACCATAAATAAAAGAAATGCAAACATCGTGGATGATGAGAGGCTGAACCTCAGTCCAGATCTGTCCATGTGTGGCCACCTGAAACGGGCATTCCAAATTTATCATGAAGGTGGTAGACAGCTGGGACGCCATCCCAGCGCTCGATTCTGTGGAGAGATGTTGGGTCGTCTCCATTAATATTGGGGGCATCGGTGGAGGCTGCAAATCCTAGACCTGCTGTGATGGGAAATGTTAAAGACCTCTCAATTCGCCCTGATCACAGACCAATACCATTCGTCCGTTACCGTATGGATGGACGTCCACTGAATCTAGCGCTGGTGACGAGGCCTCCTGATTATAAGGTCGCTCTGCGGGGGGCGCTGTTTGCTATCTGTATTGCAATACTCGTAGAGTCCACCAATTACAGTTCAAATGATGAAATGATTATTTTTTTCTTTGCACAAATTGTAATTGTAAAATATCCGAGAAATACTGCGTGTCTGTCCGTGTCTTTCCTCTCGCAGATGCTGTTCCGCTCCTTTTTCCTCACTAATATAATTAGACATTTTATTTATCTCAGTCCGTTTTTTCTGTTTCTTTGTGTAAGTGTCACTAACTTTGGGGGGCATATCCTAGGGTCCCTTATTTAACCTGCTCATGGGTTGTCACCAGTGCCCCAGCATTTGGTTATTTTCCTCTAGCAGTTTAGCCCCTTAATTCTGGGAAAGATCTCCATTCGCGGACCTTTTTATCAGATGATGACTACACATAGGACAGCCCCCATTTTTATACAGCCCTCAAATGTCATATACCTCTGCGCTGCCTGAGTAAAGGGGCCTTTACACATAGCGATATCGCCAGCAATATCGCTAAAGCATCACCGATTTGGTGATGCAGCAGCGATATTGCTAGCGATATCGCTATGTGTGTTACTTACCTCCAACCGGCTCCCCCGCTGTCCGAGATTGTGCAGCTTCATTTCTCGTCGGGCACTTCCTGCTGAGTTTCCTGCTGGCGCCGACGAGCGACGCGTGGAAGCGGGCGAGAGGACGTCAGGATTGCGAGTCTGAAAGGTAAGTAACGACCGCTGCTGCGTTGCTAAGTCGCTGTGAGATCTGCCTGTGTGGCAGCTCACTAGCAACCATTTAGCGATGCACCAGCAATCCTGACCGGGTCGTATCATGGTCGGGATCGCTGGTGCATCGCTAAATATAAAGGGGCATTAAGTGTCGGTCTCGACTGTCATTCTAGTATTATGCTCAGGATGAAAAGATCCCACCCAGAGGAGATCAATATGAAGCTTCCCTGCCAGGTGCACATTCCTGAACTATTGGAATAGAGTTTTATCTGGAATCTGATAATCCAGATATTCTGATTTAAAAAAAAATTCTCTAATTTAGCATTAAAAATTGTAGATGTCACATGATGTGGTTTAGCCCCCTAAGTCTAGTGTTACAAGTTGCTTCCCTCCATTGGTATATATTATAGCACAATCAGAAGTTACAATACATAGCAAAAGCTATGTGTGAATATAAAGTGACCATGTACCCACTATAGATGTGGGCAGGCCATTCAATTAAGAAAAGCCACTCTAGCTAGAGTCCTTTGTATGTGAGAGGTTCAATACCATCCACCCCAGGCTCTGTACATGGACTCATTTTAATTAACTTTTAACAGTCAAAGTTAATTAAAATTTTTTTCTCTTTAGTGTTAAACTTGTTGTTTCTCCCAGTATTCCTATAGGATGAAACCCTTTGGGTTTCGCATCTGCATAGGTTTTTCACCTGATTCTCCTCCCTTTTTAGACCTTCACACTTTTTCACGGAATGGCCTTTCAGTCCCTGTGAATCTTCTTTCACATGCGTAATGCTCTTCCCTCTCCCCCAAGGCAAAGCTCACAAATGTATTCACTTGATCACAATGCCCCCCCCCCCCCTTATAGGGTTTTTCCTGGTGCCTAGTAGTTTTCCTTGAATGTTCCTTTTAAAGAAATATTAGACTGCAATCAGTCACGTGAACAGAATCGTGGGTGGGCGACAATCAACTTGGACTCCATTGCAAAAATTGTTCAGCTTTCATGGGACCTGGAGAGGGAGCAGCGATAATTATCAATGAGAATTTTATACAAAAAAAAGTTCACAAGATTGGCCATGATAAATTCTGTGCCCAAAACTTTTTTTTCTCCCTCCCCATAAGCTATGCTTGGTGGAGTTTGCACATGTCAAAGTTGCCAACCCAAAAAATAATAATTTTGGCAGGAAATTTCCCTTTTTAGTTATAAGAAATATCCACCTCTTTCACTGTTCTTGTAGATGTTGGTGAACTCTCCAAAATCCTACACATCAGATCCACAGTGCCCCGATGAGAGGTGCAGTGATGAAAACAGGGCTTCTATCATTTTGTGTTTATTTGGGATGGAATCGTCCAAAAATCGAGACAAAGGCCTAAAACGATCAACAACCCAACATCATTGCAAAGATGATGAAACTGGCGCAGAGTATCGTAAGGACGAGAAACTATCTCCTCGTAGTCCTGGTGGTAAACTACCTGTTGTGCAACTTTTGGGAAAAAATGTTAAAGGGTACATATTAAAATAACATTACAAATAATGAACCTTTCAGTATAATTGAATGAATTATGATAGTTAATATACAACTATCTCCATCTTCCAAAATTGCACTTCTAAAAGTAATGATATTAAAATGAAACGTGGATCAGATGAAAATTTTTGAAAAATTTCAAATTTACATTTTTCTCCCCCCAGAAAAATACAAATTCTTAAAATTAAGTTAAATTAAGTTTCTTTGAACATAAGTTACATCAATCAATTTTCCTTCCCAATGACTAAAAATGTGCATTAGATTTGATACCGTATGGCCACAAACTGATCTAAACCTTCCAGGCCCAATCCAAGTCTATAACGGAGACCCTCATCTATCGTCTCATTTATCACACTGGTGTCTCCTTGTGTAGTCGTAAGGCCTCTGCGCCCCCTATGGCCCCTTGGGCCTAGATATGACTCTACCTTTTGCACCCTTTATCTATACACCCTTAGTAGAAAACACTAAATGGTCTTGACTACATATCAATTGAAATTGCACATATGACCAACTTATTCTACTGATACAGCCTCAGGAGGGCATTTTGACCTTTGCATGGACAAGGCCTAAAAGCCCGACGACTGGTCCATTGTAGTCAGCTATTTTGTGGTCATTGGGTGTCATAATTAACTGAAATTTATTTTTCCACCATTCACTCACAACCTAAGTAAAGCAATGTGAAAATCCCCAAACCATGTCTGTTGCCTGGGATATCCTATGATGATTGGTTTAATATGGAGAGCATTTAATTTTACCCTTGTGAAGACTATATGACCTGGGAGGGCTCTAAATTTCTAATATGCAAATAACCCTAAAGGGGGCAATGTATTTCTTGAGCTGGTATATAGCGAGATAGCTCCCCAGGTTACCATCAATTCATGGCTGATAGGCAAGCTATGGGCGTATAAAATTAATCGTGCACACAACATATGTCCCCTCACTCCCAAAATGTTTCTCGAACTTATTGATTTCCATCAGGGAATGGGACATAAGCTTGAAAATAAAAACAAACCTAAAGTAATGTGATTGCATAAGTGTGAACACCCTGTTATATTTGTGGATGTGGTTGTGTCCAGAATTAGCCAATCACATTTTCATGTTACACAGTAGTCCGGGCATAGATGCTGTATTTACAAGGATTCTGATTAACTTCAGAGAAAATTTGCTGTTGTAGGAGGATTTTCCTTACATTTTTCTGGTCCATGAACAGCTGACAACACAGCAAAGGATCTCTGTGGAAAGTGACAGTCAGGAAAACTTACAAAAAACATTTTTCAAGGCGTTAAATCTACACTGTGAGATGTTCAACAAGGGGTTGAAATTTGATCACAACAGTAACTTTAACTAGAAATCAACGTCCCTCAAAGGTGAAAAGGCAAGAAGAATATTGGTCCTTGAGTTTGTCAAGAGGCCGACAGTAACATTAAAGGAGCTGCAGGATTTTCTGAAGAGAACCTGCAAAGTAACAATAACCTCCCATATTCTTCATAGGTCTAGCTTGAGAATTAAATGTGTGTAAATAACGGTTTTACTGAATTAGAATAAAGGCTAAGGTTTATTGGCCTTTAGTGAGGATCCTATAAGTACTGGGGCATTGCCTTTTTTAGGTTATTCGTATATTATGACAGATACTTGCTATCGGACACCACAGATCAGGCAAAGGGAACTGCTGGGAAAAAAAACTTATAACAGTCCCATAGTCACAAAAAGAATCTGTGGGTCTGCTGCATAATGTGTATGCACAAAAAGTGGATATTTTTATTGATTTTTTGGAGGGGGTATTCATGTAATCCAATTTCTCCCATAAAATTAGGCAAATTGGATGTAATTTGGAAGCTGGGAATTAACTGATAAGAATCACAAAGCACCTAATCAATGGCCCAGCAGGTTCAAAGTCACCTGTTTGGGGTTGCTTTTCTTGAGCTTCCAGACTGATAGACAATCCAGTTTAATGCAGTTGGGAGGCTAGTTTTGCGCCATGAGGTATTTATGGAAGAGGGATCAGCTGACTTGGGAGAAGGACCCTGTTCCTGCTAACAATGAATCAATGCCATGGAGGCATTGGCCAATTACAGGCTCCTTAAGGGCCCGTCTCACATAGCGATATCGCTAGCGAGATCGGTGCTGAGTCACTAGTTTTGTGACGCAGCAGCGAGCTCACCAGCGATATCGCTGTGTGTGACATTCAGCGACGATCAGCCCCCCTGCTGGGTATCGCTGATCGTCGCTGAAATGTCTGGACATTTTTTTGATCGCTGGTCTCCCGCTGACAGGCACGCATCGCTGCGTGTGACAGGCGGGAGACCAGCGATCCGGTGGTAACCAAGGTACACAGCGGGTTTCCAGGCGCGGGGCTGTGCCTAGAAACCCGCTGTGTACCTTGGATACCAGCGCCCTGCTGCAGGGAGCTGGTAACCAAGGTACACAGCGGGTTTTCAGGCACCGCGCAGCGCCTGGAAACCCAATGTGTACCTTGGTTACCAGCTCCCTGCATCAGGGCGCTGGTATCCAAGGTACACTGCGGGTAACTAGCGATGTTTACCCGCAGTGTCCTTGTGCTGATCGCTGCCTATTTGGCAGCGATAATATAGCGATACACCAGCGATCCCGACAACGATCAGGATCGCTGGTGTATCGCTATATTATCGCTGCCAAATAGGCAGCGATCAGCACAAGGACACTGCGGGTAAACATCGCTAGTTACCCGCAGTGTACCTTGGATACCAGCGCCCTGATGCAGGGAGCTGGTAACCAAGGTACACATCGGGTTTCCAGGCGCTGCGCGGTGCCTGAAAACCCGCTGTGTACCTTGGTTACCAGCTCCCTGCTGCAGGGAGCGCTGGTGTATCGCTATGTGAGACCCGGGCTTATAGGTGATGGTGGAGGGGTGACAATGTTTGTGGGACGCCCACTCAACAGATCAATGACTGTCACAAGAGTGAACTATTTCCATTGACTCCAATATGTAACAGCAAATTATCTATCTATCATATAAAAAGAGAATCAGCACTCCAATAAAGATGCAAAAAAGTGTGGACTTTACAACATTTCAGTTCACAGAATCTTTTTCAAGCCATTTTTATATTGGACATTTGTTTGGAAGTTTGGCACCCACTATAAATAATTGTGGTGATGTTCCTTTATTTTTTGCATATCTATCTATCTATCTATCTATCTATCTATCTATTATCTATCTATCTATCTATCTATCTATATCAAAAGTTACCACCATGCACATGATGGGTGAATAAACCGTCCACTTTTTTTCACAAGTAGCTTTTGGAGCACTGCTTTTTTTTTTTTTTATTTGTACATCTATCAACAGCAATAATAATAATAATCTTTATTTTTTATATAGCGCTAACATATTCCGCAGCGCTTTACAGTTTGCACACATTATCGTCACTGTCCCCGATGGGGCTCACAATCTAGATTCTCTATCAGTATGTTTTTGGAGTGTGGGAGGAAACCGGAGAACCCGGAGGAAACCCACGCAAACACGGGGAGAACATACAAACTCCTTATAATGAAGCAGCATCAGAGTAAAGGATAGGTGCCAGCTCACTGGTTGTAGCCAAACCAAATAATAGAACAACATTTCATCTACACAAAGTCTTTCTTAAGGCTCCGTGGAGCTGAAGTGTTGCCTGTTGTGCGTACACCTTAATAAAAGTTTAACAATAATGTGGATTTCAGCTCCACATTGGCGTTCACCCCATCCACCCAGAGCTCGGATAATGGCTCCACAGCAGCCCAAATAAGTAATAAGAAAAGAAATAAGTCCAGCTTAACAAATAGATTTTCTTATTTTTAATTGAAATTTGTACAAAGGACATGAAAAGTCTTGATGACAGGCACTCTAGTTAGTGTAGCGCTCGCATCAACGCGTTTCAGGTGAACACTCACCCTTAATCATGAATACAAGAGTGAAAGTTCTACTGGACTTCTGATAGTTTTGAATTATCGAGAGCTGCCAGCTTTTTTAATTTTATATCCATCCATTCCACATCATCCAATAATCCATTAATCCATCCATCCAACATCCATAATCATCCATCCAATAACCATCCATGACACCCACCCATCCAATAATCATATTCCATCCATACACCCACCATCCATACCCCACTCATCAATAATCCATCCATCCATCCATACACCACCCATCCAATACCATCCATCCATACTCCCACCATCCAATAATCCACACACCCATCCATACATCCATCCATCCACATCAAATCCATCCATCCATACCCCACCCATCCAATAATCCATCCATCCATACACCCACCCATCCAATAATCCATCCATCCATACTCCCACCCATCCAATAATCCATCTACCATCCATACACCCACCCATCCAATAATCCATCCATCCATACACCCACCCATCCAATAATCCATCCATCCATACTCCCACCCATCCAATAATCCATCATACCCATCCATACACCCACCCACCAATAATCCATCCATCCATACACCCACCCAATAATCCATCCATCCATATCCCACCATCCAATAATCCATCCATCCATACACCCACCCATCCAATAATCCATCCATCCATACACCCACCCATCCAATAATCCATCCATCCATACACCCACCCATCAAATAATCCATCCATCCATACCCCACCCATCCAATAATCCATCCATCCATACACCCACCCATCCAATAATCCATCCCATACCCCACCCATCCAATAATATCCACCACCCAATCCATCACCCCCCATCCAATAACCATCCCATCCTCATACACCCACCCAACATAATTCACCACCATCCATAACTCCCACCATACACCCAAATTATCCACCATCCCCACCATCCATATCCACCCCACCCTCCCATCAATATCCATCCATCCATACTCCCACCCATCCAATAATCCATCCATCCATACTCCCACCCATCCAATAATCCATCCATCCATACTCCCACCCATCCAATAATCAACCCATCCATACATCCATCCAATAACCATCCATCCACCCAGCCCTCTTATCTGTCTGCCCTGTCCTGACATTAGCGCACTTATGTGACTCTTTGGGCATAAGTGGCAGCTCTCTGGGTGATTACTGGCAGTAAATGGGTTTATTACCGATAATTTTGGGGCTGAAGTTTGTAAAGTCCTGATCTCCTGAATATTCATTTTCTTCTGTGTGTGGACACCAATATACCAGACAGACAGATTACACTAGGTGTTTGCAGATGTAAAATGTTGACTACAGGTATGGGGGAGGGCATAAAACAATGGGGGCGTAACCTCCAGATGATCACACTACAAGACCACAAATACTGCTTTCCAATCAGTTTGCTCCTTTTTTCCCCCACCTTCATGGTCTTTGGAAGGGGAATTATTTATTTTCTAAGAGGGCCAATCACCTAGGAGGGCTAGTTCTATAGGAGGGTCTTCAGTTATGTAAATAGCCCCTTTCTTACTGAATTAGATTATTGCTAGGACAGCTTTCCTTTCAAGCAAAATTGTCTCTACTGTGGAGCTTCTGGAAGAGGAGTCTAACAACTATCCCAGCAATACCAAGAACTTTGTGGAACTTTTCTGATTTTCAGGTGAACATCTGTCACCTCATCCAATCCAGAGATCAATCAGGACTTTCTGTATTTACCACCTTCAGCGGCTTGAAGAAGATATCAGGTTCTTCAGGGTCAACCCAACATCCTAATTAATTCTGTTGATTTGAGCACAGCGTTGGTCTTTCAGCCGGAATCAGCAATGGATCAGCAGCAAACCGTCCAAGCTTATACAAATGGCTTTGTGCAAGACGAATGGATGCTTAGCGCTGGCCTAACTTACCAGCAGAATTACAATTGCCTGCCGATGAAGTCGGAGTATGGAGACCTTGGAGTACAATCTGTACTTCAATGGAATACTCTGCCACAATTGGATCATGCTACCCCGGCCCTCAGCCTCCCTGTTGGAGGACATCAAAATTGTGAAGAGCAGATGCCACACTTTGTGGACAAAGAGAACCAGAATCCAGATGAAGATGAGGAATCGGTAATTACAGCTAAGTGCAGCCCCCAACCTCCCAATCTTCCTTCCACATTCTATTACAGCTAGGCATGTGGTGCTCCTGCCTACTAGGCAAATCAATAATTGGTGGCAATACAGCAGCTACCAAAAAGATCACTGATTATAGCAAGTTCCCAACCCAAGACCAGTTTGCATACAAACAAAGCCCCAGTGCAGCCTTAGATCTGTCCAGCATTGAGATCAGCCCATGTAGCAGTGCCAAGTGTAATTATAGGGATCTATTAAGCATATTTTAAGCTTGTACTGTGTACTTTTAGACATGTAATATTGAGGAGACCTCAAGAGATAATTAATTCCTGCAGTCACAATATGTTTTGACCTTTTTTTGTCATATTGAGGTGACCCTATGCAATTCTATAGAAAATGAACTCGGCACTCAACTTTAGTATAGTGAGAATAAAGATTTTTATTCACAGTAGTAACACGAAACGTTTCGGTCCTATATCATGGACCTTCATCAGTCACAGATACTACTGGGAAGGGGGTTGATCCACATAGGGAAGAAAGAAAGGGCTGGATATAGCCTGTGTTGGTGGGGTGAGATGAGCGGTGGACACCGCGTCCAATGCAGAGACCTATCCTCACTACCGGACTCCTTCAGAACAGGTTACTAGTGCAATAGAGGCATTGTCCTCTTCCTCATCTCACCCCACCAACACAGGCTATATCCAGCCCTTTCTTTTCTCCTATGTGGATCAACCCCCTTCCCAGTAGTATCTGTGACTGATGAAGGTCCATGATATAGGACCGAAACGTTTCGTGTTACTACTGTGAATAAAAATCTTTATTCTCACTATACTAAAGTTGAGTGCCGAGTTCATTTTCTATTAGATACGGTTTGGGAACCTACTCTGGCACCTTCTTGGTTGTGCACACGGTTATTTTTTCCTATGCAATCCTAAACTCTTGGTCTTGTTATTTTGAGGTAATCCTATAATCCTATATACTACTGAACGCTAGGGTTTGTTGTAATGAGGAGACCTAATTCTTAAATGTGTCCATCTTGTTTTCAGCTCTTGGTCTTACTGTATTGAGTAGACTCCACCTTGTATCATGGCCCTCTGCCATCTTGTAAGCTTAACTCCACCTTCAACTTAACCTTTGATCTGCACGGATTGTGCCCAGGGGTTAAGTCAAAGGTGAAGTTACCGCTGTCTGAACTCCTGAACTTGTTCTCTGAATGACTTGTACTGCTAATATTGGTTGAATCCCTCTTGTGCTCATGAATTTGTCCTATTTAAGAACTTCATCTTGTAGTTTTGTAGCCTAGAACTGGTCTAGAACTGTTAACCTACAAATCCCTGTCTTGTTCTCTTCTGCAAATTTGTGAACATTTCATATATCTGTTAATTTGTCCTAATATCTTTTGTTTTAGCCACAGCAGGAAGGTCCAACTTCTTCTGAAATGGAGGCTTTTGCGAAGATTTTTAAATCGAAGCGTGCAAGCAGCGGGTACACTCAGGCAGATGTCGGCTATGCCTTAGGCATTTTATACGGTAAGGTCTTGTGTAGAGCTTTGCAATGGACAACTGGTTGGAGATTATTTCTTAGGATTTTGAGGATCTGACCTTTTCTCTTTCATTTTCCAGACAAGACCTTTAGCCAGACGACTATTTGCCGTTTTGAGTCGCTACAGCTCAGCTTTAAAAATATGTGTAAGCTAAAACCAATACTAACAAAATGGTTACACGATCTGGATAATAAACACGATATGGCGGAGGTGAGTAGAAGTCATGAAAGTTGAGATTCCATGTGGCAATCATTGACTTTAAGCAATCTTTCATTATGAGAACCTCTTTCTGCTTATCTATGGAAGAATTTCTTGAAGCTGCTCTGGGGATCATGATCAATTTGCCTCTATTTGCCTTTCCAATGGATGATCTGCACCTATTTAGGGCTCATTTAAAGAAGAGACATCACAATTTAGGGGAATGGGGGCGTGAAAGCCATCATTAGGGTTGTATAGTTCACAACTGCAAGAAATTGAAGGGAGGGTCATAGAACAATGAGGCCTCCCGCACCAACATTGAAGGTGGTATGAACTGGCACCAGAAAGGAGCTCTCGGATTAATAGGGAATCAAGGATAAGGGTCAGGGTTCTAATTTTAGTTTGAAATATACTAAAAAAAAATCTGGCCTTTTTTCACCAAAAGGTTCTTGATCGCGGTAAGGCACATCCTCAACCTCCGAAAAGAATTCATCGCACAAGTATCGAGAATAATGTGAAACAGAGGCTGGAGAATTATTTTATGGACTGCACCAAGCCGGGTGCACAGGAGATCGCCCAGATTGCCAGAGAGCTGGGAATGGACAAATCGGTAAGTGGTCTGCATATATAGTCTTAGCTGTTACACACAGATTGGGGGTTAATGGAAATTGTTCACTCTTGTGACCGTCATTGTTCTGCTTGTATATTTTGATATTTTCTGGTTATTGGGCTACAACCAGTGAGCTGGCACCTATCTCTAATTTTGGAGCTGGTGCTGAGTCAATTCTTCCAAATAGATAAATATTAATTTTTAAGGCAGCACACAAGATTAGGATGATCAAAAGTTCAGTACATTGGTAATCAGCTCATGTCCTGCAGTGAAACAGCGGCCTGCACATAGGGATGGAAAAGTAGTGCACTTCTGATCCTCCTAATCTTGTGTGCTGCCTCTCTTTATTTTTATATGGTGGGGTTGTTGGGCTGTAATGGCTGGCACCATCTTTTTATTCAAATTTGAGGCTTGTGCTCCTTTTAATTATTCTAGATAGAGAGATTTTAGCTGTAACCATTTCCCATTTTTCATGAGTTTCATCTATTCCAGGTGGTCAGAGTCTGGTTTTGTAACCGCCGACAGAAAGGAAAGCGTCAGTTGAATTCGTACTTGAGGGAGAACATTGGTGAACACCCTGAAGTTGTCCAATCCCTGTCACCTCCAATTTCACAGCACTTCTCCGTGCCGCAATTAGCACCCGATCAAGGTTTCGCTACGGCCCAAATCCAGTATAACCACCCAGTTTATATGCCTGCCTTCCATACAAATGAGATGTACCCGCAGAACACACCTCATAACATGCCCATGGCCCACTATACTAATTAGATCTCTGCCCTATGTTGTCATGACATGTAAAATTTTTATGTATGCAGAGTATAATCGTCTTGTTTGGGGCAGGGGGTTGAGTGGGCAAAGGTATTCAGAATTACTTTTTGTTTCCCTTTTTATGTTTTTTCCATGTGGTGTTGTAACTTAGGGTCCCATTACACATAGCGACACACCAGCGATCCCGACAACGATATGCACGTATCAGGATCGCTGGTGTGTCGCTACATGATCGCTGCTGAGCTGCCGAACAGGCAGCTCAGGCAGCGATCAGGACAGCGACACTGCTGGTAACAAGTGATGCACGTCGCTTAGTTACCCGCATTGTACTTTAGATACCAGCGCGCTTGTGCAGGGAGCTGGTAACCAAGGTACACATCTGGTTTCCAGGCGCCGCTCGGCACTTAGTAACCCGCTGTGTACCTTGGTTACCAGCTCCCCTGCACAAGCGCGCTGGTTTCTAACGTACACATCGGGTTTCCAGGCGCCGCCCGGCGCCTGGAAATATTTACCTTGGTTACCAGCTCCAGCTTGCTTATCGCTGGTCTCCCACCTGTCACACGCAGCGATGCGCGCTGGCCAGCGGGAGACCAGCGATGAAAAAATGTTCCAGGGCATTCAGTGACTATCAACGACACCCAGCAGGGGGGCTGATAGTCGCTGAGTGTCACACTAAGCGAGATCGCTGGCTAGGTCGCTGCTATGTCACAAAATCGGTGACATTTCTGCGATCTCGCTAGCGATCTCGCTATGTGTAACGGGGCCTTTAGACAGTAAGAAATCTCATTAATCCTCCAGCTCAGAATTGATTAATTTCTGGTCTAAAGATGACTACCTTTACCTCCAGCTGCCTGGCATTGATAATAGAATTTTAACTTTATCTTCTGCTACATTGTATTGCTAAACTCCATTTAACCTGGCATAGGGTGCTTACCTACTGCGTTTTTGCACCTGTTCACTGACTTCATCAGGGCTTACGTCCAAACCCCTGCAAAATGAGATTCAGGCGTTTTCACCGATGGTGCCATAGACTATAATGATGCCAACAAAGTGAACATGCGCTCTGCCGTGCATCATTTTGGGCATGTATGTCTACTGGAGATGGACACCCAAATGTCTGAGTGTCAGCCTCTAGAAACATACACGCTCAAAAATGATGGATGGCAGAGCACATGTTCACTCTGTTGGCACCATTATAGTCTATGGCCCCGTCCCAATGTTCTGGGGTTCGGAAATGAGCCCCAATTTGAGCCACAGAATGGGTGCCAAAACGCAATGTGAAAGCACCCTAAGTATTAACCATACAATGACCAACTTTACCTCCAGCTGCTTGGCATTGGTAGTTGATCACTCTAGGGGGCTATAATCTCCTCTGCTAATCTTTTCCAAAAAAAAAAAAAAACACAATAACTCACCACTTCACCAGCCAAAGCTTGACTTAACCATGCAATGGCCAGCTTTACCTTCAGCTGCCTGGTATTGGTAAACTCCACTTAACCAGCCAAACCAGTGAAGGCATGGCTTAGTTGTGCAAAACCTCCTTTTCCTTCAGCTGTCCTCTTTCACCAGTCAAGGTATAGCTTAGTCATGCATTACCTACTTTCCCTTCAGCTGCCTGGCATTAGTGAATTATCCACTTCACTGACCAAGGATTTGGTTAGTTGAACAATTCCCAGCTTTACCCGCAGCTGCCTGGCATGGTTTCCACAGTCAAGGCTTGGCGATACCCTATCTATCTGCCCCATCTTTTTCTTAGTAAATTGTTTGTCCTTTAGAGAAGAAAAAAGCAAAACTCCAGTGTCGGCTGGAGAAAAAAATAGACCGGTTCACCAAAAAGAACCTTTAGAGAAGACTAAATTATTTGTCCTGAAGTAAAAATTAGGCATTAGATTTTATTTGTATTTTCTTCACTGGGATTTTTCTCCAAGAGAAGATCTTGTGTCCGTAAGTCACTTTAATAACTAACTACATTTTACTTTATTACTAATTGCACTAAACAAGCGGCCATGATTACGTGTTCTGTCACCTGTACTATTATAATGAGGAGTGGGGGGTCTAGAACTGGGTTTTGACATTTTAATTTACAGTGTTGGATTTATTGTGGACATTCATGAAATATGATGTTATAATGGAAGGCTCTGCTACCAATCAGACCAAACTAAGAAAAATAAAATGCCCGTAGGCAGCTATGGATTTCGTCCTTCCACCAACTTTCATGCATGTCCCAACAATGTAATTCGATGAGGAAATTTCTGTAATCTTGCATAGAAAAATGCATTCTACCTTTTTTTTTACGGTACGCATCACCAGCTGTGGACAGTGTGCTCCCACATAACATTACAATCTATGCATTTCACTACACTACACCTCACTCTTGTTGTTAAACACAGACACAAAAATTGTGTTGGGGTACAAGAGGGTGGTGGGAGGGAAGTGCACTGGGGAAAACCAAGAAATGTGCAAGAGGAGTTGGGGAGATTTGGATCAATCAATATTAAGAAACAGTCGTTTTTTTTTGTTTTTTTTTTCCCTTTTCTTTAACTGTGAGATGGATATTTTTGTTTCACACTTAATTGTTCAAATAAAACTTGTAGAAAATCTCAACTTTGTCTTGTTTTTATTCCTAAGTGGCTTATATATATATATATATATATTATAATATATTAAAAAGCTTAATATATTCTAAGGGGAAGGTAGGTGATTAATTGCAGCTCCCCTATTGGGACTGCAGCGTGGCTCCTCCACATTCGGTTTATCGGAGGATGCAGCCCCTGCTACCAAGTTTTCCCAGTGAAACGGGGGTCAATGAACCCCCATCCATTTACTAGTCCGGCTGTGCCCACTATGAATGATAATTCCCTTTCTTCTCCTACTTTGGTTTAACCCCATCCTCCATTCTCCGCTGCATTCCTCTGTTGTATGTATGAGTATATTTGTATGTTTGGTATTTTTCGTTATCCCTATTACCATGTTAGTTTGGTTGCTGTATTATGGTACACTGTTATGTTGACACAAAGCCAGGAGGGGTAGCTAATACTAGAGAAGAGAGAGAGAGGATTCAAAAAGATATACATAAACTGGAGCTGTGGGCAGCAACTAACAGAATGGATTTTAACAGGGAAAAATGCAAAGTACTACATCTGGGCAATAAAAATGAAAAAAGCATATACAAAATGGGAGGAATAGGGCTAAGTAACAGCACATGTGAAAAAGACTTGGGTATACTAATTGATCACAGACTTAACATGAGTCAACAGTGTGATGCAGCAGCAAAAAAGGCAAATGCAATTCTAGGATGTAGCAACAGAAGCATACAGTCTAGATCACGTGAGGTCATTATTGCCCTCTACTCCTCTTTGGTCAGACCTCATCTGGAATACTGTGTCCAGTTTTGGGCACCACATTTTAAAAAAGACATCAACAAACTGGAGCAAGTTCAGAGAAGAGCCACCAGAATGGTGACCGGTCTGCAAACCATGTCCTATGAGGAACGGTTGCAGGATTTGTGAATGTTTAGCTTGCAAAAAAGAAGACTGAGAGGAGACTTAAAGCTGTCTATAAATATCTCAAGGGCTGTCACATTGTAGAAGGATCATCTTTATTCTCATTTGCACAAGGAAAGACTAGAAGCAATGGGATGAAACTGAATGGGAGGAGACACAGATTAGATATTAGAAAAAACTTTTTGACAGTTAGGGTGATCAATGAGTGGAACAGGCTGCCACAAAAGGTGGTGAGTTCTCCTTCAATGGAAGTCTTCAAACAGAGGCTGGATAGACATCTGTCTGGGATGATTTAGAGAATCCTGCTTTGAGCAGGGGGTTGGACCAGAAGGCCCAGGAGGTCCCTTCCAACTCTACCATTCTATGATTCTATGTTTAGGTAGCTGAGGAGAAATAGCAAAAACGGTAATACACCAGAGAGGCTGGAACCTATTGGACTGCAGTAACCTGAACTAACCACACATCTAGAGGTAGCCGTGGAGCGTTCCTACGTTGATCCTAGACGCCTCGACACAGCCTGAGAGATAACTACACCTAAAGGCAGAAAGATGAAGCTATCTGCCCCGGAGCAGATCCCCAAAGAAAATAGGAAGCCCCTAAACATGTAAAGGCGGTTAGACAAGAAGAAAGCACGGACACAGACAAAGAATAGAATGAGCAAACGCTGGGGCCCAATCTGTTTAGACAGAAAAGCACAGGAAAGAATTCTGACTGCAATCCAACAAAAAACCCTAAAAAATACCAACACTTCTGATTGCCAAAAAACCTGAGATCACACGATCTCATCCACCTAAATCAGATCTCTGGTGTAACAAAACCAAGCCGCAGCCACTGAAAAAACAGGAAAAAGCAAATGAACAAATAACAGTGGCTACAGATAAACTGAGAGGAGCACAGGCCCCAGGAGGGGACCTGGCTGACCTCCACAAAAGTGCAGAAAACTATGCAAAAAGCAAGCACAAAAAGAAAAGCAGAAAATATCTTATCTGAAAGCAGCATATGCAGGCAAGACTCCAGCAAACTTCCAAATGAACCAAGAACCACAATTGAGACAAGAACAATTGATCACCGGCGACCATCATGGGAGGGAACCTCCCTTATATCAGTCCAGTCAGTGATTCCAGATTGCCATTCCTCGCTGGAAGGTTCAGTACTGTCTGTAACCACCAGAGGGAGCCTCTGCTCAGAAACCATCTCTAGCACATTCACAACAGTACCCCCCCCTTGAGGAGGGGTCACCGAACCCTCACTTGTGCAACCAGGCCGATCAGGATGAGCTCGGTGATAGGCACGGATCAGTCTCCTAGCATGGATGTCCGAAGCAAACACCCAAGAATTGTCCTCCTGACCATAACCTCTCCACTTAACCAAATAATGGAGTTTCCGTCTAGAAAAACGAGAATCCAATATTTTCTCAACCACATACTCCAAATTGCCCTCAACCAAAATAGGGTCAGGAGGCGCAGCCATAGGAACCACTGGCTCGACAAACCTCTTCAATAAGGACTTGTGGAACACGTTATGGATCTTAAATGTCCCTGGAAGAAGCAAACGGAAGGAAACCGGATTAAGAATCTCCATGATCTTATAAGGTCCAATGAACCTAGGCTTAAACTTTGGAGATGCAACCCTCATAGGGATATTTCTTGAGGACAACCAAACAAAGTCCCCCACTTTAAACCGAGGACCATCAGTCCTATGCCGGTTGGCAAACCGCTGGGCCTTCTCCTTAGAGAGAGACAACCTCTCCACTACCTGGTCCCAAATCTGCTGCATTCGCTCCACAACAGAGTCAACACCCGGACAGACAGAAGCCTCTGCCTGTCCCGAGGAAAATCGAGGGTGAAACCCAGAATTGCAGAAAAATGGAGACATCAAGGTGGCAGAGCTAGCCCTATTATTAAGAGCAAACTCAGCCAAAGGCAAAAAAGAGACCCAGTCATCTTGATCAGCAGACACAAAACATCTCAAATAAGTCTCCAAGGTCTGGTTTGTTCTCTCGGTTTGTCCATTGGTCTGAGGATGAAATGCAGAGGAGATAGATAATAACCGAACCACGTGCTGAAGGAACAAAGGCACCAATTCGGAGGAGGAAGGCAACTTAGGTAATGGCACAAGATGTATCATCTTGGAAAACCTATCACAGATTACCCAGATAACGGACATTCTCTGAGAGACAGGGAGGTCGGAAATAAAATCCATAGAGATATGGGTCCATGGCCTCTTGGGCACAGGTAATGGTATTAACAAACCACTAGAGCGAGAGCAAGGCTTGGAACGAGAGCAAGTCCCACTGGACTGCACAAAGTCCCTGACGTCACGAGACAAAGTAGGCCACCAAAAGGACCGACTCACCAAGTCTCTAGTACCAAAAATCCCGGGATGACCAGCCAACGCGGAACAATGAATCTCAGACATCACACTCTTCTTCCACTGGTCTGGGACAAACAATTTCCCAATAGGGCAGCGCTCAGGTTTATCCTCCTGACACCCTTCCAGAGCCAGTCTCAAATTGGGCGAGATGGCGGAAAGTACTACACCCTCTTTCAAAATAACAGCAGGATCAGATAACTCAGGAGAATCCGCAAAGAAACTCCTCGAGAGGGCATCCGCCTTAACATTCTTAGTGCCAGGAAGAAAAGAAACCACAAAATTAAAACGTGTGAAAAACAAGGCCCACCTGGCCTGTCTAGGATTAAGTCGCTTGGCTGATTCGAGATAAACCAGGTTCTTATTTTCCGTGAGGACCACCACCTGATGTTTGGCTCCTTCCAGCCAATGTCTCCACTCTTCAAAGGCCCACTTCATGGCCAATAGCTCCCGATTACCCACGTCATAATTACGTTCAGTTGGAGAAAATTTTCGAGAGAAAAAGGCACAAGGGTTACTCTTAGAGGTCTCTGGATCTCTTTGGGACAAAACGGCACCTGCCCCAATTTCAGAAGCATCAACCTCCACCTGAAACGGTAGAGAAACATCAGGCTGCCATAGAACAGGAGCAGAAGTGAATCTCTGCTTAAGTTCCTGAAACGCAGAAACTGCCTCAGGAGGCCAATTCACCACATCAGAACCCTTTTTGGTCAAATCAGTCAATGGTTTAACAATACCGGAGAAATTACCAATAAATTTACGATAAAAATTGGCAAAACCCAAAAATCTCTGAAGAGCCTTTAATGAAGTAGGTTGAACCCAATCACAGATGGCCTGAACCTTGACCGGGTCCATTTCAATAACAGACGGAGACAAAATGAATCCCAGAAATGAGACCTTCTGTACGCCAAAAAGACACTTTTATCCCTTCACGTACAGTGCATTCTCTCTCAAAATCTGGAACACAGTCCGAACATGTTTCACATGAGAGTCCCAGTCATTGGAAAAAATCAAGATATCATCCAAATAAACAATCAGAAATTTATCCACAAAATCCCTGAAAATATCATTCATGAAGGATTGGAAGACGGAAAGAGCATTAGTGAGCCCAAAGGGCATCACAAGGTACTCAAAATGCCCCTCTGGGGTATTAAACGCCATCTTCCATTCATCCCCGTGCTTAATGCGAATAAGGTTATACGCCCCCCTGAGGTCAAGCTTGGTAAACCAACTAGCATTTTTCACTCTGGAAAACAGGTCAGAAGGGATACGGATATTGATATTTCACAGTGATCTTATTTAGGAGACGATAATCAATACACGGCCTCAATGAACCATCCTTTTTGGCCACAAAGAAAAAACCGGCGCCCAAGGGTAAAGAGGATGGTCTGATATGACCCTTCTCCAATGACTCCTTGATATAAGATTGCATAGCATCGTGTTCAGGTACAGATAAGTTAAAAAGGCGACCCTTAGGAAATTTACCACAGGCACTAACTCAATAGCGCAATCGTAACTTCTGTGAGGAGGTAAGGACACAGACTTACTTTCACTAAACACATCAGAATAATCAGTCAAAAAGTCAGGAACATCCTGAGACTGGGGAGAGGCAGAAAAAACAGGAGCGTCAGCATTAACACTTTGGCAGCCCCAACTGGTCACAGACACAGATTTCCAATCCAAAACAGGATTATGAATCTGTAACCAAGGGAAACCCAGTACAATAATGTCATGCAGATTATGCAACACCAGAAATTTGCAACTCTCCTGATGATCTGGTTCAAACCTCATTATCACCTCAGTAGAAAATTGGGGTTTATTCTCCGCCAAAGGGGTAGAATCAATGCCCAGTAGGGGAATAGACTTCCGCAGGGGTATCATGGGAAAGCCACAACGTTTGGCAAAGTCAAAATCCATCAGGTTAATAGCTGCTCCTGAATCAACAAAAGCCTGAGCCGAAAATGTGGACATGGAGCAAATCAGGGTTACAGTCAACAAAATTTAGTCTGAACACTACCCAAGACAACTGAGCGCGCAAAACGTCTTCCTCGCTTAGGGCAGACGGAAAGAGCATGAGAGGCGTCACCACAGTAGAAACATAACCCATTGCGCTTTCGAAACTCATGACGCCCTGCCCCAGAAGTCACTCCATCACACTGCATGGGCTCAGGAGCTGGCCCACAAGGCAACAACATCTCACACATACCTCTGCGCTCACGCAAACGTCTGTCAATTTGAATAGCCAAAGACATAGAATCATTGAGACCAGAGGGAACAGGGAATCCCACCATAACATCCTTTACATTCTCTGACAGACCCTTCCGAAAAAGGGCTGCCAAAGCATCATTCCATTTGGTCAGGACTGCCCACTTTCAAAATTTCTGACCGTACAGTTCAGCGGCTTCACAGCCTTGACTTAATGCTAACAAGGTCTTTTCAGCTTGATCAGTGACATTAGGTTCATCGTACAACAACCCCAGAGCCTGAAAAAATACATAACATCATTCAAAACAGGATCCCCAGGTGTCAGGGAAAAAGCCCAATCCTGAGGGTCGCCGCGCAGGAGAGAGATGACAATTTGAACCTGCTGTGCTGCGTTCCCTGAGGACTTAGGCTTTAAGGCAAAAAACAACTTACAGTTATTTTTGAAATTCAGAAATTTAGCCCGATCCCCCAAAAACAAATCTGGCATGGGGATCCTAGGTTCCACAACCGGCAACCTAGCAAGATAGGTTCAATACTCTGAACCTCAGTGGCAGGCTGCTCCACACGGCCAGACAACTGTGCAAACTCCATTGAGAGGAAAAAAAAATCCTCCTCAGCACCCAGAGAGAAAGAGGGAAAAAAAATCTCTGACAACTCTGACAACTTTTTTCTTTCCACACTATTTTTCCCTTTTGTGAGTACCATATAATCTTAGTTTTGGGCCGGTGATACTGTTATGTTTAGGTAGCTGAGGAGAAATAGCAAAAACGGTAATACACCAGAGAGGCTGGAACCTATTGGATTGCAGTAACCTGAACTAACCACACAACTAGAGGTAGCCGTGGAGCGTTCCTACGTTGATCCTAGACGCCTCGTCACAGCCTGAGAGATAACTACACCTAAAGGCAGAAAGATGAAAGCGATCTGCCCCGGAGCAGATCCCCAAAGAAAATAGGAAGCCCCCAAACATGTAATGGCGGTTAGACAAGAAGAAAGCACGGACACAGACAGAAAATAGAATGAGCAAACGCTGGGGCCCAATCTGTTTAGACAGAAAAGCACAGGAAAGAATTCTGACTGCAATCCAACAAAAAACCCTAAAAAATACCAACACTTCTGATTGCCAAAAAACCTGAGATCACACGATCTCATCCACCTAAATCAGATCTCTGGTGTAACAAAACCAAGCCGCAGCCACTGAAAAAACAGGAAAAAGCAAATGAACAAATAACAGTGGCTACAGATAAACTGAGAGGAGCACAGGCCCCAGGAGGGGACCTGGCTGACCTCCACAAAAGTGCAGAAAACTATGCAAAAAGCAAGCACAGAAAGAAAAGCAGAAAATATCTTATCTGAAAGCAGCAGATGCAGGCAAGACTCCAGCAAACTTCCAAATGAACCAGGAACCACAACTGAGACAAGAACAATTGACCACCGGCGTCCATCATGGGAGGGAACCTCCCTTATATCAGTCCAGTCAGTGATCCCAGATTGCCATTCCTCGCTGGAAGGTTCAGTACTGTCTGTAACCACCAGAGGGAGCCTCTGCTCAGAAACCATCTCTAGCACATTCACAACAGTACACTACTACTTCCCTGGGTGGTGGAAGGGTACAGACTGAGGGCAGATTCAGGAGCTAAGGCAAGGTATGTGGCCACGGCATCTCATAGAATTGTAGAGTTGGAAGGGACCTCCTGGGCCATCTGGTCCAACCCCTTGCTCAAAGCAGGAGTCACTAAATCATTCCAGACAGATGTCTGTCCAGCCTCTGTTTGAAGACTTCCATTGAAGAAGAACTCACTACCTGTTACGCTCACGCCCTGTCTGGTGGACGTGAGCAAGGGGGTTGTGGCCCCCACTGTGCCACAAACCAGACTACCCTGGAAGGGGTGTGACTAGGACAGCTGACTCGGTC
Organism: Oophaga sylvatica; assembly: GCA_033576555.1. Taxonomy (NCBI): domain Eukaryota; kingdom Metazoa; phylum Chordata; class Amphibia; order Anura; family Dendrobatidae; genus Oophaga; species Oophaga sylvatica. Next base: position 114,350,574 of record JARQOD010000008.1, read on the forward strand.
TTCACTGGAGCCTCTGATGGTGAGGTCAGGCTTGTGCGGCAGGCAGCTGCCAGGTGCCACTCCAAGGTGGTGTCTGGTTGTGGCTGCTGATCCCACTTGGGAAGACAGAGGTAGGGCTGAGACACAGGGCAGGCAGGCACGTATGAGACACACGGCTGGTGGGCCCTGTTCACACAGCAAATACAGATACTGGAACTGACTGGAAGGAATGGTATATGGAGAAACAGGTAGAGACCTATTCACACAGGAGGACAACGGCAAGGCTGCAGGTAAGGGCTGTAGAGCAGCAAGAGGTTCTGCAGCGGCAGGAGCAAAGCAGAACTGCAAGGTAGGCGGAGAGAAGCTTCAGGAAGAGGTTCTGCAGCTGCAGGAATGATGCAGAGCGGTACCGCAAGATATGCGGAGAGAAGCTGCAGCAAGAGGCTCTGCAGCTGCAGGAGTGAAGCAGAGCGGAACCGCAAAATATGCGGAGAGGAGCTGTAGCAAGAGATTACTTCAGCTGCAGGAGCAAGCAGAGTGGAACGGAGCAGAACCGCAGGAGTGCGGACAAGAGGCAGAAAGAGATTCAGAGAGACCACAAGGCAAGACACAGCAGGGAAGGAAACCACAGACAAGGAGACTAAAAGACTGAGGTAGGACAGAGTTCAGACAAGGAAATGACATGAGACAAGGTACAGGGACAAAGACACAGGGGCCAGGATATTCTGCCTCCTGGAGGGCGGACAAACGGGTACAAGGCAAATCTAGGAGTGAAGCCTCCAAAGATGGAGGAACACAGAGCAAGACCTGGCAGCTCAGTAGCAAGATACTAACTGAGTAAACACATTGCACAGGCCAGATCACAGGGTGGAGCAGCCCTAAATACTAGAGGGCTAATGGTAATTGGTCAGGGACATATTATACAGGTGGACCCTGACTCCATAAGAACCAGAGAGTTCTGGTGCCGCCCCCCTATGTACACAGCCAGGAGACATGCAGAGAGCAGGCAGAAAGCAAGAGGCACAGAACATGGAGCCGGCAGCAGACAGAAATCACAGCATGATCTGGAGCAGTGAGCAACTTGGTATGTGGGGAATGGGAAGCCATGCAGTGATGCCAGCAGGGTTGTTACACTATCTCTCGTGGCAGCCTGTTCCATCAGAAGTAATCCAGGGATCAGGGCAAGCTGGGGCACCCCCTAGCATTAGGGACACGGAAGTAGCCCCTGGTCCCGGGACACCGGACAATAGACTCATGACATACGTGATCAGGTATGTTTTCTGGCACGTCAACTGATTTAATCAGCTGACATGTGCCCCAAACAGTCGTGGGTAGTAAAATCGTGATCCACCCGCGGCTGTTAACAAGAAAGCGGTCACAAACCCCTACCATTGGTGCCCATGTCACATGAGTGCGGGTTTGCCGATGGGTTGGCATGACAACTTGGGGTCTGCAGGAGATCCGAGTGGTTGTCATTGCCGAATTGCTATGAGCGCAGCTCTATGGCTGGCGCTCATAGCAGTAGAGCATTTTAGCTGCACATAGCAGCTTATAGTCTCCAATGGAAACTAATGAGGCCAGTGAAGAGTAAAAAAATGTTTTAACCCCTCTCTGACATTAGACGTACTATCCCGTCCATAAAACCCGTGCCATTCTGACCATGGACGGGATAGTACGTCATGCCCTTTAATGCGACATCGCGACTTAAGTAGCGGTGATCGCATTAAAATTCCGACGCCAGCTTACCTCTTGGAAGTTGGCGTCGGCATCCCGGGCTGCGTCCTCCCCCCTCAGGCCTCCCGATCGCTGTGATTGGCTGTTGAATTCTGAACAGCCAATCACAGCCTTTCTCACTGTTTCAGCCAATCAGAGCGGCTGAAACAGTGAGATCGCAGGCTAGGATCGAGTACCGATGTACTCGATCCTAGGCCTGGGCCTAGGAAGGTCCAGACCCCCCCCCCGATTGGCGCGATTCCCGATCACATCGATCGCGCCAATCGCAGGGCACAGCCGCGGTATATCCGCGCTGTGCCCTGCCTGTACCTGCCTGGATCGGTGCAGTAATAGCACCGATCCTAGGCCAGGGCCTGTAGGGCATAAAGAAGCTGATTGGCGCGATCGATGTCATCGACGATCGCGCCAATCACAGGGCACAGCAGCGGTGTGACCGCCTCCTGTGGGACCTGCCGGTGACCTGCCTAGGAATCGGAGCTGTGAGCTCCGATTACTAGGCCGGTGCCTAGCAACCGGCAATGCAGGGGTCTCCTTTGATTGGTGGGATTGATGTGATCATCGATCCCACCAATGACAGGTCACAGCAGCGATGTGACCGCTCTGTGACCTGTCTGCAAACTGGATCTGACCTGTCTGACCGCACTGCAGGGGTCCTCACACTTGCTGAGGATTCCTGCTGTGCGGTCACACTGCCAGATCTCCTCCTGTGCTGGGCCTTGTGGTGCCACAGTAGCCTGTGACACCACAACTCCTGCTGAAGAGAGAAGAAAAGAAAGAAGAGAAAAGAAAGAAAAGACTACAAACGTGAGTTTTTGAGCCCCGATCCCTGCCCGATCACCCATCCCCCATTCCCCCCTCCCCCCTTCCCTTTCCCCCTCTTTTTACCCCCCCTTTGCGCCGCCGAGCGTTGATTGGTGACGCAGTTCACCGATCAACACTTTCGCACCCCCCTCCGTGCGCACATCCAGCAGCCGCAAACTTTGATAAGTGACAGCGGTCACTTATCAGAGCTCGTGCCTGCCGTTTTTTTTTTTTCACCCCCCCCTTTCCGCCACTCCCGTGCGCACATCCAGCAGCCACGGAACTTTGATAAGTGACACCAGTCACTTATCAGAGCTCGTTCCTGCCGTTTTTTGTTTTTTTTCACCAACTTTTCGCCACTCCCGTGCGCACATCCAGCAGCCACGGAACTTTGACAAGTGACACCAGTCACTTATCAGAGCTCGTTCCTGCTGTTTTTTTTTTTTGTTTTTTTTCACCAACTTTTCCGCCACTCCCGTGCGCACACCCAGCAGCCACGGAACTTTGATAAGTGACACCAGTCACTTATCAGAGCTCGTTCCTGCTGTTTTTTTTTTTTTTCCCACCAACTTTTCCGCCACTCCCGTGCGCACACCCAGCAGCCATGGAACTTTGATAAGTGACACAAGTCACTTATCAGAGCTCGTTTCTGCTGTTTTTTTTTCCACCAACTTTTCCGCCACTCCCGTGCGCACATCCAGCAGCCATGGAACTTTGATAAGTGACACAAGTCACTTATCAGAGCTCGTTTCTGCTGTTTTTTTTTCCACCAACTTTTCCGCCACTCCCGTGCGCACATCCAGCAGCCGCGGAACTTTGATAAGTGACACAAGTCACTTATCAGAGCTCGTTCCTGCTGTATTTTTTGTTTTTTTTTCACCCCCCTTTACTCTCGCCATCCAAACCACTTGTATGGCTGCCATTTTACCCCCTTACCGCCCGGGGAACTCCCCTTGATAAGTGACAGCGGTCACTTATCAGAGCTCGTGCCTGCCAGTTTTTTTTTTTCACCCCCTTTCCGCCACTCCCGTGCGCACATCCAGCAGCCGCGGAACTTTGATAAGTGACAGCGGTCACTTATCAGAGCTCGTGCCTGCCAGTTTTTTTTTTTTTCACCCCCCTTTCCGCCACTCCCGTGCGCACATCCAGCAGCCGCGGAACTTTGATAAGTGACACCGGTCACTTATCAGAGCTCGTGCCTGCTGGTTTAGACTTTTTTTCACAGGCTTTTTTTTCCCTATTCGCTTTCTTTTCTTTTAGCTTTTTCTTTTCAGCTTAGTTTACACCAATCACTATCCCCCCCCCACACACACACAGTTATAAATAAAGTTCACACAAAGCACCACATTCACAAAAAAAATGTCCCGCTCGTCACGCTCATCCCAACAGCGCTATTCAGTGGAAGAGGCATACGCTTTCCTTGCCTCCGACACTGATAGCGAGGAAGAGGATCCCACATTTCTTTATTTTTCAGATGAAGATTCTTCTTCCTCCTCATCTTCCTCCTCGGGTCCTGCGGAACCGCCACGCAGACGCCCCAGGACAGAACATGAGGCAGCGCCCGCCCCTGAAAATGAACCAGCGCACCCCTCTTCGGACCCCGTATGGACCCCGGCCCCCGAAAATTACGAGCCACTGATTCCTGATTTTGTGGCAGAATCAGGAATCAGGTTTGACTCCACCGGCTTCACAGAAATAGACTTTTTCAAAGTCTTTTTCTCTGAGGATTTAATTAACCTCATGGTGGAGCAAACAAATTTGTACGCTCGGCAATTTTTGGCGCAAAACCCCCGTTCATCATTTTCCAACTGGTCTCCTGTAGACGCAGTTGAAATGATGCAGTTTTGGGGCCTGGTCCTCCATATGGGGATCCTGAAGAAGCCAGAAATTCGGCAATATTGGAGTGTTGATATTTTATACAACACTCCACTGTTCCGAATGGTCATGGCTCGGACGCGTTTTGAGGCCATCCACAAATTCCTGCATTATAATGATAATGCACAGTGTCCCCCACGAGATGACCCCAACTTTGACCGCCTGTTCATAGTTCGGCCGGTCATCGAACACTTCAACAAAAAGTTTGCTGAAGTGTACGTGCCCCAAAGGGACATCTGCGTGGATGAGTCCTTGGTTCATTTTAAGGGACGGCTCGCATTCCGCCAGTACCTGCCCAGCAAGAGGGCAAGGTACGGAATCAAACTCTACAAGCTGTGTGAGAGTACCTCAGGGTACACACACAGCTTTAGAGTTTACGAAGGAAAGGACACCAGGATTGTACCCCTTGAGTGTCCCTCCGTCCTGGGAGTGAGTGGGAAAATTGTGTGGGATTTGGTGCACCCACTGCTGGATAAAGGTTATCACCTTTACACTGATAACTTTTATTCCAGCATCCCACTCTACAAATCCCTCTCTGCGCGAGTTACCGCAGCCTGCAGTACCGTCCGCAAAAATCAGAGAGGCCTCCCAAAGACGCTACTTGGGCTGATGCTCAGAAAGGGTGAGAGCAGAGTCCAATGTAGCGACCACCTGTTGGTGGTCAAGTACAAGGACAAGAGGGATGTCCTTCTCTTGACCACCATACATGGTGATGGCAGTGCCCTCAGCACTGTACGGGGTACCTCTACACAGGTCCGCAAACCGGACTGTGTACTGGGGTACAATAAATACATGGGGGGTGTTGATCTCTCTGATCAACTCCTCCAACCGTACAGTGCTTTGAGAAAGGCCAAGGTGTGGTACAAGAAGCTGTCCGTGCACATCGTCCAAATGGCAATGCTCAACGCTTTCCTGCTGTCACGATGTGCACGCAACAGCGATACGACGTACCTTCAGTTTCAGGAGGTAGTGGTTAAGGCCCTGATGTTTGGCGCTCAGGAAACAGCGGGCCCCAGTACTTCCGGAACTGAAGGTGCTCGTATCATACCAGGTCAGCATTTCCCGGGGGTGGTCCCGCCAACTGGAAGAAAAGGTAAGCCGCAAAAAAGGTGCCGAGTGTGTTACAAAAGGGGAATACGCAAGGACACCACTTACCAATGCGACACCTGCCCCGAAAAACCTGGCCTGTGTATGAAGGATTGTTTCAAATTGTACCACACCTCCATGCACTACTAATTTACTTTACAGGAAAGATTAGTTCCAGAAGGGGGGCACATTTAGAAAAGTTCCTTGGGAGTCTACTTTCCAAAATTATGTCACTTGTGTTTTTTTTTTTTACTGTTTAGGCACATCAGGGGCTCTGCAAACGGAACATGACGCCCGCAGACCATTCCATCAAAGTCTGCTTCCAAAATGTCACAATTTCCCTTCTGAGCCCCGAATTGTGCCCAAACAGTTTTTTTCCCACATATGGGGTACCAGTGTACTCAGGACAAATTGGTCAACAACTTTTGGTGTCCAATTTCTCCTCTTAACCTTGGGAAAATAAAAAATTGGGGACTAAAACATCATTTGTGTGAGGTAAAAAGTAGGATTTTTTTTTTTTCACACCTGGGCATTATAAACTTTAGTGAAACACTTGGGGGTTCAAAGTGCTCATCACACACCTAGATAAGTTCCTTAGGGGGTCTAGTTTCCAAAATGGGGTCACATGTGGGGGGTTTCCACTGTTTAGGCACATCAGGGGCTCTGCTAACGGAACATGACGCCCGCAGACCATTCCATCAAAGTCTGCATTCCAAAACGTCACTGCTTCCCTTCCGAGCCCTGCCGTATGCCCAAACAGTGGATCCCCCCAACATATGGGGTATCAGCGTACTCAGGACAAATTGGACAACCACTTTTGGGGTCCAATTTCTCAGGACAAATTGGACAACCACTTTTGGGGTCCAATTTCTCCTCTTACCCTTGGGAAAATAAAAAATTGGGGACTAAAACATCACTTTTGTGGAAAAAAAAAAAATATTTTTTTTTTCACGCCAGGGCATTATAAACGTTAGTGAAACACTTGGGGGTTCAAAGTGCTCACCACACACCTAGATAAGTTCCTTAGGGGGTCTAGTTTCCAAAATGGGGTCACATGTGGGGGGTTTCCACTGTTTAGGCACATCAGGGGCTCTGCTAACGGAACATGACCCCCGCAGACCATTCCATCAAAGTCTGCATTCCAAAACGTCACTGCTTCCCTTCCGAGCCCTGCCGTGTGCCCAAACAGTGTATCCCCCCAACATATGGGGTATCAGCGTACTCAGGACAAATTGGACAACCACTTTTGGGGTCCAATTTCTCCTCTTACCCTTGGGAAAATAAAAAATTGGGGACTAAAACATCACTTTTGTGGAAAAAAAAAATATTTTTTTTTTCACGCCAGGGCATTATAAACTTAGTGAAACACTTGGGGGTTCAAAGTGCTCACCACACACCTAGATAAGTTCCTTAGGGGGTCTAGTTTCCAAAATGGGGTCACATGTGGGGGGTTTCCACTGTTTAGGCACATCAGGGGCCCTCCAAACGCGACATGGCGTCCGTTCGCAATTCCAGCCAATTTGGGTTTGGAAAAGTCAAACGGCGCTCCTTCCCTTTCAAGCCCTGCCGTGCGCCCAAACAGTGGTTCCCCCCCACATATGGGGTATCAGCGTACTCAGGACATGTTGGACAACAACTTTTGTGGTCCAATTTCTCCTCTTACCCTTGGGAAAATAAAAAATTGGGGACTAAAACATCATGCTTGTGGAAAAAATATGATTTTTTTTTCTTCACGGCTCTACATTACAAACTTGCGTGAAGCACTTGAGGGTTCAAAGTGCTCACCACACATCTAGATAAGTTCCTTAGGGGGTCTAGTTTCCAAAATGGGGTCACATGTGGGGGGTTTCCACTGTTTAGGCACATCAGGGCCTCTCCAAACGCGACATGGCGTCCGTTCTCAATTCCAGTCAATTTTGGTTTGGAAAAGTCAAACTGCGCTCCTTCCATTCCGAGCTCTGCCGTGTGCCCAAACAGTGGTTTTCCCTCACATATGGGGTATCGGCGTACTCAGGAGAAATTGCACAACAACTTTATCGGTCCTTTTTCTCCTTTTTCCCTTGTGAAAAAAAAAAATGTTTGTAAAAGATCATTTTTGTGACTAAAAAGTAAAATGTTCATTTTTTCCTTCCACGTTGCTTCAGCTCCTGTGAAGCACCTGAAGGGTTAATAAACTTCTTGAATGTGGTTTTGAGTACCTTGAGGGGTGTAGTTTTTAGAATGGTGTCACTTTTGGGTATTTTCTGCTATATAGACCCCTCAAAGTGACTTCAAATATGAGGTGGTCCCGAAAAACAATGGCTTTGTAAATTTTGTTGTAAAAATGAGAAATCGCTGGTCAACTTTTAACCCTTATAATTTCCTAACAAAAAAAAATTTTGTTTCCAAAATTGTGCTGATGTAAAGTAGACATGTGGGAAATGTTATTTCTTAACTATTTTGTGTGACATATTTCTCTGTTTTAAGGGAATAAAAATTCAAAGTTTGAAAATTGCAAAATTTTCAAAAATTTTTGCCATATTTGCGTTTTTTTCATAAATAAATGCAAGTTATATGGAATAAATTTTACCACTATCATGAAGTACAATATGTCACGAGAAAACAATCTCAGAATCGCGAAGATCCGTTGAAGCGTTCCAGAGTTATAACCTCATAAAAGACAGTGGTCAGAATTGTAAAAATTGGCCCGGTCATTAACGTGCAAACCACCCTTGGGGGTGAAGGGGTTAAAAAATATATTAAAACAAAAAATTAAAATATAAAAGCTCAAATCACCACCTCCACTCAAAATAAAAAAATATATATTTGGTATAGCCAAATTCAGAAATGCCCGATCTATCAATATATAAAAAGAATTAATCCGATCAGTAAACGGCGAAATGAGGAAAAAAATTTAAATGCCAGAATTGCGTTTTTTTTTGTCGCCGCAACATTGCAATAAAAAAATGCAATAATGAGCGATCAAAACATTGTATCTACACCAAAATGGTATCCATATAAACATCAGCTTGGCAAAAAATAAGCCCTCGCTCAGCCCTAGATCCCACAAAATGGAAACGCTACAGGTCTCGAAAAATGGCGCCTTTTTTTGTACAAAGTTCGGATATTTTTCATCACTTAAATAAAACATAACCTATACATGTTTAGTGTCTACGAACTCGTAATGACTTAGAAAATCATAATGGCAGGTCTGTTTAACCCCTTAACGACCGCCGATATGCCTTTTAATGGCGGTAGTTAAGGATACTTAAAGTGTATAGCGCCCCCCAGAGTTGGATTTTCTCCAGAGAACATGATTCGGGTCGGTTTTTATCGACCCCGCTTTTGCGATCGCCCTTATTAACCCTATAACGGCGACCGCAAAAAAAGCTGCGATTCTCCGTTTAATTTCTCTCTCCTCTGATGTGATCGCACTTCAAAGAAAAGAGAAATAGGGTCCCCGGGACCCCCAATCTGTCCCCCGTGCCTCCCCGTGTCCCCCCCTGTCCTCTGATGGCTCCCAGAGCTGCACGCGTCTTCTCCGGCAAAGAAAATGGCGGGCGCCTGCGCAGTGCACCCGCCGACTCGGATTTTCTCCGGGGTCTCGGCTACCAAGGGGTAGCCGAGACCCCAGAGAACATAATTCGGGTCCCCTGCAGTCGTGATCACCGTTATTAACCATATATCACAAAAGAAAAAAAAAGGCGTGATCCTGCATGTAATTTCTCTCCCCTCTGATGTAATCGCACATCAAAGGGGAGACAAATAGGGTCCCCCGATGTGCCCCGCGTACCTGACGGTGGCCCCCCTGTCCTCCCGCAGCTCCGAGCCTCCCAGCGTCTTCTTCCTGTAAAAGAAAATAGCGGGTGCATGCACAGTGCGCCCGCCGAATCTGCCTGCCGGCAGATTCATTCATTCAGTGAAAGTACATTTTGATCACTGTGATAAACCCTATCACAGTGATCAAAATAAAAAAATAGTAAATAAACCCCCCTTTATCACCGCCTTAGTTAGGGACATATAATAAAATAAAGAAATTGTATTTATTTTCATGTTTCCATTAGGGTTAGGGTTATAATTAGGGTTAGGGATACAATTAGGGTTAGGTATACAATTAGGGTTAGGGATACAATTAGGGTTGGAATTAGGGTTAGGATTAGGGTTAGAGTGTGTTGGGGTTAGGGTTGGAGCTAGAATTGAGGAGTTTCCACTATTTAGGCACATCAGGGGGTCTCCAAACACAACGTGGCTTTCAAAAAGTCAAATGGCGCTCCCTCCCTTCCGAGCCCTGCCGTGCGCCCAAACAGTGGTTTACCCCAACATATGGGATATCGGCGTACTCAGGAAAAATTGCACAACAACTTTTGGGGTCAAATTTCTCCTGTTACCCTTGGGAAAATAAAAAAATAGCGTGCTAAAAAAATCATTTTTGAGGGAAAAAATGATTTTTTATTTTTATGGCTCTACGCTATAAACTTCTGTGAAGCACTTGGAGGTTCAAAGTTCTCACAACACATCTAGATAAGTTCCATAAGGGGTCCAGTTTCCAAAATGGGGTCACTTGTTGGGGGTTTCCACTGTTTAGGCACATCAGGGGCTCTCCAAACGCGACATGGCGTCCAGCCAATTCTGCGTTGAAAAAGTCAAACTGCGCTCCTTCCCTTATGACCTTTGCCGTGCGCCTAAAAAGTGGTTTACCGCCACATATGGAGTATCGGCGTATTCATGAGAAATTGCACAACAAATTTTGTGGTTCATTTTTTCTTTTAAAGGGAATCTGTCACCCCATTTTTGCCATATCAACTAAAGATATGACTGAATAGTGCATCCCATAAGCAAGCTATCGGTAGGTATCATATATCCTGATACCCCCATTTTGATAGCAAAATACCTTAGTAAAGTTGGGATTCTTTTCTGTAAATCCGTCCGGTCCGGTGGGCGGCGTTTTCACTCCTCTCCCCCCCCCCCCGCTCCTCTGCATCTCTTACGTAGGCCGTCTGTGAATCGCACAGTCGACGTTCTACTTCCTGCACTTATGCTTTTCAAATTCCCCCCTGCGCCTGCGCAGTGAAGCATATAATCATTACAGCGCATGCGCAACTCTTTCCTTGCCCCGGAAATGACTGCTTGCCTTGGACGACTTCCGGGGCAGGGAAAGTGAATGACAATAGTTGCGCATGCGCTGTAATAATTTTATGCTTTGCCCACTGTTGGGCAAAGCACACTGCGCAGGCGCGGCGAGGAATTTGAAAGCACAAGTGCGGGAAGCAGAACCCCTACTGTGCGATTCACAGACGGCCTACGCAAGAGATGCCGAGGAGCGGGGGGGGGAGAGGAGTGAAAACGCCGCCCTCTGGACCAGACCGCACCGCACGGATTTAGGGCCCCGTCTCACATGGCGAGATCTCTGCTAAACAGTGATCTCAGCAACGATCTCGCTATGTCTGACACGTACCAGCGATCAGGCCCCTGCTGTGAATCGCTGGTCGTGTCAGAAATGCCAGGACTTTTTTTTTGATCGCTGGTCTCCCGCTGGCCAGCACGCATCGCTGCGTGTGACAGGCAGGAGACCAGCGATCTACTGGTAACCAAAGTACACATCAGGTTTCCCGGCACCGCGCAGCGCCTGGAAACCCGACGTGTTCCTTGGTTACCAGCTCCCTGCATCAGCGCGCTCGTATCCAACGTACACTTCGGGTAACTAAGCGACGTTACCCGTAGTGTCGCTGTCCTGATCGCTGCCTGTTTGGCAGCTCAGCAGCGATCATGTAGCGACACACCAGCGATCCTGATCGTTGTCGGGATCGCTGGTGTGTCGCTATGTGAGACGGGGTCCTTACAGAAAGGAATCCCGACTTTACTAAGGTATTTTGCTATCAAAACGGGGTATCAGGATATATGATACCAACCGATAGCTTGCTTATGGGACACACTATTCAGTCATATCTTTAGTTGATATGGCAAAAATGGGGTGACAGATTCCCTTTAACACTTGTGAAAATAAAAAAAATTGGTTCTTGCAAAAAAAGTTAAATATTAATTTTTTCCTTCCACATTGCTTCAGTTCCTGTGAAGCACGTAAAGGGTTAATAAACTTCTTGAATGTGGTTTTGAGCACCTTGAGGGGTGCAGTTTTTAGAATGGTGTCACTTTTGGGTATTTTCTATCATATAGACCCCTCAAAGTGACTTCAAATGTGATGCGGTCCCTAAAAAAAAATGGTGTTGTAAAAAGGAGAAATCGCTGTTCAAATTTAACCCTTATAACTTCGTAATAAAAAAAAAAAAATGTTGTTCCCAAAATTGTGCTGATGTAAAGTAGACATGTGGGAAATGTTACTTATTAAGAAATTTGTGTGACATATCTCTCTGAGATAAGGGCATAAAAATGTAAAGTTTGAAAATTGCCAAATTTTCAAAATTTTCGCCATATTTCTGTTTTTTTTCATAAATAAACGCAAGTCATATCAAAAATTTTTTACCACTAACGTGAAGTACAATATGTCACAAAAAAACAGTCTCAGAATCAGCAGGATCTGTTAAAGCGTTGCAGAGTTATAACCTCATAAAGTGATAGTGGTCAGAATTGTAAAAAATTGGCCCAGTCATTTAGATGCAGGGCTGCCACTAGGAATTTCGGGGCCCCATACTGGCAAAATTTATGGGGCCCCCATTGAGACTCCGCCCAGGCTCCACCCCCAGCTCCACCCTAGCTCCTCCTCCACCACGTGAACCTCCCAAAATCCCTCCGCCCTTTCTTGGAAAAACTCCACTTCTTGACTCAATGGTGACAAGAACGAGTGGAGGTGCTGCTGCTTAACTCCGCTATGCAGTGCAGTCATTTTGACAGGGCAAAAATAAATATTGTGCGGACCATTTTTTTGACCTGTCAAAATGATGAGTCCCTTAGATTGATTTCTGCCCTGGTTCCAGGAGAGGATTCATGGAGCCAGCAAAGGTCTGGGGACAGAAGTAAGTGGGAAGCACCACATTCACAGCAGAACAAGGGCTACTGTCTAATAGTCATATGACACGGAGAGGTTAAATCATATATAAGTAATTAATCTTTATTGGAAATAAAGAATTGCCTTTATTGATATCCGGTAACAAGTGATCTCCATACATATCACAGTATTCTCTATACCAAGAGCAATAATACGACATACAAGGAACAAATACCACCACACCATGATCAGACCACATATTACCACCACAGTGACCAAATAATACCACATACAAGGAATACATACCACCAATTCATGAAGAGATCATATATTACCACCACATAGTACCACATTAAAGGAAGAGATATCATCATACCATGACCAGATCACATATTCCCACCACATAGTGGCCGAAAAATACTATATACAAGGGACAAATACCATCACACCATGACTACACCACATAGATAAATACCGTAACACCATGAGCAGATCTAATCTATGAGAACATTGTTGAAGCTCTCATATACTTGCATTGAGAGCTAATGACTAGACATGAGCAAATTTGTTCAGGTCCCCACTTATTCGTCAAGCTATAGCACTTACCGAATAAGCTACAGCGGGAACCTGGATACATGGAGTGTGCTGGCTGATCAGCACCGCAGCTGCATGTGTCACAGTACATGCATGGAGAGCTCAACACACAGGCTCTCCATGTATGTGTTGTGACTGTAACACAGCCGCGATACATGCAGCTGTGGCGCCAAACAGCTGATCATCGGGAGCGCTCCAGGTATCCGGGTTACTGCTGCAGCTTAATCGGTAAGCGCTACAGCTTGCTGAATAAGCAGGGACACGAAGAAATTCGCTCAACTCTACTTAAGACATAGCTTCTGATTTCTTGCAAGTCAGAAACTGCGCTTACAAGATGGTACCAAAAAATACCAAAGTGGTGGTGGTGCTGAAAATTGATACGTTGGACGGTATGAGAGAGAACTTAGGTTTAAAGGGACTCTGTCAGCATATAGTGACTGTTCTGTTCAAAAAAATCCCTACATTCTGTTTCACATTGAGGCCAATCCTTTAAATCCACCTTGCCACCTGCTTGTTTTCCCTCCATGTCCATCCCCTCTCCTTCAATAGACAGCTCTGGCTTCATATCAACAGAGAAGGATGGAGACAGAGGAAAACAAGCAGGTGAGAAGATGTATTTCAATGATTGCCACTGTGAAGCACCGAGCACCTGGACTTGAACAGTCATTTTTTTGCTGACAGAGTCCTTTTAAAGCAACACTCCAGTGATGGAAAAAAATAAAAAACAAGCATAGAGACACCGGCTCTAAACAAAATGTGTGCACCTTGATGGATCCACGGCAGACTGGCAGCGCTTTTGCTTCACGGATACAGGTGCAGCTCCCCAGACATGCAGACTAGAGGAACCATTGGTGAACATCGGTCTGCACTTGGACCACATTGCATGGACCGGCCACGGGTCTCCTGACCTGAACTCAGCAGCCTCACAGCATGTATGAGGATGCTGGTCAGGAGATTGGCGCCCAGTCCATGCACTGCTGTGCGAGCGCAGACTGGTTTCCCCCTTTCAAAAATTACACTGCCATAATAATAAAGGTTTTTCCCAATCATATATATTCACTTCCATCAATAATTCCTCACCTCCCTTCCAAACCCCAAACAAAACTTATAAGCTACTGGATTATCCTGAGCACTGCTGTCTGATGTTATAATTGGGCATTTGGTTTTCCAGCAGGTCAGGATCATCCAGTAGCTTATATATACATTGCTATTGGGCAGTCGAAGGGAAGGGGTAAGGAATAATTATACAATCATTCCTTACCCCTCCCCCCTTTGACTCCTCAATAGCAATGTATAACTACAATCACATACTGAAATAGTGGACAAACGAATACATGGACTTGTTATTTACTCACTCAGCCGGTGTTGCCGCCGCACCCACCACCCAGTCAAGAAGAATTTAATGGTCGTCTCACCCTGCCCACCGCTGCCGCCTCAGCCTGCCCAACAAATAAAAGGAAGGTTTATATTACAGCATATATAATCACTGAATATACACTACAAAAAAATCTTTATTGGTATTTATTAAACACCTATAAATTATAGAACATAAATACCTCAAAATATAACTCTAAGTGATTATGTGAAAGAACAAAAATAAATAAATAAAATAGGAGTCAAGAGTAAAGGGGTGATCACCCCATTTATTTATTTTACTCACTTTTATAGCAGTAATCTTTCCAAAACTTCCCACGGTCAGTAAACGCTACGGTAATGTAGACCCCTTAAGGAGCTTATCTAGATGTGTGGTGAGCACTTTGAACCCCCAAGTGCTTGACAGAAATTTATAATGCAGAGCCCTAAAAATAAAAAATCTTATTTTTTTTCACAAAAATGATCTTTTCACCCCAATTTTTTATTTTCTCAAGTGTAACAGGAAAATTGTGCCACAACAGTTCTTGTGCAATTTCTCCTGAGTACGCTGATAACCCAATATGTGGGGGTAAACCACTGTTTGGGTGCATGGCAGAGCTCGGAAGGAAAGGAAGGAGCGCCGTTTGACTTTTTGAATCCAGAACTGTCTGGAATTGAGATCAGACGCCATGTCATGTTTGGAGAGCCCTGATGTGCCTAAACAGTGGAAACCCCCCAATTCTAACTCTAGCACACCCCTAACCCTAAGCCTAACCCTAACTTTAGTCCCAACCCTAACTTTAGTCACCCAATTAGTCCACCCTAACTTAAGCCCCAACCCTAACCCTAACTCCAAACCCTAACTTTAGCCCCAAACCCTAACTTTAGCCCCAACCCTAACTATAGCCCCAACCCTAGCCCTAATGGTAAAAAGGAAATAAATATACATTTTTTAATTTTATTATTTTTCCCTAACTAAGCGGGTAATAAAGGGAGGTTTGATTTACTATTTATAGCGGGATTTTATGTTTGGCAGCTGTTACATGCTAAAAGACTGTTAAAAATGCTTATTTTAAGTATATTTTTCCAGGACTTGTTACCAGATGCGATACTTTAAAGAAAATGTCACGTGTCTTATAAAAAAAATGTAGTGGTTTATTGGACTGTCCATCAAAAAAGACATCATTACAGGAAAACATAAAATGAGTGAAATAGTTACGAAGAGATTGTCCATTTGTCCATAGCAAAACTTGTACACATCTTTCCTTGGTGTCCTGAATGGTAAAAATGACATTCTGGCCTTGTCAGCAGCATAGCAGGGAAACAACACGTGGTTGCAGCTGTTCATTCATCATAGTGTCAGAGTAAAGTGTCCCATGTGTCTGTGGAAAGAGTGAGCAGCGAGAGAGCCCCCCTTCCTTCGTGTAGTCATTATATATGTCCCTTAGATCATGTGATCTCTGTATATGGAGTTGCCACTTTACCATACAGAAATAGCATCTGTACTATCAGCTGAAAGTCAATGTACTCAGTACAGAATTGAGTGTATAAAGAATAAATCCATAAGCAATAATTAATATTTAACAAAGACGCTTTTAATTGCAAAAAATTTTTTTACATCACCACATTTTGAGAGCTATAATTTTTCTATGTTTTGGCCCATAGAGTCAGGTCAGGTCTTGTTTTTTGCGGGAAGAGTTGACGTTTTTATTGGTACCATTTTTGATGAAACTGACATTTTTTGATCACTTTTTATTCCAATTTTTGGGAGGCAGAATGAACAAAAACAAGCAATTAATGAATTTCTTTTTTTGGGGGGGCAGTTTTATTCTTCGGGTCAGTACGATGACAGTGATACCTCATTTATTTTTTTTAATGTTTTTTCGCTTTTATACAATAAAAACTATTTTATATAAAAAATAATTATTTTTGCATCACTTTATTCTAAGACCTATATTTTTTTATATTTTTTTCTGGTGATGACGCTTGTTTTCAGCGGTACCATGTTTATTTATATCCATATTTTGGATCGCATGTTAATCCACTTTTTTTTTGGCGGTATGATGATAAAGCATTGTTTTTTTGCCTTTTTTTAATGGTGTTCACTAAAAGGGTTAGCTAGTGGGACAATTTTATAGGTCAGGTCGTTGCAGTGGTGATACTAAATATGTGCACTTTTAGTGTTTAGATTTTTTTATTCAAAGATTGATTTAATGATGGAATATTGATTTTTTTATATATATATTTTTACAATTATTTATTTTTTTAAATTCTATCTTTTACACTGTGGGCCCTGTTGGAATGCGGCCCCACCTGCCTGCCCTAGGCCCTGTTGGTGGAATGCTGCGGCTGCGCTGGGCCCCCCACTTGCCCTGGGCAGGGGCAAGGTTGGAATGCTGCGGACGCCTCCCTGCCTGCCTTGGGCCCTGTTGGTGGAATGCTGCGGACGACCTCCCCTGCCTGCTCTGGGCCCAGTTGGTGGAATGCTGCGGCTGCGCTGGGCCCCCCTGCCTGCCCTGGTGCCCTGTTGTAATGCTGCTGGCGGCCCCCCTGGGCCCTGTTGGTGGAATGCTGTGGCTGCGCTGGGCCCCCCTGCCTGCCCTGGGGCCCTGTTGGATTGCTGCGCTGGGCCCCCCTGCCTGCCCTGGGCCGGGGCCCTGTTGAAATGCTGCGCTTCCCCCCTGCCTGCCCTGGGCCGGGCCCTGTTGGAATGCTGCGCTGGGCCCCCCTGCCTGCCCTGAGCCCTGTTGGAATGCTGCGCTGGGCCCCCCTTCCTGGCCTGGGGCCCTGTTGGAATGCTGCGCTGGGCCCCCCCTGATTGGATTGCTGCGCTGGGCCCCACTGCCTGCCCTGGGCCGGGGCCCTGTTGGAATGCTGCGCTGGGCCCCCCCTGTCTGCCCTGGCCTGGGGCCCTGTTGGAATGCTGCGCTGGGCCCCCCCTGCCTGCCCTGGGCCGGGGCCCTGTTGAAATGCTGCGCTGGGCCCCCCCGCCTGCCCTGGGCCGGGGCCCTGTTAGAATGTTGTGCTGGGTCCCCCTGCCTGCCCTGGGCCGGGGCCCTGTTGGAATGCTGTGCTGGGCCCCCCTACCTGCCCTGGGCCGGGGCCCTGTTGGAATGCTGCGCTGGCCCCCCCCTGCCTGCCCTGGGCCGGGGCCCTGTTGGAATGCTATGCTGGGCCCCCTTGCCTGCCCTGGGCCGGGGCCCTGTTGGAATGCTACGCTGGGCCCCCCTGCCTGCCCTGAGCCGGAGCCCTGTTGGAATGCTGCCTGGGCCCCCCCTGCCTGCCCTGGGCCGGGGCCCTGTTGGAATGCTGCGCTGGGCCCCCCCCTGTCTGCCCTGGGCTGGGGCCCTGTTGGAATGCTGCGCTGGGCCCCCCCTGCCTGCCCTGGGCCGGGGCCCTGTTAGAATGCTGCACTGGGCCCCCCCCCTGCCTGCCCTGGGCTGGGGCCCTGTTGGAATGCTGTGCTGGCCCCCTGCCTGCCCTGGACCGGGGCCCTGTTGGAATGCTGCGCTGAGCCCCCCCCTGTCTGCCCTGGGCTGGGGCCCTGTTGGAATGCTGCGCTGGGCCCCCCCTGCCTGCCCTGGGTCGGGGCCCTGTTAGAATGCTGCGCTGGGCCCCCCCCTGCCTGCCCTGGGCTGGGGCCCTGTTGGAATGCTGTGCTGGGCCCCCCTGCCTGCCCTGGGCCGGGGCCCTGTTGGAATGCTGCGCTGGGCCCCCCCTGCCTGCTCTGGGCCGGGGCAGCCTTTCAGACTGCTGGGTGATGGATGCCTACAGCTGCTGCAATGATGCAGAAACTGTTTGTTCAAGAGTCTTTTTTATGTTTGGTGCCAATATTTTAGCCACCTCTGCAGCCAAAGCTGGTATGGTATGTTAAGTCCTGCTGGTTGTTCGCCCTCTACTTCCTCCCCTGTCTGTATATTATGTGGTGCAGTGCCTGAGGACTTACTAGATTTCTTTGTTTTTGGAGCGTCCATGGCGCCATCTTGCTGCACGCTTCTAGTGGTGTCCGGGGAGAAAAACTTTTCCGGGACCCGCTTCTGTTAATAAATCTCTCCATACGCTGATGAAGATGCCTGGCAAGTCTCACTGACAGGTAATTAGCCTGTCGCAAGGTTGAATAGGTCCCAGGAATCTCACTGAAAGAAGCTGGGTTACGGAGCTCGTCTCACACACTCCCTTTCATGTACGCGCTGGAACCGGAAGTCTATTTAACATTTCTAAAGATAGTTTTCATATTTTTCCGTTGGTTAATGTTTGTATTGTTCACAAAGCATATTAAAATATAAATGTCATACTGTTTTGCCAGATACAAGGTATATATAGTATAGTTACAATATTATAAATCTCCTTATATAATTCAGGAGGCAGACAATCTGTAAGGTTCTTTGTCTCTGTTGACATGTTCCTTGAAACTCAGTTTTCCGTCGGCCATTTTGCTTTCTGTCTTTCTGCAGCTCTTGCCCTCAGTTAATATGGAGTTTCCAGTTTTCATGTTCCCGCCCTGATTCTTCCCTCTTGCTTCTTAAGCAGCCTCAGCTGAACAATCAGTGCTCCTGAATCAAGCCTCAGTCAGTCTGTGACCTGACTCCTGGAAGCCTTGGACTTGTACTCCAGCTATTCCCTACTGAGGAACCTTGGAACACTTTTGGACTCTGGAAACCTGCTGTTTGGTGAATCCATGTTTGCAGAGGAATGACGGTACAGAGAAGAGATCCTGAACCTGCTTTGGAGATTTATTGTAGTGCTTGAAGTTACTCTGGCCTGCTGTGTCTCCTGTCGCTGTTCCTGCAAACTGTGTGAACTTTTCAGCATGCTTGTATGAAGTAATACAAGTCATTTCATTTCAACCTATGTCTCCTGTGTTTTCCTCGCACCCAAGCACAAGACGCTATAGGAACTGTACACTATACATGACAAGATTCAGGAGCCAATGTTTAGTGTTGCTGGGTCTGGGAAAGCCGTGTCTGCTGTGACTGTGGATATCAGATGTCCGTTTAATACCTTATGTGATGACAGTGGTTGTGACTTCTCACAACCATTCCAGGTGAGCGCATTCCCTTAAAATTTTACTCTGGAGTGTTACCACAGGTAAACACTATTGTTTTTTTTTTTGTTTCCTTTCCTCTTCTCCTTCCAGCACTTCTTCCTTAAAAGATCTGGAAGATGGAGGCTCGCATAAAGGAACTTTGCGGAGTGACTGATACAATCCTTTCAGATGTACAGACTTTAAAAACCCGTTTTGCAAGCCTACAGGACCTCACTAATCATAATTTGCAAGTGTTTGGACAGACTACCCAGGAATTGCGAGCCAGGATTGAGGCTCTAGAGGAACGAGCCCAGGCTCCTGCCATAACCCCGAGTTCTGGGATCCCCAAATTACCTCCTTTTCGTTTTGGCGGTGAACGTGAGAAATTCAGGGGATTTATTAATCAATGCAATTTATTTTTCTCTGCACATGCTTCACAATTTCCCACTGAACGATCCAAAGTGCTTACTATAATCATGTTGCTTACCAATAAGGCTTTGATGTGGGCAAACCCTCTGATTGAGACTGAGGATGATTGTTTGAATCACCTTAATGCTTTTTTCCAGGACGTCCCTCCTGACAGCACCATGGGACGTCCTCCTCTTTGCTGGGACAGGAAACACACAAGAGATTAAAAGTCCCCTCCCCGCCCCCTTTCCCTCAGTGTGTTTCCTGTCCCTGCATGGAGGGACACACAGGAGACTTACCGGGTTCAGGGGGATCGTAAGGCCACGCCAGATCCTTCCCCCTGTGAAGCAGCCCAGGGCTGAAACTCTCCAGCGGGGAGTCCCTCAGCTCCAAAGACCAGGTGCGGCAGGCCCTGAATTGCGGACTTCCTCCAGGTGGGAGGCTCTCGTCCGGGACCTCATACTGAGGGTGCAAGGCGGTTCCTGGTAGGACAGCATCCCGCAGCCTGGGAGTGCTTAGCGGTGGATACTCTCCATACCTCGGCTGTGACCAGCGTCCGGGGGAGCGGTTCACTTCCGGTTCAGCGTCGCACTTCCGGTGACGTCATATCCAGGTGACGCTCACCGCATGGAGTGCAGACGCTTCCTGGAACGACGAGAGCTGGTGGAGACCATTACAGCAACTAATCGTGAGTATGGGTGCGTGATCTAGAGACACGCCAAGACAGGTGACATATCGCCGCTTCCCCTATCGGCAGGACGCAGTAATTTGGTCAAGCAGCCTACCTTGTTCCTCATGGATACAGACGCGCAGATGGCGGTGGGGTAAGTGCGCTTGGCGCAAAAACCCAGCCATAATCTGACAGCCACCCAGGAATCCGACCTAATTAGTTCCTGTCTCTTCTATAGGACAAAGGAACTTCATCCGCTCCCATAACTACAAAAAAGGCCGGTAAAGCCTTAGCAAAATCAGCCAGGTGTCCGGTGTGTCACAGCAAACTGCCAGATGGCTATGACAGAACCCTTTGTTCTTCTTGTACCTCTAAGGTTATGAGAGATGAACAGCCTTCACTGCTTTCTGAAATGAGGCGCATGATTTCTGAGGAGGTTCAGGCCTCTATATCCACACTTACTCAGCAGTGGCCATGTAGTCCTGGCTCTAGTCGTAAGCGGCCCAGATGGGAAACGGATTCAAGAGAACAAGATTTAAGCTCTGAAATAGATCAGATTTAGAAGAAGCTATTTCAGAGGAAGAAGGAGAACTTCCCCCCGACACTCAGGATAGAAAAAAGAAATTTCTTTTTCAACCTGAGGATACTAAGAATTTGATTAGATCTGTACGGAACACCATGGAGATCGAGGAAACTCCCAGAACACAATCCAGACAGGATTTGATGTTTGGGGGACTTACGTCTCAGAAGGAGACAGTTTTTCCTGTTAGCAATCACATTAAAACAATGATCCTGGAGGAATGGAAGAGCGCTGAACGGCGTCTAGTTTTGTCACGTGACTTCAGGGGAAGACTACCGTTTGAACCTGAAGATGTTAAATTATGGGAAGAAGTTCCGAAAATCGATACCCCAATAGCTAGAGTCACAAAAAAGACTGCCATCCCATTTGAGGACTCCTCTAGCCTACGTGACCCTATGGACAGAAAAGCCGATATTTCCTGAAGAGAGCCTGGGAAACCTCAGCGGCTCTTATTAGGACTAATATTGCTGCCACCTCTGTAGCCAGATCCATGGTTTATTGGATGAGTCAATTGGAGGATCAGTTATCCAATAAGACTCCTAGAGCTGAGATTTTAGCCTCTCTGCCGGTTATGAATTCAGCCACGGCTTTCCTGGCTGATATGTCTGCAGAATCGGTCAGATTTTCCGCTAGAAACAGCTCCTTATCTAATGCAGCTAGGAGAGCTGTCTGGCTAAAATCATGGTCAGGAGATAACGCCTCTAAGATGAAATTATGTTCCATTCCATTTTCAGGGCTTAGGGTCTTCGGACCGGCTCTGGATACTATCTTAGAATCAGTATCAGATGCTAAGAAGGGTTTCCCAGAGGATAAACCCCGCCGAGCTCAATCCTTTCGGCGAGGTTCCCTGTCTAGAAGACAGTTCGATTCTAGAGGTCAGGGAAGATCAAGCAGAGGATCATATAAGAGTTACCACTCCCAGGGAGGAAAGAACAAGAATACGTTCTTTGGCTCCTCTCATAGAACAAGGAGACAATGACGCCAACTTTATTGGCGGACGACTCCGTTGTTTTGCAACAAACTGGGAACTGGTTACTCAGAATCAGTGGGTTCGCAGAACTATAGCGGAAGGTTATCGGATAGAGTGTTACGCTCCGCCACCCGAAAGATATGTTCCCCCTACGGTGATCTCCACAGACTCGGTCATGTGGTCAGATCTCCAGGATCTACTAAGGCTTTCTGTCATAATTCCGGTTCCCCGGGCAGAGTTAGGCAAGGGTCACTATTCCTCCCTCTTCACTATCTTAAAGCCGTCCGGAGAATCCCGTACTATAATAAATCTGAAACCCCTAAACTATTGGGTCACATACAAGAGGTTCCGGATGGAATCAATCAGGTCTGCAACCCACCTTATAGACAAGGGCGCATTCATGTGCACTCTCGATCTGAAGAGTGCATACTACCAGGTCCCAGTCCATCATTCATCACAAAGTCTTCTCAGATTTGCAGTGCAGTTGCCGACCCGGACCTGCCACTTTCAGTTTCAATGCCTACCCTTCGGGCTGGCCTCGGCTCCCCGAATATTCTCAAAATTGGTCTCGGAGATTGTGGCCTTTCTAAGAAGCAGAGGTACTATTATCGTTCCTTACTTGGACGACTTTCTTATAGTGGCGCGAACAGAAGAGGCGCTGGTCGAACACAGAGATCGCTGCATTTCCATACTCAATTATCTGGGTTGGATAATAAATTGGGAAAAGTCAGATCTAGTTCCCGAACAAAAGAAAGTCTTCCTGGGTGTTATACTGGATTCAAATCGAAGAATCTCTTTCTTACCTCGGAAGAAGCAAGAGTCCATACAGGATGTAACGAAGGTTCTAATGAAGCACCAGCCCTCTATAAGATTCGCCATGAAGGTTCTAGGTCAAATGACGGCTTGCATTCCATGCGTCAGATGGGCACAGTTCCACTCAAGACCCCTTCAGAAAGAGATCCTTTCGTCATGGAATCGGAACTACAGCTCGTTAGACAGGACATTACATCTGTAAAAGACGATAAAAGAATCTCTCCTTTGGTGGATGCAGCCAGACAATCTAAAGTTAGGAGTAAGATGGTCGACCTCCCCTTATGTAAAAGTTACCACGGACGCCAGTTCCTGGGGTTGGGGAGCTCATCTAAAGGGCAGAATACTACAGGGCAGATGGCCAGAAGAAATCCAGTATCGATCCTCAAACTTCAAGGAGCTCTACGCTGTATGGGAAGCCCTAAGAAGGAACCAATCCGATCTCAAAGATCAGCATATCAGGATTTACTCGGACAACATCACAACAGTTTCGTTTTTGAATCACCAAGGAGGTCCCAGACATCGACCCCTTCAACAGTTGGCAGAGATGATATTCACCTGGGCAGAGCAGGTCGTCCTTTCCTTAACGGCAATCCACCTGGAAGGTTCCCAGAATGTAATAGCAGACTACCTGAGCAGAAAGAAAGTGAGTCCTACGGAGTGGGAACTAAACCAGGATATCTTCAGAGATCTATGTTGGAGGTGGGGAACACCTCAAATAGACCTATTTGCAAGCAGAAGAAATGCGAAGATTCCCAGGTTTTTCTCCCTGAACCCCTTGGACGATCCAGAGGGATTGGATGCATTAAGCCAGAAATGGGAAAAACATCTGTTATATGCATTCCCACCTCTAGCGCTCATCCCGGCTGTATTACGGAAGATCAAGGAGGATCGGGCTACAGTAATAATGATCGCCCCTTATTGGCCAAAGAGGAGCTGGTTTTCTCTGCTAACAGACATGTCAATCGAAAACCCCTTAGAGCTGCCTCTGATTCCGGACTTAATTCATCAAGGTCCGATCCATCATCCGGACCCGAAGAGATTACATCTCTCAGCCTGGATCCTGAAAGGGTGACCTTGAAGGCCAAAGGCTTATCTGATCAGGTCATAACCACAATCCAGGCCAGTAGAAAGCCAGTCACATCGGCTATCTATCTCAGAATCTGGAAACGCTTCTGTACAGTGAGTGGCGGGTCCGACTTGGTGACAGGCACTCCAAACATTCCTAAGATTTTAGATTTCCTCCAGTCAGGCTTCGACATGGGACTCAGACCCAGTACCCTAAAAGTTCAGATTGCTGCATTAAGCTCCTTCTTAGACTACTCACTAGCTTCTCACCCATGGGTGAATAAGATTTGTTAAAGCTATTCAGAGACTACGGCCCACGATTAGACAGTGTCTCCCAATATGGGACCTTACTCTGGTACTCAGGGTTTTATGTAATGATTCATTCCGTAATAACAGCACAATGCCTATTTCCTTGCTTACCAGGAAAGCAGCTTTCCTGGTAACAATCACCACAGCTAAAAGAATAGGTGAAATTCAGGCTCTATCCACTAGAGACCCATATTTTCAGGTTAGAGACGACAGCATTCTGTTAAGGTTGGATCCGGCTTTCTTACCTAAGGTTGCTTCAGATAGTAACCGTAATCAGGAGATTATCTTACCTTCCTTCTGTGATAACCCTTCCAACGAAAAGGAGCTGAGGCTCCATTCTTTGGATGTCAGAAAGGTGGTACTAGACTACATAGATGCCACTAAAGACTGGCGTATAGATTCGAACCTATTTGTCCTCTACGGAGGAATCAGTAAGGGAAAAAAGGCGTCTAAACCTTCCATTGCTAGATGGATTACCTCTTTAATTTCAGAGGCCTATTTAGCTGAAGGGTCAGAACCTCCGGCGGGCCTAAAGGCACACTCAACCAGGGCATTGGCTGCCTCCTGGGCAGAGAGGGCAGGCGCCTCTCTGGAACAAATTTGTAAGGCGGCAACATGGGCTAGAATTGATACATTCTGCAAACATTATAAGATAGATGTACTTTCTAACCGGCAGACGGCCTTTGGTAGGAAAGTTCTGCAGGCTGTGATCCCACCCTAAGGAGCTTTCTTTGGTACTCCCCATGGTGCTGTCAGGAGGGACGTCCTGGAAAAGGGTCATTAGACCTACCGCTAATTAGGTTTCCAGGAGTCCATCCTGACAGCACTGGTAGCTCCCTCCCTCTTCAATACGTCATATGCTGTAATATGATTTTCAATAATTAAAGTGTTTTGTGCATTATACATGTCATGGTTCTTGATACAACACTGAGGGAAAGGGGGCGGGGAGGGGACTTTTAATCTCTTGTGTGTTTCCTGTCCCAGCAAAGAGGAGGACGTCCCATGGTGCTGTCAGGATGGACTCCTGGAAACCTAATTAGCGGTAGGTCTAATGACCCTTATTTCAGCCATGGGGCAGGTGTTTGATGACCCCAATCGAGGTGCAACAGCTGAAGCAGCCATGTTAACTTTGCGCCAAGGTAAGCGTTCAGTAGCCGAATATGCCCTGGATTTCAGGAGATGGGCTCTTGATACCACTTGGGACACTTCCGCTAAAAAATCTATTTTTCGGAAAGGGTTGTCTCCACTGATTAAGGATGAACTTGCTCGTGCCGACCCTCCCACTGCGTTAGGTGACTTTATTAACTATTGTATCCGTATTGATGCTCGTCTGACTGAACGCAGACAAGAGAGATGGTTCGAAAATAATCGAACTAACCTTTTACTACCTCCCTCCTCAGCTAAGGAACCTTTGAGTAGGATCACAAGGGAACCAGAACCTGAACCCATGCAGGTGGACTCTTTACAAAGACGGGTTAGTGATGCACGCAAAGAACATCGTATAAAGGAAAATCTATGTTTCTACTGTGGTAAGTCAGGGCACTTCATTATAAACTGCCCCAGCCGTTCTCGTAAGACTACTGCAGCAGTCATTCACTGTGAGTGTTGCGAGAGGAGCTCTGTCATGTCCGAGCCTCAGGCTCCAGAGAGATCTGCTGCAAGAGATCTTGATTTCTCAGACTTAAACTCTGTTAGTTCTGGGGACGATGACGGTATAAACGCTGCAATTTTTCAAGTTTCCTCAGCGGTGTCCCAGCTGAGTTGTAAAAGAAACAATTCTCATTGCTTCCTTTCCATCAAACTCTGGGTTGACTCAGTCTGGGTGTCTAGCTCTGCTATGATCGACTCAGGAGCAAGTGGAAATTTTATGGATATCTCCTTTGCTCTGAAACAGGGGATACGTTCAGTGAAGAAGGCTACTCCAGTACAGATGGAGACTGTGGATGGCTCTCTACTGACTTCTGGACCAGTGGATCAAGAAACAGAGCCTTTGAGGGTCTTTATGGGTAAAGATCATCAGGAGAAAATGTATTTTTTGCTTATCTCTTCTCCCCACTTTCCCATTATTCTAGGGCTACCATGGCTGCAGGCGCAGAATCCTACGATTAACTGGGAGACCAAGGAATTACAGTTTCCGGAGAAACAGATGAGTCAAGGAGTTTCAGCTTGCTCTGTTCCTAAAGGAACCATGTCAGTCCCTGAACTACCAGCTGTATACCAGGACTATGTGGATTTATGTAACAAGAAGAACGCTGATCAGCTTCCTCCTCACCGTCCATATGATTGTCCAATTGAATTATTGCCTGGAGCCGAGATACCTTTTGGTAAGATCTACCCCCTAGCGGGGCCCGAGCTAAAAGCTTTGAAGGATTATAAAGACGAAAATTTAGCCAAGGGCTTCATACGCCCCTCTTCATCTCCCGCAGGTGCACCCATCTTCTTTGTGAAGAAGAAAGATGGATCTCTGAGACCCTGCATAGACTATAGGGAACTCAATAAGGTTACTATTAGAAACCGTTATCCATTGCCTTTAATCCCTGAGTTGTTGGAGAGAGTGCGGCATGCCAAAATTTTCTCTAAACTGGATCTCCGTGGGGCCTATAACTTGGTCTGTATTAGACCTGGGGATGAATGGAAGACTGCTTTCAGGTCACGCTATGGACACTTTGAATATCTAGTTATGCCTTTTGGTCTGAGTACCGCCCCAGCCACTTTCCAACACTTCATGAATGATATCTTCAGGGATCTCCTAGATACATTTGTGGTGATTTATCTGGATGATATTCTAATTTTTTCTAACTCCACAGAGGAACATCATGGACATGTGAGAATGGTCTTAGAACGCCTAAGACAAAACCATCTCTACATCAAACTTGAAAAATGTGAATTCCATAGGACCGAAATTCAATTTCTGGGGTATGTACTATCTACGCAAGGGATTAGTATGGATGGAAGCAAGACCCAAGCCATCAAGGATTGGCCAATTCCTAGAAATGTGAAGGAGGTGCAGCGTTTCATCGGGTTTGCCAACTTCTATAGACGTTTCATTAAGAATTTTTCTGAGGTAGTGTCACCTATCACCCAACTTACCCGGAAACAGTCTAGGTTCTCCTGGACCCCACAAGCTCAGGAACCAGAGTAACTTCAAGCTCTACAATAACTCTCCAGGCAGGTTCAGGATCTCTTCTCTGTACCGTAATTCCTCTGCAAACATGGATTCACCAGACAGCAGGTTTCCAAAGTCCAAAAGTGTTCCAAAGTTCCTCAGTAGGAAATAGCTGGAGTCCAAAATCCTAGGTTTCCAGGAGTCAGGTCACAGGCTGACTGAGGCTTGATTCAGGAGCACTGATTGTTCAGCTGAGGCTGCTTAAGAAGCAAGAGGGAGAGAATCAGGGCGGGAACATGAAAACTGGAAACTCCATATTAACTGAGGGCAAGAGCTGCAGAAAGACAGAAAACAAAATGGCCGACGGAAAACTGAGTTTCAAGGAACATGTCAAAAGAGACAAAGAACCTTACATTACTCCCCCCTTAAGGACAACCTCCGGTTGACCTCAGACCAGGCTTGTCAGGGTACCTCTGATGAAACTGGCGGAGCAGGCGAGGAGCATTTACATTATTGACTGGTTCCCATGAGTTGTCCTCCACTGGGTAGCCCTGCCATTTAATCAAATATTGCAAACTGATTTCTGTACAGCCTGGAATCTAGAATCCTTTCCACCATAAATTCTTCCTGACCATCGACCAGCACTGGGTCAGGGCAAGGAGAAGAGCGTCCAGGAAACGTATTGGGTGTTGCAGCCTTTAGTAGGGATACATGAAAGACAGGGTGGATTCTCATAGTTCTGGGCAGTTGAAGACGACAAGCAACAGCACTTATAATCTTATTGATCTTATAAGGTCCAATGTACTTATGTCCCAATTTAGACGATGGAATCTTTAATTTAAGATTTCTGGTTGACAGCCAGACCAAATCTCCTACCTTGAAAGCTGGTGCAGGTTTACGAAATTTATCTGCTGCTTTCTTGTACCTTTCCTGAGTCAATTCTAGATTTTCCTTTAGAAGATCCATATTCTTTTGTAAAGAAGTGATTCTTTCAGCCACTGCCGGCAAGAGCGTATCTATGGGAAATCGAGGAAGAATGTTAGGATGATAACCTAGATTGGAGTAAAAAGGAGACTGCTTAGTGGAGGCGCTCTGAGAGTTATTATAAGAGAACTCAGCCAGTGGAAGTAGATCCACCCAATCATCTTGTAGGTGGCAGATAAAGCAGCGGAGATACTGCTCCAGGGTTTGATTGGTTCGTTCTGTCTGTCCATTAGTCTGGGGATGAAAAGCAGAAGAAAGGTTTACTTTAATGTCCAATGCGGCACAGAAATTTTGCCAAAACCTTGAAGTGAATTGCACCCCTCGATCCGAAATGACCTCATCCGGTACTCCATGTAAGCGAAACACATTCTTAATCATCAAGTCTGATGTCTGTTTTGCAGTGGGTAAGCCGACACAAGGATAAAATGAGCTGCCTTTGTTAGACGATCAACCACCACTAGAATGGTGTTCTTCCCTTGAGAGGTTGGTAACTCCACAATGAAGTCCATAGAAATGGATCCCCACGGGCGGGACGGGGTGGGAAGACGTTGTAACAGACCAGTTGGTGAGGAGCGAGGTGTTTTGCATCTTGCACAGACTTCACATGAAGTGACATAGTTTAAAACATCTTTCCTGTAAGTGGGCCACCAAAAGAAACGAGAAAGAAATTCTTGTGTCTTTAGAATTCCCCTATGCCCGGCTATCTTGGAATCGTGGATGAGTTGCAATACTCTCAATCTGACTGTTTCAGGTATATACAGACATTGTCCCTGAATCCACACACCATTCTTAAAGACAAGACTTACGTCCCTTGGGGGTTGAGCCAACAAAGAATCCGCATGGTATGCTTCCTTGATGTCCTTAAGTAGGTCTTGATTATGAATCACTCCCAGGAATCTAGAGTCAGGAAGAATAGTCTTAGGAGGAGTAAGTGGACGTGTCTCTGCTGAATGAATCCTAGAGAGTGCATCAGCCTTTCCATTGCGCGATCCTGGTCTATAAGAAATGACAAAATTAAATTGGTTTAGGAAAAGATTCCAGCGAGCCTGGCGGGGAGTCAGGCACTTAGCCGACCTGATAAATTCAAGGTTACGATGGTCTGTCAGGACGACTATTTGCTGTGCAGCTCCCTGAAGAAGGTGTCTCCATTCCTTGAAGGCGGCAATAATGGCCAACAATTCTCTATTGCCCACATCGTAGTTCCTCTCAGCCGAAGACAACTGCTGGGAAAAGAAGGCACAGGGATGCAAGACATTCTTCTCACCTGTTCTCTGAGAGAGTATAGCTCCAACGGCACAGTCTGAAGCATCCACCTCTATTATGAAGGCAAGCTCGGGGTTGGGATGTACTAAGATAGGTGCGGTGGTAAATTTATCCTTTAAACAGGAAAATGCTTCCTGAGCTTGCGGGGTCCAGGAGAACCTAGACTGTTTCCGGGTAAGTTGGGTGATAGGTGACACTACCTCAGAGAAATTCCTAATGAAACGTCTATAGAAGTTGGCAAACCCGATGAAGCGCTGCACCTCCTTCACATTTCTAGGAATTGGCCAATCCTTGATGGCTTGGGTCTTGCTTCCATCCATACTAATCCCTTGCGTAGATAGTACATACCCCAGAAATTGAATTTCGGTCCTATGGAATTCACACTTTTCAAGTTTGATGTAGAGATGGTTTTGTCTTAGGCGTTCTAAGACCATTCTCACATGTCCATGATGTTCCTCTGTGGAGTTAGAAAAAATTAGAATATCATCCAGATAAATCACCACAAATGTATCTAGGAGATCCCTGAAGATGTCATTCACCAAGTGTTGGAAAGTGGCTGGGGCGGTACTCAGACCAAAAGGCATAACTAGATATTCGAAGTGTCCATAGCGTGACCTGAATGCAGTCTTCCATTCATCCCCAGGTCTAATACGGACCAAGTTATAGGCCCCACGGAGATCCAGTTTAGAGAAAATTTTGGCGTGCCGCACTCTCTCCAACAACTCAGGGATTAAAGGCAATGGATAACGGTTTCTAATAGTAACCTTATTGAGTTCCCTATAGTCTATGCAGGGTCTCAGAGATCCATCTTTCTTCTTCACAAAGAAGATGGGTGCACCTGCGGGAGATGAAGAGGGACGTATGAAGCCTTTGGCTAGATTTTCATCTATGTAGTCCTTCAAAGCTTTTAGCTCAGGCCCCGCTAGGGGGTAGATCTTACCAAAAGGTATCTCGGCTCCAGGCAATAATTCGATTGGACAATCATATGGACGGTGAGGAGGAAGCTGATCAGCGTTCTTCTTGTCACATAAATCCACATAGTCCTGGTATACAGCTGGTAGTTCAGGGACTGACATGGTTCCTTTAGGAACAGAGCAAGCTGAAACTCCTTGACTCATCTGTTTCTCCGGAAAGTGTAATTCCTTGGTCTCCCACATTAATCGTAGGATTCTGCGCCTGCAGCCATGGTAGCCCTAGAATAATGGGAAAGTGGGGAGAAGAGATAAGCATAAAAGACATTTTCTCCTGATGATCTTTACCCATAAGGACCCTCAAAGGCTCTGTTTCCTGATCCACTGGTCCAGAGGTCAGCAGGGAGCCATCCACAGTCCCCATCTGTACTGGAGTAGCCTTCTTCACTGAACGTATCCCCTGTTTCAGAGCAAAGGAGATATCCATAAAATTTCCACTTGCTCCTGAGTTGATCATAGCAGAGCTAGACACCCAGACTGAGTCCACCCAGAGTTTGATGGAAAGGAAGCAATGAGAATTATTTCTTTTACAACTCAGCTGGGACACCGCTGAGGAAACTTGAAAAATTGCAGCGTTTAGACCGTCATTGTCCCCAGAACTAACAGAGTTTAAGTCCGAAAAATCAAGATCTCTTGCAGCAGATCTCTCTGGAGTCTGAGGCTCGGACATGACAGAGCTCCTCTGCAACACTCACAGTGAATGACTGCTGCAGTAGTCTTACGAGAACGGCTGGGGCAGTTTATAATGAAGTGCCCTGACTTACCACAGTAAAAACATAGATTTTCCTTTATACGATGTTCTTTGCGTGCATCACTAACCCGTCTTTGTAAAAAGTCCACCTGCATGGGTTCAGGTTCTGGTTCCCTTGTGATCCTACTCAAAGGTTCCTTAGCTGAGGAGGGAGGTAGGAAAAGGTTAGTGCGATTATTTTCGAACCATCTCTCTTGTCTGCGTTCAGTCAGACGAGCATCAATACGGATACAATAGTTAATAAAGTCACCTAACGCAGTGGGAGGGTCGGCACGAGCAAGTTCATCCTTAATCAGTGGAGACAACCCTTTCCGAAAAATAGATTTTTTGGCGGAAGTGTCCCAAGTGGTATCAAGAGCCCATCTCCTGAAATCCAAGGCATATTCGGCTACTGAACGCTTACCTTGGCGCAAAGTTAACATGGCTGCTTCAGCTGTTGCACCTCGATTGGGGTCATCAAACACCTGCCCCATGGCTGAAATAAAAGCATCAAGGTGATTCAAACAATCATCCTCAGTCTCAATCAGAGGGTTTGCCCACATCAAAGCCTTATTGGTAAGCAACATGATTATAGTAAGCACTTTGGATCGTTCAGTGGGAAATTGTGAAGCATGTGCAGAGAAAAATAGATTGCATTGGTTAATAAATCCCCTGAATTTCTCACGTTCACCGCCAAAACGAAAAGGAGGTAACTTGGGGATCCCAGAACTCGGGGTTATGGCAGGAGCCTGGACTCGTTCCTCTAGAGCCTCAATCCTGGCTCGTAATTCCTGAGTAGTTTGTCCAAACACTTGCAAATTATGATTAGTGAGGTCCTGTAGGCTTGCTAAACGGGTCTTTATAGTCTGTATATCTGCAAGGATTGTATCAGTCACTCCGCAAAGCTCCTTTATGCGGGCCTCCATCTTCCAGATCTTTTAAGGCAGAAGTGCTGGAAGGAGAAGAGGAAAGGAAAAAAAAAAAAAAACAATAGTGTTTACCTGTGGTAACACTCCAGAGTAACATTTAAGGGAATGCGCTCACCTGGAATGGTTGTGAGAAGTCACAACCACTGTCATCACAGAAGGTATTAAACGGACATCTGATATCCACAGTCACAGCAGACACGGCTTTCCCAGACCCAGCAGACACTAAACATTGGCTCCTGAATCTTGTCATGTATAGTGTACAGTTCCTATAGCGTCTTGTGCTTGGGTGCGAGGAAAACACATGAGACATAGGTTGATATGAAATGACTTGTATTACTTCATACAAGCATGCAGAAAAGGTCACACAGTTTGCAGGAACAGAGGCAGGAGAACACAGCAGGCCAGAGTAACTTCAAGCTCTACAATAACTCTCCAGGCAGGTTCAGGATCTCTTCTCTGTACCGTAATTCCTCTGCAAACATGGATTCACCAGACAGCAGGTTTCCAAAGTCCAAAAGTGTTCCAAAGTTCCTCAGTAGGAAATAGCTGGAGTCCAAAATCCTAGGTTTCCAGG
The DNA here is from genome assembly GCA_033576555.1 of Oophaga sylvatica. Taxonomy (NCBI): domain Eukaryota; kingdom Metazoa; phylum Chordata; class Amphibia; order Anura; family Dendrobatidae; genus Oophaga; species Oophaga sylvatica. The sequence goes on from JARQOD010000008.1 coordinate 114,383,316, forward strand.
AGTCAGGTCACAGGCTGACTGAGGCTTGATTCAGGAGCACTGATTGTTCAGGTGAGGCTGCTTAAGAAGCAAGAGGGAGAGAATCAGGGCGGGAACATGAAAACTGGAAACTCCATATTAACTGAGGGCAAGAGCTGCAGAAAGACAGAAAGCAAAATGGCCGACGGAAAACTGAGTTTCAAGGAACATGTCAAAAGAGACAAAGAACCTTACAGCTGTATACACATACAGTGTTGGGAGGAGTTATAAATCATCGCATATATTTCAGGAGGCAGACAATGACGCTCACAGCCTCAGTATGTATTACACAATAATCTAAAAAGAGGAAAAAGGACTACTGTATCTCCAGATAAAAGGTAGTATAGTGAAAATATTGTAAATCTACGTATATATTTAAGGAAGCAGACTGACGCTGAAATTCTCAGTATGGATTACCCAACAATATGAAAAGGTGGTCAGCAAGAAATAATCACACATGTGAGCCAATGTTCCAGCTGTCAATAATGCACTGATATAGTGCCCACTGCCAACCTTTTTCAGAAATTACCAAAGAAGATCACAACTAAAGGCGTCATCTCTCAGGAATCAGTCTGTGAACATGTAGATCTCATCTGGCCTGCATGTACCAAGGATATGTGCCTCCTGCGTTTCTGCCCCCAGACAAGCACTGATACATTCTACAGCCGGCTGTATTCCTAACTCAACCGGGCAAAATAACATATGCAATTAGAAATGCCAACAACATGGAGGCCTTTATAATTCCACTTCCAACATTCCAGCCAATACCTGCCAAACTTCACCCGTTAGGCGGGCCAGGTCTTGAGGATGAACATCCTCATCTTTTACTGGCTCTACTTTTTCCAAACCAGCCATTCTGGTCTTCATGTCCCAGAAAGGTCACCAAAATTCAGAGAGAGCAAGATCAGGATACTCCTGATGACATATTCACATTGCTATTTCAAGATGTCGAAAGGGAGGAGAATTTGATGGTGGAACAAGGACACCCACCTTTAGGGCAGGAGATACCTGTTATGGGAGAAGTAGGCATTGCAGAGCTGATAAATATTAGGAGTCAGACAATGATGCTCAAAGGTTCAGTATGGATTACACAAGAATATAAAAAGCTGATCTGCAAGAAATAATCACAGATGTTGGCCAATGTTCCAGGTTTCAATGTTGCACTTAGAGTGATGGGTGGGGGAGGACTTTATGGCAAAAAGGGTACTGTATCACAAACGTCCAACTGTATACAGTCTAGGGGTCATTGGAAATCTCCGTATATATTTCCGGAGGAACACCCATAGTCAGAGGCCCAGTCTGGCTTACACCCAAATATGAAAAGCAGGAAAGTTTACTGTATCAGTACAGTACAGCTGATAACAGTGTTGGGGGAATTGTTCATCTCTGTATATATTTCCGGAGGAATACCCATAGTCAGAGGCCCAGTCTGGCTAACAACCAAATATGAAAAGCAGGACAGTTTACTGTATCAGTACAGTACAGCTGATAACAGTGTTGGGGGAATTGTTCATCTCCGTATATCTTTCCGGAGGAACACCCATAGTCAGAGGCCCAGTCAGGCTAACACCCAAAATTGAAAAGCAGGAAAGTTTACTCTATCAGTACAGTACAGCTGTATACATTGTTGGGGGAATTGTTCATCTCCGTATATATTTCCGGAGGAACACCCATAGTCATAGGCCCAGTCTGGCTAACTCCCAAATATGAAAAACAGGAAAGTTTACTGTATCAGTACAGTACAGCTGATAACAGTGTTGGGGGAATTGTTCATCTCCGTATATATTTCCGGAGGAACACCCATAGTCAGAGGCCCAGTCTGGCTAACACCCAAATATGAAAAGCAGGAAAGTTTACTCTTTTAGTACAGTACAGCTGTATACATTGTTGGGGGAATTGTTCATCTCCATATATATTTCCGGAGGAACACCTGTTGTGAACACGTTGGAGGCGACTTCGGAGCTGGGGCTCCGTCCGGTGGTTGCTGAGGGTAATGAACCAATTGCTGAATGGCTTTCAGCTGGGTCCGAATGGTCTGATGTAAGTGACCTGAACTCCCATCAGCCTTGCCGGTAATCAATTGTTCTTCCAGGTCTTGGTTGGATCTCAGTTTGCATTCCTGCTATCATTCAGATAAGTGACTTGCTGTTTTTTTTCCTCTGGTTGGATTTTCCTTGCTTGTTGCTGCCTTGCAGTGGACTTCACCCTGGTCCCCTTTTGGGTCCTGGCGCTGCATCTGTGCTCAGTTTGTGTTTGCACTTTTGCTCTGTTCCTGTGTCACTTTTTATTTGCTGAATGTGTTACACCAGAGATCTGATTTAGGTGGTAGAGATCGTGTGATCTCAGTTTTTTTGTTAATCAGAAGTGTTGGTATTTTTGTCAGGGTTTTTTGGGTTGCAGACAGAAATTCTTTCCTATACTTTTCTATCTAGACAGTATTGGGCCCCAGCATTTCTGTCTGTGTTTGTATTTCTTCTTGTCTAACCGCCATTACATGTTTGGGGGCTTCCTGTTTCTTTGGGGGTTCTGCTACAGGGCAGTTAGCTTTCATCTTTCTGTCTTTAGGTGTAGCTATCTCTCCGGCTGTGACGAGGCGTCTAGGATCACCATAGGTACGCTCCACGGCTACTTCTAGTGTTGCGGTTAGTTTAGGGTTCTGCAACCCAGTAGTTTCCAGCCTATCTGGTGTATTGCTACTTTGGCTATTTTTTGCTATTCCTCCTCAGCTACCGAAACATAACAGGAAGATTGTTTATTGTTATGTTTGGAACAAAAATGTACTTCAGCCCGGGAGTGCTGAACTTTGATAGGGGGGAATGTGGAGCCCAGCTGTGCTTCGAGACACAGATCCTAGAAGGGTGCACTAAAGGATTCATCCACAAGAGGCCCTCAGAGCATACACACACTTTCACCCTTCCTCAGACCACCAGAGGGAGCCTGTATAGGTAGAAAAAAAGGAGGGAGAAGGCAGGAAGTGATTCGACTCTAGGAACAGACTCTGAGACACAGAAACAGGTCAGTCTGCAGTGTGAGACTCAATAGCTCAAGTCAGCGAGCTAAGAGCGTGCCGACGCTCTAGAGAGCGGCAAAAGAGGCAGCCAGCTAACTGCCAGTGTGTATAGCCTAGTAAGGGCCCGAGTAGGCCGAAGGCTAGAGGAGAGAGTAGTAAGGGGGCAGAGGAGCCTTACCAGCTCACCCCAGAAAGCACTTATCGGACACAGGGTCCGAGCTTACAGGGATCTCTACGACCCAGTAGGAGACAACCGGAACTCCTGTAGGACTACAGGTCCCAGGATCACCAAAGAGCTGATACGTAACAGAGCCAGGGGACATGGAGACACTACCAGCAGGGAGTGTGTATTCCAGGAGAAGGCCCTACCACAAAGTCAGCCGGTGCAGGACAGAGACAAAGTTAGGCATAGCTACAGGCAGGTCAGAAACTGACTACAGAGAGGCAAGTAACAGGAGGCTGTTATGAATGTGCTAGAGATGGTTTCTGAGCAGAGGCTCCCTCTGGTGGTTACAGACAGTACTGAACCTTTCAGCGAGGAATGGCAATCTGGGATCACAGACTGGTCTGATATAAGGAGGTTCCCTCCCATGATGGTTGTCGGTGATCAATTGTTCTTGTTTCAATTGTGGTTCCTGGTTCATTTGGAAGCTTGCTGAGTCTTGCCTGCATCTTCTGCTATCAGATACGATATTTTCTGCTTTTATTTTTGTGCTTGCTTTTTGCATTGTTCCCTGCACTTCTGTGGAGGTCAACCAGGTCCCCTCCGGGGGCTTGTGCTCCTCTCAGTTTATCTGGAGCCACTGTTGTTTGTTCATTTGCTTTTTCCTGTTTTTTCAGTGGCTGCGGCTTAGTTTTGTTACACCAGAGAACTGATTTAGGTGTTAGAGGTCGTGTGATCTCAGGTGTTTTTGCAATCAGAAGAGTTGGTATTTTTTAGGTTTTTTTTTGGATTGCAGTGGGTATCCTTTCCTGTACTTTTCTGTCTAGACAGATTGGGCCCAGCGTTTGCTCATTCTATTTTCTGTCTGTGTCTGTGCTTCTACTTGTCTAACCGCCATTACATGTTTGGGGGCTTCCTATTTTCTTTGGGGATCTGCTCCGGGGCAGATAGCTTTCATCTTTCTGCCTTTAGGTGTAGTTATCTCTCAGGCTGTGACGAGGCGTCTAGGATCAACGTAGGAACGCTCCACGGCTACTCTAGTTGTGTGGTTAGTTCAGGTTACTGTAATCCAATAGGTTCCAGCCTCTCTGGTGTATTGCCGTTTTTGCTTATTCTCCTCAGCTACCAAAACATAACAGTATCACCGGCCCAAACTGAAAATTATATGGTACTCACAGAAGGGAAAATAGTGTGAAAAAAAAAAAAAGTTGTCAGAGTTGTCAGAGATTTTTTTTTCCGTTTGTTGCATTTTTTTCCCTCTTTTTCTCTGGTTTCTGAGGAGGATTTTTTTTCTCTCAATGGAGCTTGCACAGTTGTCTGGCTGTGTGGATCAGCTTGCCACTGAGGTTCGGAGTATTGCTACCTATCTTGCTGGGTTGCCAGTTGTGGAACCTAGGATCCCCATGCCAGATTTGCTTTTGGGGGATCGGGCTAAATTTCTGAATTTCAAAAATAACTGTAAGTTGTTTTTTGCCTTAAAGCCTAAGTCCTCAGGGAACACAGCACAGCAGGTTCAAATTATCATCTCTCTCCTGCGTGGCGACCCTCAGGATTGGGCTTTTTCCCTGACACCTGGGGATCCTGTTTTGAATGATATTGATGTGTTTTTTCTGGCTCTGGGGTTATTGTACGATGAACCTAATGTCACTGATCAAGCTGAAAAAACCTTGTTGGCATTAAATCAGGGTCTTGAAGACGCTGAGTTGTACTGTCAGAAATTCCGAAAGTGGGCAGTCCTGACCAAATGGAATGATGATGCTTTGGCAGCCCTTTTTCGGAAGGGGCTGTCAGAGAATGTAAAGGATGTTATGGTGGGATTCCCTGCTCCCTCTGGTCTCAATGATTCTATGTCATTGGCTGTTCAAATTGACAGCTGTTTGCGTGAGCGCAGAGGTATGCGTGAGATAGTGTTGCCTTGTGAGCCAGCTTCTGAGCCCATGCAGTGTGATAGAGTGACTTCTGGGGCACAGCGTCATGAGTTTCGAAAGCGCAATGGGTTATGTTTCTACTGTGGTGACGCCTCTCATGCTATTTCAGTCTGCCCTAAGCGGGGAAGACGTTTTGCACGCTCAGTTGTCTTGGGTAGTGTTCAGACTAAATTTCTGTTGACTGTTACCCTGATTTGCTCCCTGTCCACATTTTCTGCTCAGGCTTTTGTTGATTCTGGAGCAGCTATTAACCTGATGGATTTTGACTTTGCCAAACGTTGTGGGTTTCCCATGATACCCATGCGGAAGTCTATTCCCCTACTGGGCATTGATTCTACCCCTTTGGCGGAGAATAAACCCCAGTTTTCTACTCAGGTGATAATGAGGTTGAACCAGATCATCAGGAAAGTTGCAAATTTCTGGTGTTGTATAATCTGCATGACATTATTGTACTAGGTTTCCCTTGGTTACAGTCTCATAATCCTGTTTTGGATTTGAAATCTGTGTCTGTTACCAGTTGGGGCTGCCAATGTGTTAATGCCAACACTCCTGTTTTTTCTGCCTCTCCCCAGTCTCAGGATGTTCCTGACTTTTTGACTGATTTTTCGGATGTCATTTAGTGAAAGTAAATCTGCATCCTTGTCCCCTCACAGGAGCTATGATTGCGCTATTGAATTAGTGCCTGGTGGTAAATTTCCTAAAGGTCGCCTTTTTAACTTGTCTGTACCTGAACATGATGCTATGCGATCTTATATCAAGGAGTCATTGGAGAAGGGTCATATCAGACCATCCTCTTCACCCTTGGGTGCCGTTTTTTTCTTTGTGGCCAAAAAGGATGGTTCATTGAGGCCGTGTATTGATTATCTTCTCTTGAATAAGATCACTGTGAAGTATCAAAATCCGTTACTCTTGATTTCTGACCTGTTTTCCAGGGTGAAAAGTGCTAGTTGATTTACCAAGCTTGACCTCAGGGGGGCGTATAACCTTATTCGCATTAAGCACGGGGATGAATGGAAGACGGCGTTTAATACCCCAGAGGGGCATTTTGAGTACCTAGTGATGCCCTTTGGGCTCACTAATGCTCCTTCCGTCTTCCAATCCTTCATGAATGATATTTTCAGGGATTTGTGGATAAATTTCTGATTGTTTATTTGGATGATATCTTGATTTTTTCCAATGACTGGGACTGTCATTGTAAGGTTCTTTGTCTCTTTTGACATGTTCCTTGAAACTCAGTTTTCCGTCGGCCATTTTGCTTTCTGTCTTTCTGCAGCTCTTGCCCTCAGTTAATATGGAGTTTCCAGTTTTCATGTTCCCGCCCTGATTCTCTCCCTCTTGCTTCTTAAGCAGCCTCAGCTGAACAATCAGTGCTCCTGAATCAAGCCTCAGTCAGCCTGTGACCTGACTCCTGGAAACCTAGGATTTTGGACTCCAGCTATTTCCTACTGAGGAACTTTGGAACACTTTTGGACTTTGGAAACCTGCTGTCTGGTGAATCCATGTTTGCAGAGGAATTACGGTACAGAGAAGAGATCCTGAACCTGCTTGGAGAGTTATTGTAGAGCTTGAAGTTACTCTGGCCTGCTGTGTTCTCCTGCCTCTGTTCCTGCAAACTGTGTGACCTTTTCTGCATTCTTGTATGAAGTAATACAAGTCATTTCATATCAACCTATGTCTCATGTGTTTTCCTCGCACCCAAGCACAAGACGCTATAGGAACTGTACACTATACATGACAGTCATGTGAAACATGTTCGGACTGTGTTCCAGATTTTGAGAGAGAATGCACTGTATGTGAAGGGATCAAAGTGTCTTTTTGGCGTACAGAAGGTCTCATTTCTGGGATTCATTTTGTCTCCGTCTGTTATTGAAATGGACCCGGTCAAGGTTCAGGCCATCTGTGATTGGGTCCAACCTACTTCATTAAAGGCTCTTCAGAGATTTTTGGGTTTTGCCAAATTTTATCGTAAATTTATTGGTAATTTCTCCGGTATTGTTAAACCATTGACTGATTTGACCAAAAAGGGTTCTGATGTGGTGAATTGGTCTCCTGAGGCAGTCTCTGCGTTTCAGGAACTTAAGCAGAGATTCACTTCTGCTCCTGTTCTACGGCAGACTGATGTTTCTCTACCGTTTCAGGTGGAGGTTGATGCCTCTGAAATTGGGGCAGGTGCTGTTTTGTCCCAAAGAGATCCAGAGACCTCTAAGAGTAACCCTTGTGCCTTTTTCTCTCGAAAATTTTCTCCAACTGAACGTAATTATGACGTGGGTAATCGGGAGTTATTGGCCATGAAGTGGGCCTTTGAAGAGTGGAGACATTGGCTGGAAGGAGCCAAACATCAGGTGTTGGTCCTCACGGACCATAAGAATCTGGTTTATCTCGAATCAGCCTAGCGACTTAATCCTAGACAGGCCAGGTGGGCCTTGTTTTTCACACGTTTTAATTTTGTGGTTTCTTTTCTTCCTGGCACTAAGAATGTTAAGGCGGATGCCCTCTCGAGGAGTTTCTTTGCGGACTCTCCTGAGTTATCTGATCCTACTGTTATTTTGAAAGAGGGTGTAGTTCTTTCCGCCATCTAGCCCAATTTGAGACTGGCTCTGGAAGGGTGTCAGGAGGATAAACCTGAGCGCTGCCCTATTGGGAAATTGTTTGTCCCAGACAAGTGGAAGAAGAGTGTGATGTCTGAGATTCATTGTTCCGCGTTGGCTGGTCATCCCGAATTTTTGGTACCAGAGACTTGGTGAGTCAGTCCTTTTGGTGGCCTATTTTGTCTCGTGACGTCAGGGAATTTGTGCAGTCCTGTGGGACTTGCTCTCGCTCCAAGCCTTGCTCTCGCTCTAGTGGTTTGTTAATGCCATTACCTGTGCCCAAGAGGCCATGGACCCATATCTCCATGGATTTTATTTCCGATCTCCCTGTTTCTCAGAGAATGACCGTTATCTGGGTAATCTGTGATAGGTTTTCCAAGATGATACATCTTGTGCCATTACCTAAGTTACCTTCCTCCTCCGAATTGGTGCCTTTGTTCCTTCAGCACGTGGTTCGGTTACATGGCATTCCGGAGAACATTTTGTCTGACAGAGGAGTCTAGTTTGTTTCCAGATTTTGGAGGACATTTTGTTCTAAACTTGGTGTTCAATTATCTTTCTCCTCTGCTTTTCATCCTCAGACCAATGGACAAACCGAGAGAACAAACCAGACCTTGGAGACTTATTTGAGATGTTTTGTGTCTGCTGATCAAGATGACTGGGTCTCTTTTTTGCCTTTGGCTGAGTTTGCTCTTAAAGGGTATGCCACACTAAGCGAGATCTCTAGCGAGATCGCGCAAGCAACATAGATTTTATGACGCAGCAGCGACATCGTTAGCGATGTCGCTGTGTGTCTCATGTAGCAGCGATGTGGCCCCGCTGCGATGTCGCTGATCGTGCACGAATGGTTTGGGCCGTATTTTGATTGTTGGTATCCCGCTGGTGAGCCTGAATCGCTGTGTTTGGCAGCTTTTGTGAACGATGTGCGACCTTGTTGACGACTCATATGTCAGCGGCGCAGGCGGGACTGAGTTTTCTTTAGTAACGCCCTTCAGCTCCGATTGGTGGCCACAACGTCACCTCAGTAATAATAGCTGCGCCCCTTCCATTGTTTTCCAGAGCCTTTGTGGATGACTCGAATGTTCTGTCCTTTGTGCGCTGTTGCGAGGATAGTATCGAGTGTCGGGGTTTTGCGATCCTGTCAGAGTCGCTACAGTGTCCTTTGTGCATTGCGAGGATAGTGTGTGGGTTTTGCGATCCTGTCTGAGTCGCTACAGCGCTTCTGTGGAGCTCAGCTATGCTTGGAATCCTAATCTCCAGAAGGGTGCACTGAAGGTAACCACCACTAGAGGTTCTGTATATACATTCACACACCTTCCCCCATCCCTAGAGCCACCAGAGGGAGCTGTTTAGCTATATATAAGGAGGGTGAAGACACTAGAGCACAGAGACTCTGAGAGAAGTCTAGCTTTAGTCACCTCAGAGGTGAAGAGAAAAGCAGACGGTCTAAGCTTTGAGAGAGTGTTGTGAGCGCAGAGAGTGCAGAAAGTGTGTGCAGTCTGGCACACGGAGCATAGCTCAAAGAGGAGTTCAGCTGTTAATGAAGGAGTCTGAAGTCTGGAGCTTGAAGCTTAGTTCAAACGAGTGGAGGCTAGTACAAGTGGAACGAAAGCCACTCCAGCCTAGTCAGAGCTGAGTCAAGTGAGTGCAGCTCAGTGATAAAGCGTGCCGACGCTTAGAGAGTGGTGAAGAAGATGAAGCAGCCCACCATCTGCCAGTGTGTGACAGTGTGAGGGCCCGAGTAGGACGAAAGGTGAGTGGAAAGCAAGTGAGGGACAGAGGAGCCTAAACAGCTCATCCCTATCATTACAACCGGACACCGGTCCGAGCTTACTGGAATCTTCACGACCAGTAGGAAATACCGGAGATCCTGTGGGACTACAAGTCACAGGAGCCCTAAAGTGCTGATACGTAATTGGGTCAGGAAGACAGGAGTCTGGAGGATCCGCCATTAGAGACTGTGTTCTTTCAAGAGAAGGCCCTACCACAAGGTCAGCCGGCGTAAAGTTGAAGACAGACTCAGACCTAGTTTCACACAGGTCAGAGACTCACATTATAGAAGTAAGGAGGCCCTACACCTACTCAGTGGAGAAAACTGGATGTGCACCCTTCACTCTGCAGTGCCCCGGGACGTGCCTGCAATAACATCTTCAGTAAAGGTACAGAAAGAGACTTCTGTGTGTGTGTCCATCTTATTACTTCTACTGTCGGATTCTCCTCCGTCTGGCACCCCTACACACTCTATCTACCCTGAAGGACCCAGCCTTACCTGTGGAAGGCTTAACACATTGCTGCCCAACCAACCCTTCAGCAGACCTATACAGCAGCGCTGGTCACCCTGACCAGGCACCACAGGTGGCATCACAAACATTTCAACAAACCTTTTAATCCCCTGTAAATATCCCCTTTTTGAGGTGAGTCCCAGGGCCACGGACCGAACTGTGTCACCGTGACATCCCCCATAGTAATCGAAGGGCTCGGTGCCGAGTACCCCATAGCTCTGGCGGGCGACTCATCTACTTAACGTCACGAACAGGATTCTGAAGCTCGTATTATGCGAGTCCTGTGTGCCTGAATTGACTGTTTTTGTGCAAAAAGACTGTAATTGCTATTTTTGTGACTTTGCCGCCATTTTTCCACCATTTTACCGCCATGTTCGCGCCCTGAGGCGCTGGTGAAGAAGAGGGGCGTGAATTCTTGGGCGTGACCCCCCCTTTTGGGCGCGAAAATTATGGCCGCCCTGTCTAAGTGTTTCTACAACATCAGATCATGCCCCACTGCAAATGAGATCCGCCTCCTCATCCTCCTTAGTGCGAGGGAAAGAAAGCGAAAGTCCCGCCTCCACGGAAAAGACCAGTCCACTCCTGTTGGAAAGTTCAGTCTGGACTGGTGAGAGATGGTGGAAGGACAAGAGTCGCTGTGTGGGGGAATGGAGGTTTGCAAACCCTTCCTTCATGAAGAGGTGCAGCCTGTGCCTGAACCATCCCCAGTCCTGGAAGGGGATGGAGAGCGATACAAGGAGGAGGAGGTGGACGCGGCCCTGCTGGATCTGGCCCGGCACCGGGCTGAAGTGGAGCAGATGGAGCGAAGCTGGCGGGCTCTAAAGCTGCGGCTGTAGCAGAGCCGACCGCTCTCTGATCCGGGTGCACGACTAGCACCCGCGCCACCACCTGAGCCAGTGGCTGCAATCTGGCCAGGGGGCTGAACACGGAGAAGCTGTTCCTGCCCCCGCCGAGGACGCGGCAGGAGGAGAGGAGGCTGCGGAGGCCTTACCCAGACCGGAGTACCAGCCAGGCCTGGAGCCAGACGCCGCACCTGTAGCGGAGGAATACGGTCCCCCGGCAGGGACGAAGGAGGAAGTACCTGGCGAGATCCAGGTCGATTGGGAGGAGATGGAGCTCCTGGACGACGAAGAGTACGCCGCACGGTAGGAGAACGAGTGGAGACGCCGTGAGCAGGAGGAGCAGCAGCGACGTGACCAGCGGGAGGCGCAGCGACAATACCAGAGGTACCGAGAGAGAGATCTTGCCGACAAAGAGAACGTCAGGAGAGATAAAGGTACGCTCCGTGAACCGCGGCGCCAGGGGGCAGTGCGAGACTTTAAGCTCCAGGGAGGCTGGGGGTTCATACACGAGCCCGGGCTCTACCAGGAAGTTTTTGTAAATCGCCGGGACGTAGAGGCCCATTTACCTGAGGGACACCCGGACAGGGACCTGTTAATAGGGGACTTAGTCACCTACACGCGGTATTGGGGGCTTAAGGGGTGGTATGCCCTAAACGTCTCCCGAAGCAGCTCCCCGGTGTCATGTTGTGACATGCATGTTTGTGCTTTAACCCTTTGCTCCTTTTCCCCCTAAATTGAGCTGGGATCTGATAGCCGTTACCTGTATGGATTATGGTCAGTTCCCAGCTCCTCTGCGTAGCCACACATGCGTGGGTGTTTCCGCTGCGTTGCATGACCACCCGCATGTGCGGTCCCTGGCTACTGCTGTGAAAGCTACCCATAGGTTGCAAGGTCCTCTGCACTGGTGCATGACTTACTACGTGGGTTTAGGCTGCAGCCATTTCCAGGTGCCCTTGCTGTGCTTATGTCTGGCTCTCATAGGGTGCGCAGGCCACACCTGCCCTGCTTTTATCAGGGTTAGTGTGTGTACCTGAAATGCTGTCCCCAGCCAATTGCTGAGGGGCAGCTCATATATAAAGGCTTCCTGCCTTATGGGCGGGGCCTTAGCTACTCACATAGCTTCTGAACCTAGCCTTGTGTGTGTGTGTGTGTTCAGCTCCTGCTTTGAGTTCGATCAGCTCTGGAGAGCTGATACCCTCGTCCTGTCTTGTGATCCTGAACTCGTTCCTGTGCCTTTCCTAGAGGCGGTAATTCTAGGCTCGTATCTCTGATCCTGAACTCGTTCCTGTGCCTTTCCTAGAGGCGGTAATTCTAGGCTCGTATCCCTGATCCTGTACCTGACTGTCTGAACTGTGTCTGCTGTGCTATGTTCCTGAAACCTTCTGTGTACTGAACCCTGAGCCCAGTGACTGTGATACTTTGCTAACTGACTTTCTGTGATATATCCTGGGTTCATTTGGAAGGAGGAGTCCGGTGTGGGTGTGCTGAGTTTCTGTTACTTTGTGCTCAGCTTGCTTTTGGTGCAATCCCCGCCCGGCTCCAGTTGAGCCTGGTGGGACTTGCACCAGACCGCTTGGATTCCTTTTCAGATCACTTCCAGATGTCTGGATCCGATCCTTTCCTGCCTGATGTCCGGAGCCTGCCGATCGTTGCCAGATGTCCCTAGTCTGATACTGCGGCCTCATGTCCGGAGACTGATGTCCGCAGGCCGATGTCCGGAACCTGTCGATCGTTGCCAGATGTCCGGAGTCCGATGCCAGTGTTCTGTTTCCTGAGATCCAGCCGGTGTTCCGGTGTCCGTGTTCCTGATGTCCAGTCCGTGTTCCGGTGTCCGTGTTCCTGATGTCCAGTCCGTGTTCCTGTGTCCGTGTTCCTGTTTCCGTGTTCCTGAAGTTCAGTTCGTGTTCCTGAGTTCGTGATTCTGATGACCTCGTCTACCCTGATGTTATGTACTGTGTGTCATCCCTCATTTACTTTAGTAAACTTTATTTACCTATACCTGAAGTTGTGCGGTGTAATCAAGTCCTACGTGTCTCTTCTTCGTCCACATGCTCAGCTGCCACAGAACCCCGGTCTCTGCCAGTCCCTAGTTTGGGTAGGCCCGGGTCCCCCTCTGTGGTATGGAGGGTCCAGATTGCATTCCTGGACTGAGCCGCTTCTCGGCGGCTGCAGCTCCAAACGTGACAGAAGCTAAGGCCTTGGACTCAGCTGAGCATGTATGGACGGTAGGACTTTTTCCGAGCCCCGCCTGGCCGGCGGATGAGATGGCTCGGATCCCAGCTGGTAGTGGACTAGATTGCTCAACTCTGTGCTTTGTTAGTAGTTTGGATTTCTGGAGCAATGAACTCTGCTGCATGTGAACTGGGACTTACCGCCTATCCCAAGAAAAGTTTCTGTGTATTTTTTTTTTCTTGGGACTTCAGAGAGGGGGCTTTAGGAGGGGAAAATGTCATGTTGTGACATGCATGTTTGTGCTTTAACCCTTTGCTCCTTTTCCCCCTAAATTGAGCTGGGATCTGATAGCCGTTACCTGTATGGATTATGGTCAGTTCCCAGCTCCTCTGCGTAGCCACACATGCGTGGGTGTTTCCGCTGCGTTGCATGACCACCCGCATGTGCGGTCCCTGGCTACTGCTGTGAAAGCTACCCATAGGTTGCAAGGTCCTCTGCACTGGTGCATGACTTACTACGTGGGTTTAGGCTGCAGCCATTTCCAGGTGCCCTTGCTGTGCTTATGTCTGGCTCTCATAGGGTGCGCAGGCCACACCTGCCCTGCTTTTATCAGGGTTAGTGTGTGTACCTGAAATGCTGTCCCCAGCCAATTGCTGAGGGGCAGCTCATATATAAAGGCTTCCTGCCTTATGGGCGGGGCCTTAGCTACTCACATAGCTTCTGAACCTAGCCTTGTGTGTGTGTGTGTGTGTTCAGCTCCTGCTTTGAGATCGATCAGCTCTGGAGAGCTGATACCCTCGTCCTGTCTTGTGATCCTGAACTCGTTCCTGTGCCTTTCCTAGAGGCGGTAATTCTAGGCTCGTATCTCTGATCCTGAACTCGTTCCTGTGCCTTTCCTAGAGGTGGTAATTCTAGGCTCGTATCCCTGATCCTGTACCTGACTGTCTGAACTGTGTCTGCTGTGCTATGTTCCTGAAACCTTCTGTGTACTGAACCCTGAGCCCAGTGACTGTGATACTTTGCTAACTGACTTTCTGTGATATATCCTGGGTTCATTTGGAAGGAGGAGTCCGGTGTGGGTGTGCTGAGTTTCTGTTACTTTGTGCTCAGCTTGCTTTTGGTGCAATCCCCGCCCGGCTCCAGTTGAGCCTGGTGGGACTTGCACCAGACCGCTTGGATTCCTTTTCAGATCACTTCCAGATGTCCGGATCCAATCCTTTCCTGCCTGATGTCCGGAGCCTGCCGATCGTTGCCAGATGTCCCTAGTCTGATACTGCGGCCTCATGTCCGGAGACTGATGTCCGCAGGCCGATGTCCGGAACCTGTCGATCGTTGCCAGATGTCCGGAGTCCGATGCCAGTGTTCTGTTTCCTGAGATCCAGCCGGTGTTCCGGTGTCCGTGTTCCTGATGTCCAGTCCGTGTTCCGGTGTCCGTGTTCCTGATGTCCAGTCCGTGTTCTGTGTCCGTGTTCCTGTTTCCGTGTTCCTGAAGTTCAGTTCGTGTTCCTGAGTTCGTGATTCTGATGACCTCGTCTACCCTGATGTTATGTACTGTGTGTCATCCCTCATTTACTTTAGTAAACTTTATTTACCTATACCTGAAGTTGTGCGGTGTAATCAAGTCCTACGTGTCTCTTCTTCGTCCACATGCTCAGCTGCCACAGAACCCGGTCTCTGCCAGTCCCTAGTTTGGGTAGGCCCGGGTCCCCTCTGTGGTATGGAGGGTCCAGATTGCATTCCTGGACTGAGCCGCTTCTCGGCGGCTGCAGCTCCAAACGTGACACCCGGTCCCTGAAGCAGGAAACGCACCCCGTGTCTCAGTGTCCCAGGACTCTGCAAATCCAGCGCGAGTCTGCGCACCTGTGCCATGCCCTGCTGAGAGGCTGTATGCGGCTGCTGCTCGCTCACCCCCTGCTGAGTCACACCTGCACGAACTGCAGAGTTTAAGTTTATGTGAGGCACCTGTCAGGCCTCGAGAACCCGTGTGGAAAAGAGAACTGTAGCCACACAGACCCCTTTATCCGGCCACGATGTCATGGTGCTCCGTACCAGGATGCACTATATGCTTGCAACACCAGGGGTTGAAGATATAGCGATGCTGCAATAGAAACCCGAACAGGGTCACTGTACTGTAAAATAGTTTAAAATAGTTGCTACACCCGGACAGGTGTCTGTTGTTTGAAAAGTTTTACATTTTATGCCTTAAGTATACCCAGTTGGGTAATGTGAATTTCAATATTTGCTCTAAACTGTGTAGCTGAGGACTCTGCCAGCCCAAAATCTCTCTTTGTATATAGTTAGCACTTAGGTGCTCCATCTTGGTTTTACGTAAACCAGTGCCACCTCAAAACTCAAAACTCGTTTGGTGTGGCCGAAAGTGAGGTCTGCTAAAGAGATCCAGAAAAGTCTTGCAGCCCACCCAGGACCACCATTGGAGGTTTGGAGCGGGTCCTCCACAAGTATATGTTTACTTGAACTGCGTAGCTTCTGATATTTGCACTTTACTTGATGTTGATATTAAAAGTGTTATTTATTATGCAACGGTTAAAGATCCTCACCTCCTGTAAGGAAAGAGTTAATGTTAATGTTTTATTCAAAAATGTTTTTCTTTCAGCCCGGGAGTGCTGAGTTTTACCAGGGGGGGATGTGGAGCCCAGCTGTGCTTTGAATCATAATCTCCAGAAGGGTGTGTGGAGCCCAGCTGTGACTGGATCCATATCTTCCAGAAGGGTGCACTGAAAGAATATACCACTAAAGGTCATTATACACATTCACACATGTTCACCCATCCCAAAGACCACTCAAGGCAGTCACCTCAGAGAGCTCAGTCAGTCTGCAGTAAGGTGAAGTGCAGAGCTGAGATTAGAGAGGCTGCAGAGCCATTCAGTTCAAGAGAGAGAGGAGGCTAGTACGGGTGGAACAGAGACCACTCCAGCCTAGTCAGAGCTGAAGTAAGTGAGTACAGCTCAGAGAGAAAGCGTGCCGACGCTTAAAGAGCGGCGAAGAGGAAGCCCACCAACTGCCAGTGTGTGATCGTGTGAGGGCCCGGGTAGGACGAAGGCGAGTGGAAAGAGCAGTAACGGAGGTAGAAAAGCCTTTACAGCTTACCTCAGCAAGTATTGACCGGACACCGGGGTCCGAGCCTATAGGGATCTCCACGACCCATTAGGAGAACACCGGAGTTCCTGGAGGACTACAAGTCCCAGGAGTACCTCAAAGCTGATACGTAACTGGGCCAGGAGGACGGAGTCCAGCCGTGCACAGCAAATAGAGACTGTGTACTTCAGAAGGGGTCCAACCACAAGGTCAGCCAGGAGCAAGACGGAGACCAAGTTAGGCCTAGCTACAAGCAGGTCAGGACTTTATCACATAAAAGCAAGGAACAGGAGGCCACACACCTACTCAGTGGAGGAATCTGGATGTGCACCCTTCACCCTACAGTGCTCCGGGGAGTGCCTGCAACATCTTCAGTAATGGTACCAAAGTGACTTGTGTGTGTGTCTACCTTATTACTCCTCACTGCCGGGTCCCCGTCCGTCCTGCACCCCTGCACATCTATCTGCCCTGAAGGACTCAGCCTTACTTGTGGAAGGCTTAACATCTAGCTGCACAATATTGACCCTTCAGTGGATCTGCATAGCAGCACTGGTCATCCTGACCAGGTACCACAAGTGGCGTCACGAATCCCCATACCAATATTCAATTCACCTGTAAATATCCCACATTAAAGAATGAGCACCAGAGCCACGGACTGAGCTGTGTCGCCGTGACATTCCCCCATAGTAGTTGTAAGCTTTTCAGGGGATATAGCTCTAGGATCGCCGTCTGGGTAGACAGAGTGGCACGAAAACAGTTCATTCACACAGCAGTTCTGGTGAAAACTGGCCGCAACCAGCTTTATTAAAGTCCACAGCAAACAGATAAAAATAAATCATAAACATAAGACCTGGGCTTGTCGAGCCACTAATTACACTTAGATAGATTTCCCTTTCTATCCGGGTCCAGACTCTACCAGTCTGTGCCCAAAAACAACACATATGTTCAGTAGTTACCAGCGTGGAGTTTCACAGAGTCTCCTCCTTGTGTCTGAAGGCACCTTCAATGTCCAGACTTGAGAGAGCTCCCCTCCTATTCAGCCGCTATTCGCACGGATTCTCACTGAGACTACTCCTGTGTCCGGGGTACATCGAGCACCCAGACTGAGATAGCTCATACTCCTGGAGACTGCTTCTTGTGCCTAGACTCCTTGTCCAGACTAAGCGAGCTCCCTGACTGTGTTCCAACACACCTACTTCTGGTCTCCTAATTAACACCTGAGTGATTTCAGGCCTGAGCTGCAAGTGTGTACTGAATGTAAGGTGTAGTGACCTTTCTCTACCACTAGGTCTACAAAGCCACACACCTCCCTTATACCAGTCAGTAAAGTAGCTAGGTGAAATATACACCCCATTCAATACACATACTCTCACTGTCTCACATATCCCCCCCCTCTTCTCCAGACCGGAGGGCTGGTCATCCAGACCGGAGGGCTGGTTAACAATCCAACAGAGACAGTGAACTCTGGACCAGTCATGGCCCTCATCAGCTTCATTTTCACCACTGTCATTTGTATCTTCACCTGAGTCATAGCCAACATCAGCTTTCTCTTCATCTGAAGCATCCGTACTACCCTGTACCCTCCCAGGCCTATGCTCTCTGCGGGCCTCGGGTATCCTGCATGGTTTCATCTTGACCTTAGGGCCGGGCTCAGTTTCGATATAGTGCCTGGCCAGAGAAGTACGACCAGGCACGTCAGAACACCTCTGCTGATTCTTCCACAGAAACTCTCGTACCTCCTGTTTTTGGGGCACTGACCCTGTGTCACCAACTGTCACAGGAGGTATAGGGGTTTTTTCACCTTTCTCTAATTCCCCCTGAACCTTTTTTAGCACATCTACTTTCTTAATATCAGTTGGTTCATAAATTCTATTTCACAGAACTTAAGCACCTCTGCCATGGTCTCTGACCATTTTGAGCCACACTGTTCCCACAATTGGCACTGTAGAGGAAGCTGATCGTTTTTCTTTTTCGGTACACATAATTCATCCTCTTCTTGTACAGGCTCTTCTGGTAGAACATGCTCAGAAGCCCTACCGTCAGTCTTACATTCTGCCTCTTCAGTCTTGTTCCTCACAGCTTCACTTGAGACCTCAGCTTCTGATGAGGCATCTGGTTTGGTGTCTACCACTTCTATGGCTTTTTCCACCTCTGCAGCATCACCTTCAGAGTCCTTGGCATGATGCAGATCCACACCGCACACCGACAACTTCTCATCTTCAACAGCATCCACTTGTGCTGTGTTCAGTTTCAGAGTCCTGCCTTTAAAGCTCAGCTCTCCTCCTTTCACCTTAGTCTTCGCCAGGGAACCGGCCAACTGTAAAACATCTTCAGATGCCATCTTCTGTCTGGCTGTAAGGTCAGTATCAGCTTTCTTCTCAGGACTCTCAACCTCCTCTGCTACCATGCCTTCCTCATTTGCACTGGTTGCTTTATTGTCATCAGATGACTCACCATCACTCCCAATATCCTGCCTGACCCCTTTTTCTCAGCCACATCCGGGTCACTTTCAGGAGTATACAATTCATTCTCATTCACATCCTGATCTGGAACCTTAGTTAACATGTCATCCACAACATTAACTTCCACCATCTGGTCCCTCAAGTATGTGACTATGTGACAACCCCAGCACTATACTTCTATATAGCTCAGGTACTAGGAGCTGACTCACGACCTCTCCCTGGACTTCAGGTCCCTATACAATAGGCTATTGTCCATGGCAGCATGAGGAAACGTCTCCTCAGAGCCAGGCTCCTGTGAAACCTCATTTAGAACAATCATATTTTCCTGTGCCGTCCTAAGAGAGGGGTCTCGCCACTGCTCACTCTCAAAATTGTCACAGGACACAGGTAAGTCAGGGACACTCGGTTCCCGAGAACCACCATCCTCGTCTCCCAACATCACCTGCAAAGGAATTTCATCACTATCACAGTCATCATTATTATCAATATCATTATCATGACTATGATCAGTATCATCATCACTATCATGATCATCATCACTATCATTATCAGCATCAGCATCATTATCATGGTCATCATCATTATCATGATCATCATCATCATTTATCATTATCATCATCATCATTATCATGGTCATCATCATTATCATGATCATCATCATCATCATCATCATTATCATTATCATCATCACATAAGTTTAACGGCCCACTAGCATTGTGTTCCGCCCCTCGGGACTGCGCACCCTCAGTAGGAGCTTCATCACACTGTCCATCAGAAACATTTCTCCCCCAGAGACCCTTAGATCGGGGAAAGTCAATTACCCAATATGACGGGGTGCACCAGGTTCTTCACTACCCCCACTTCATATGAAACCTCCCTGAGTTTGGGGACCAAGTCCACGGCAGTCTCTGGGTAGACTTTGGTGTCTCCATGGATGCACACCATACTCAGGTGCTTATCAGGGATGAAGTCCCTATCAATCAGGCTGTCACATACGGAAGTCACTGGACTCTCTGAGTCCAAGAGGGCCTGTGCTGGGCAGTCATTTACAACCACGGGGACACCTGTGGTCCAGTCTCTTCGGCTGAGGTGGACACACACACAGGCTCTGCACAGGGAGAGAGGGATCTGCCAACATCACAATACATAGGCTCCCCCTCTATTGGACAGTTGGCTGCAATTTCACGACATCTCCAACACTGTCCATCACACTCTCCCACCCATATGTCCCCTCGGGCCCGAACCCGCTTATCAGCATACCCCATGTCCCCAACAGCTGGAACGCTCTTACCGCGAGAGTTCAGCGTCCGGGAACTCTGAAGTGATGACCTCTCAGACGGCTGGTCACGGAGACAGTCTTTGCTGGCGAAGGCCTTCTCCATCAGGCTGACCAGACGATTGGCGTCCTGGTGGTCTCCTTGTCCGACCTCTGGCTGTACCTCAAGAGCACTGCTCGGGTGTAGCGGTTCACTATCACCTTTTCAACTCCATAATCAGGTTTGCTTACTGCAGACTCCCAACTGCATCTCCAGTCATGAACTCCCCTGACACGGGCTGTCACCGTAACACCCAGCCGGGTAAGAATCTCCGCTTTCAGCTTGGCATAGTCTTGGCTGTCCTGCTCGCTCAGGTCAGCATAGGCCCTTTGGGGTTCTCCAATCAGATAGGGTGCGACCATCATGGCCCACTCAGATAGGGGCAGATTCTCCTTCTCTGCCAGTTCCTCAAACCTAGTGAGATATACCTCCACATCATCACGAGGTGTCATCTTTTTCAGGGACGTCTTACCGCCTTCTTTACAGCGGACAATGCAGGTGACTTTGCCACATTACTTCGGGACGCGGCACCGAAATCCTTTTTTTGTGCTGCCATCCGCTCAACAAATAACCGGTTATTCTCCTGCTGCTGCTGCAGGAATTGCTGCTGGGCCTGCTGCATGCGCTGCTGGTGCTGCAGGCGCTGCTGCTCCATGCTCCGCTGGGCCTGGACCAGGTACTCAACGAGCTCCTCCATACTGCTGGCCTTATCTGTCTTAACCACGGCAGTCTTATGTTGCACATTAACTTGCGCCATTTGTTCAAACAGCGCCTCCATGCTGTCATCCATGCTGTCAGACTTCTCTGTCTCAACAACGGCAGTCTTCACTCAAGACATACACACTCCACAGTCTTTTCCACAGAAAATTCAGCTCTGCTGTGCAGACACTTTTTTTTTTTTTTTCTCTGCAAACTCTATTAGGGCCACTGTCTCTTTAAGACTGCTCCAATAAACGTTTCTCTTTTGCTGCTGCACACTCCACAGTCTTTTCCACAACAAGTTCAGCTTTGCTGTGCAGACACACTTTTTTTTTTTCCTCTTTTGCAAACTCTATTAGGGCTACTGTCTCTTTAAGACTGCTCCAATAGACGTTTCTCTTGACACACTTTTTTTTTTCTCTGCTGCTATTTCAACAGACTTCACCTTTATTGCTGTCTCTAAGCCACTGTGCAGCACGCACATTCCAGCACCATTTGTATCAGCCACTGTGCTGCCCCAGCATTCTCCGCCAATTGTAAGCTTTTCAGGGGATATAGCTCTAGGATCGCCGTCTGGGTAGACAGAGTGGCACGAAAACAGTTCATTCACACAGCAGTTCTGGTGAAAACTGGCCGCAACCAGCTTTATTAAAGTCCACAGCAAACAGATAAAAATAAATCATAAACATAAGACCTGGGCTTGTCGAGCCACTAATTACACTTAGATAGATTTCCCTTTCTATCCGGGTCCAGACTCTACCAGTCTGTGCCCAAAACAACAACATATGTTCAGTAGTTACCAGCGTGGAGTTTCACAGAGTCTCCTCCTTGTGTCTGAAGGCACCTTCAATGTCCAGACTTGAGAGAGCTCCCCTCCTATTCAGCCGCTATTCGCACGGATTCTCACTGAGACTACTCCTGTGTCCGGGGTACATCGAGCACCCAGACTGAGATAGCTCATACTCCTGGAGACTGCTTCTTGTGCCTAGACTCCTTGTCCAGACTAAGCGAGCTCCCTGACTGTGTTCCAACACACCTACTTCTGGTCTCCTAATTAACACCTGAGTGATTTCAGGCCTGAGCTGCAAGTGTGTACTGAATGTAAGGTGTAGTGACCTTTCTCTACCACTAGGTCTACAAAGCCACACACCTCCCTTATACCAGTCAGTAAAGTAGCTAGGTGAAATATACACCCCATTCAATACACATACTCTCACTGTCTCACATAGTCTATAGGCTCAGATCCGAGTTCCCATTGCTCTGGAGGGCGACTCAGGTGCACTGAAGGTAACCTCCTTATGCCACCTGAGGAAGACAGACTCACTCCGTTGAAACGCGTTGTGGATTCATTGTTTTACCATAATTTTTAATAATTTTTAATAAATGAAGATTGTCATTTACTAAGAAGATTCCTGTCTTTTGCGCCCTGCTGACCGGGTTTTCAAGAATCTTTCTCATAGTAGTCTATAGGCTCAGATCCAAGTTCCCATTGCTCTGGAGGGCGACTCAGGTGCACTGAAGGTAACCTCATTCAGTGGTCCTGTAGAGGTCCTGTATATACATTCACACACCTTCACCCATTCCTAGAGCCACCAGAGGGAGCTGTTTAGCTATATATAAGGAGGGTGAAGACACTAGAGCACAGAGACTCTGAGAGAAGTCGAGCTTTAGTCACCTCAGAGGTGAAGTGCAGAGCAGACTGTCTAAGCTTTGAGAGAGTGTTGTGAGCGCAGAGAGCGCAGAAAGTGTGTGCAGTCTGGCACACGGAGCATAGCTCAAAGAGGAGTTCAGATGTTAATGAAGGAGTCTGAAGTCTGCAGCTTGAAGCTTAGTTCAAACGAGTGGAGGCTAGTACAAGTAGAACGAAAGCCACTCCAGCCTAGTCAGAGCTGAGTCAAGTGAGTTCAGCTCAGTGAGAAAGCGTGCCGACGCTTAGAGAGCGGTGAAGTAAAAGAAGCAGCCCACCATCTGCCAGTGTGTGACAGTGTGAGGGTCCGAGTAGGACGAAAGGCGAGTGGAAAGCAAGTGAGGGACAGAGGAGTCTAAACAGCTCATCCCTATCATTACAACTGGACACCGGGTCCGAGCTTACTGGAATCTTCACGACCAGTAGGAAATACCGGAGATCCTGTGGGACTACAAGTCGCAGGAGCCCTAAAGTGCTGATACGTAATTGGGTCAGGAAGACGGGAGTCTGGCAGGATCCGCCATTAGAGACTGTGTTCTTTCAAGAGAAGGCCCTACCACAAGGTCAGCCGGGCGTAAAGTTGGAGACAGACTCAGACCTAGTTTCACACAGGTCAGAGACTCACATTATAGAAGTAAGGAGGCCCTACACCTACTCAGTGGAGGAAACTGGATGTGCACCCTTCACCCTGCAGTGCCCCGGGATGTCCCTGCAATAACATCTTCAGTAAAGGTACAGAAAGAGACTTCTGTGTGTGTGTTCATCTTATTACTTCTACTGTCGGATTCTCCTCCGTCTGGCACCCCTACACACTCTATCTACCCTAAAGGACCAGCCTTAACTGCGGAAGGCTTAACACCTTGCTTCCCAACCAACCCTTCAGCGGACCTATACAGCAGCGCTGGTCACCCTGACCAGGCACCACAGGTGGCGTCACGAACATTTCAACAAACCTTTTAATCCCTGTAAATATTCCCTTTTTGAGGTGAGTCCCAGGGCCACGGACCGAGCTGTGTCACCGTGACATCCCCCATAATAATCGAAGGGCTTGGTGCCGAGTACCCCATAGCTCTGGCGGGCGACTCACTTCATCTTTGCCATTTGGATCTTCTGGCTATTTGGACACTTTCAAGGTACATATTGTTTGTGTTGTTGTGTGATGCCTTTTTTTTTTGTTGCACCTTTTATTTTTGTCTGCTTTTACCTCCAATATTTATACAGACATGTTGCCGTGATAATTTTATTTTTTTTTTCCACCCCCACCACTGCAATTTTAAGAACGTTGTTGCTTTTTGAGGTAATTTTTTTTTTGGTTAGATTTGATCCTCCATTACATAGGATAGCTATCTTTTGACAGACGCGCCCCCCCCACCATTTTAGGCTTTTGCAAACTGTTTTTTAAATGTTAACTTCTTCTTTACCGTACAGGTTGCACATAATGAACCTGACCACCGTGGAGCGTGTGATTGTGGCAGTTGCATTAGTGATGGAGGCAGATCGACAAGAAGAGGCACGGGTGGAAGAGAGGCGCTCCAAAAGAAAGCGTTGCATGTGGACCAGAGAATGGCTGGAGCAGAGGTCCAAATTCACCCACATGCATTTAATGAGGGAGTTGCAGGTGAAGAATCCGCAGGATTTCCGAAATTATCTACGGATGTCGGAGGATTCATTCAAGCTCCTACTGGAAGGTGTGAGGCCACTCATTGAACGGCAGGATACACGGATGCGTGCAGCTGTTTCAGCAGAGGAACGTTTGGCAGTAACGCTGCGATTTCTGGCAACCGGACGTTCAATGAAAGACTTGCAATTTTCTGCTGCAGTTTCTCGATCGCTCCTTGATGTATTAATTCCAGAGACATGCAACGCCATTGTCCTCAGTTTACGGAGCTACATGCCATTTCCAAATCAGTGGCGGAATGGCAAATAATTGCCTCTGATTTTGAACGGATTTGGCAGTTCCCAAACTGTGGTGGTGCCTTGGATGGCAAACATGTGCGGATCACGCAACCAGCCAACAGCGGATCCTTTTTCTATAATTACAAGGGCTACTTCAGCATGATCCTCATGGCCCTTGTTAATGCCAATTATGAATTTATTAACGTTGATGTTGGCATTAATGGAAGGGTTTCTGACGGTGGCGTTTTGGAGCACACAACTTTTGGTGAACGGTTGTTGAATAATAAACTTAACTTGCCAACCAACATGGACACCACCGCCAACCTAAACTTTGTTTTTGTGGGCGATGAAGCCTTCCCCCTTCATGCGCATCTTGTTAAAACCGTACCCACAAAAGACTTTGACTGGGGAAAGGCGTATTTTTAATTACAGACTGTCTAGGGCAAGGCGCGTTGTGGAGAATGCCTTCGGCATAATGGCCAACCGCTTCAGGGTTTTTTTACACTCCAATCAACATGAAGCTGGAATCGATAGACTCGGTGGTGTTGGCCTGTTGTGTGCTGCACAATTTTCTAAGAAAACGCGATGCTGGTACTTACAGTCCACCAGGCTTCATGGACTCGGACAGCAATGGTGACGTGGTGCTTGGAGAATGGCATAATGATCCCCCTATTGCAGGCCTTCAACCTGTAAATCAAGGCAGGAGCAAGGACGATGCAAAGGCCGGCCAAGACAAGTACTGCCAATACTTTAACGGGCCTGGTGCAGTGAGTTGGCAGCAGCAGATATAGTTTGCTTTTGAAAATCTTTGAGTTTTTCCTTTTTTTAACTTTCTTTTAATAATAAAAAATGTTTATTTTAAAAATGCCTTTGTGTTCTTTCAATTATTATACCAATATGGGAGAAGGGCTAATGATGGGTGAGATGTGGGAAGGGGAGTAATGGGGATGGCAACGAGAATGTTACCAGCAGCTGTAGTTTTTAAAATATTTTCTAACATTTTTTGTTGTCTATATTTTTTTTTACATTTTTAAAATTTTTTAATAAAAATCTTAGTTATCTACTGAATTGTGGTCTTTTATTCTTATGTTTGTTATTGATGTATACAATATTGTTGACAAGAAAGATTGTATTTTTATTCCATCTACTTGTATCTACTTTTCACACACGGGATCATGGGAGTACCAGCAGTCATAGGAGTTCCAGCATTGGTTAAAAAATAAAAATAAAAAAATATCAAAAATTAACAACATTTTTTTTAAAGGCCTATGGTCACACTAGCGCTAAAACCTTATAATGCAAAATAATATCAAATAATACACCACAACTGCGTATATAAACTTTAAAATATATGATAGAATTTTTTAGTCATATATATATATTTTTTTTAGCATAAAATTATTAAAAAAACTATTACATTTTTAAAATAGTGATAACAATATAAATAATTTGTTAGAGGTAAAGGTCTACATTAACCAGGGAACCCTTTGTGTCGCACTTGGTTATCTGCATGGTGCTCCTCCCACACACAGACATTTGACGCCACTGCGATCGCAAAGTGACGATTCTCACAGCGTGGTGCCCCAGCTACGCAGACATGAGACGCCATTGCGATCGCAAAGTGACGGTTATCAGCATGGTGCTCCTCCCACACACAGACATGAGACGCCATTGTGATCTCAAAGTGACGATTCTCACAGCATGGTGCCCCAGCTACGCACAGACATAAGACGCCACTGCGATCGCAAAGTGACGGTTCATAAAATGATATTACAGAAGAAAATACAATGAATGTAAACTTTTGTAAACATGGTAAAAAGTAAACGGTCAGTAGCCCACTAGATCTGATGCTGCCAAGTAGGCCTGTTATCGCATCGTCCTTGCTCATGCCTTAATAGGCAGGGGCGCCAAGCTGGGAACTATCATCAAGCGATCGCAACAGTGTCTCATATCTGTGCGTGACTGGGGCACATGGCTGCTACCGGTCATTTTGCGATTGCAATAGCGTCTCATATATGTGCGTGGCTGGGGCGCATGGCTGCTGCGGTCACTTTTCGGTCGCAATAGCATCGCGCGTCGCAAGTGCGAAGGCACGTACGCTGTGACGTCATGACGCTGGCGTCCTTCATGCGGCATTGTTTGAGACAATGGCGGCGATAGGTAGGCAACGTTGTGCCCCGTGGGGTGACGCAGAAGTGCGCTATCTAATCCACAAAAGCGACCGGTGGGATTATAAGTGCAGGCTACCTGTGGCGCATCCAATGCGCCACAAGAAATTGGTCCTGCGTAAAATTAAAAGGGGACTAATGAGACACTTTGGGGTGGAGCGGACCCCTACCCAGATCCGAAAAAAGATAGCGGACCTACAATACCGCTCCAGCGAGAGGGTCGCCAGGATCCGGGCCCAGTTCCGCAGGCATCTGAGTGAGTATTGATGAGGGTATCTGGAGAAGTTATGTTTTGTGGGTTATCTACCTATATCAATGCACCCGCAGTGACGGGAGTACCAATAGTGAGGGGGTTACAGGCAGTGATGGGGTTACTGGCAGGGATGGGAGTACCAGTAGTGAGGGGGTTACAGGCATTGATGGAAGTACTGGCAGTGACGGGAGTACCAGCAGTGATGGGGCAGCAGTGATGGGAGTATCAGTAGTGAGGGGGTTACAGGCATTGATGGAAGTACTGGCAGTGACGGGAGTACCAGCAGTGATGGGGCAGGCAGTGATGGGAGTACCAGTAGTGAGGGGGTTACAGGCATTGATGGAAGTACTGGCAGTGACGGGTGTACCAGCAGTGATGGGGCAGACAGTGATGGGAGTATCAGTAGTGAGGGGTTACAGGCATTGATGGAAGTACTGGCAGTGACGGGAGTACCAGCAGTGATGGGGTTACAGGCATTGATGGAAGTACTGGCAGTGATGGGAGTACCAGCAGTGATGGGGCAGGCAGTGATGGGAGTATCAGTAGTGAGGGGGTTACAGGCATTGATGGAAGTACTGGCAGTGACGGGAGTACCAGCAGTGATGGGGCAGGCAGTGATGGGAGTATCAGTAGTGAGGGGGTTACAGGCATTGATGGAAGTACTGGCATTGACGGGAGTACCAGCAGTGATGGGACAGGCAGTGATGGGAGTATCAGTAGTGAGGGGGTTACAGGCATTGATGGAAGTATGGCAGTGATGGGAGTACCAGCAGTGATGGGGTTACAGGCATTGATGGAAGTACTGGCAGTGACGGGAGTACCAGCAGTGATGGGGCAGGCAGTGATGGGAGTATCAGTAGTGAGGGGGTTACAGGCATTGATGGAAGTACTGGCAGTGACGGGAGTACCAGCAGTGATGGGGCAGGCAGTGATGTGAGTATCAGTAGGTAGTGAGGGGGTTACAGGCATTGATGGAAGTACTGGCAGTGACGGGAGTACCAGCAGTGACGGGAGTACTGGCAGTGATGGGGCAGGCAGTAATGGGAGTATCAGTAGTGAGGGGGTTACAGGGATTGATTGAAGTACTGGCAGCGACGGGGTTAGTAGAAGGATTATTTGACTGAATTGTACATTTTATTTACAGGACCACCTTCACCAGCTCCAGCTGCATCACCTTCCCCAGCTACCCCTCCACCTGCATCACCTTCCCCAGCTACCCCTCCACCTGCATCACCTTACCTAGCTACCCCTCCACCAGCAGCAACCCCCCTCCAGATTTGGGGTCATCCAGCCCTTCACCTGGATATGGCTTCTCTCCAGTGTCACCCCGTGACATGGATGCAGGCTCGCCTTCAGGTAATTTACGCACATATATAAGCTTCAGACAAGTTTGAGAACTTTGTTAGGTCTTATGTGTAATGGCTGTTGTGATATATTTTTTTTTTGTGTGTTTCCCTAGCCGGCGGTGCAACAGGTTCTGGGTGGGCGGTCAGCGATTCTCTGGTGAACCGCAGTCTGACGAAAACCGTAAGTGTTAACAAACATGTAACATGTACATGTTGATATTGCAACAGAATTCACTGTTAACTGTTACCATTAACTCCACAGAAATCCCCACTGCCAGGACCTGTTGCTGTCACACCGTCGGCTGATGGGAGCCATGAACAGTGCAATGGCAGCAATGCACACCGCCATGGCAGCACTGCATGACCACGGGGTGATGCTGGAGACGGTTGTGGCTGGACTCGGGGCACACAGTAATTTTTTGTTTTATTATTATTATTTTTATTATTGTATTGGTTTTTTTTTTAAATATTGATGGCTGGCCTCCAAACGGGGGTGTGCAGTCATAATTTTTTGTTTTTTTATGATTATTTGTATTATTGTATTGTTTTTTTTATTTTTATTTTTTAAAACAATTATATATAAAAAAAATATATATTATATATTTTAAGTTTATCTATGCAGCTGTGGTGTATTATTTTTTATTATAAGGTTTTAGCGCTCGTGTGACCAGTGCCTTTAAAAGAAATGTTAATTTTTGAAATTTTTTTCATTTAATTTTTTACCAATGCTGGAACTCCTATGACTGCTGGTACTCCCATGTCCCCGTGTGTGACAAGTAGAAACAAGTAGATGTAATAAAAATACAAATTTTTAATAGTTGTCAACAAAAATTGTTGATATTAATAAGAATAAAAGACCACAATTCACTAGATAAATAAGATTTTTATTAAAAAAATGTAACAATGTAAAAAGAATATAGACAGCAAAAAACTTTTGAAAATATTTTAAAAACTACAACTGCTGGTAACATGGATCGTTGACATTACCACGTTGCCTTGGCGGTGTGTAAAAATAAGGTGGAGCAACAATGTTTGGGTTTGGTGGATTTATCCCAATTGGGTTCGGCACAGGATTCTGCGGCCATGAGTATTCCGGGTACTGCGGTCTGGCCGTGACAACATAACTGTTATCAAGGTTTCATAATGACGCTTGAGTCAGGACCTCAAACATGAGTCTCTCTGCATGAACCCGCTGTATAGGATCCAGTGTTGGGAGCTTCTCATTAGCGTAGTAAGCAAAGCCAGTTATTTTTGGTTGGTCTTTTTCCGCCGTAAGGACTTTTTTGGCTATTTCAATCAGTTCTGGAGTAGCCGAGGTGGGAGCCTTGCTTTTTCTGCCAGAAAATGTAAGCCGGCTCTGCACAGATGAGGATGGTGGCTCAACTACTTCGTCCTCTTGGACCAACACCATGCTGTCTTCTTCAGTCGGAGATGTGGAGACAGCCTCTTCTGTGTCCTGCATGAACAAAAAACAAATGTTAAATTACAAAGAAAAAGAAATTTATCTTCACACTATAACACCCAAATACAGCAAAAATGTGAAAACGACACTTGTAAATGGATAGGCCTCAACCGTTGAGCTAGATAAATTATCAGTACATGAAGGGATAAATTCAGCCATTTTATCTACATTTCACAATTATATTTTTAATTTCAAGTCCACTTTGGCATGTACATTAAAATGTGTTTTAATACAAAGGTACTTACATGTATGACAGGGAGTCCGGCTGGATCACTGGGTCTGGTTCCAACATGGAAGTCATTTGTCTGGGTACTTCTTGGTCCCTTGTGAAAGAAAACAGCTCAAAGTACCACAATTTGGGGACATACACATCTTCGGACCCCGGCTCCAGACTTGGTAGAATTCTGTACTTTGTTTAATTCCTTTTTGTAAACAGTGCGGAGGGCCTGAATACGTTTTTTGACCGATGACTCATCCGCTGGTTCATCAGGATAACGGTTCTTGCACAGCTCCACCAGTTTTTGGTATGCCTCCTTCTTTTTAGCCTGTTGCTGTAATCAGCCGACTTTATTTTCCACAGGCAAGGCATCGAGCGGTACATCTCGATGAATTCCCGCAGAAATTCATGCTTATCGGCCATCTGTAATAAAAAAAAGGATTATGTGAGAACGGCAGAATGGTTAAATAAAATGCTTACATAGCCTACAAAATAGAACACAGCAGGGAACATAAAATGGTGGTGATGGGCGGGCCAGAACAAAACAATGGCAAACAAAAAAGAAAACAATTGATGGACGACAATGGTTAACAGCAGCTGGGATCTTAAAATGGATCTGTAAAATTAATTTGAAAAAAAAATAAAAATTAAATGTGACAAAAAAAAAACCTACCTTACAAAACTTGTTTGTGATCCTGGAAAAAAACAAAAAAACGGGAAACTCAATAGCGCCACAAACTGGATCGCAGAAAAAAATATATATAACGGCACAGCCACAGACTGGATCTCAGCAAATGCAATAGAGACACAGACTGGATCGCAGCAAATGCAATAGAGGCACAGACTGGATCGCAGAAAAAAAAAGGTCAATAACAGCGCAGACTGGATCGCAGCAAACGCAATAGTGGCACAAACTGGATTGCAGTAGCTGCAAAGAAGGCTAGCAGGACGCACTGGAATGATGCTGGAGATTTGAATGAACCGCTTCCGCTCGAGATCAATGGAAAGGAGCGCTAATACGTCGTCTTTTTGATGCGGTCATCCAATCACAAAGCGAGAGAGCTGTGACATAAACAGTCATGACATATATTGACCACCAATCTGTGCTGAGGGGCGTGGAAAAGGTTGCGCTCAATCACGCCTATCGAGGTCGTGATCTTTGACAATACATGCTGTGTGGCGCGTCCTAACGACCGCCGAAGTCGTTTATACGGATCGCTGATCGCTGATGCGTCGTTGATGAGATCTTCCTGTTTGGAAGCTACTAGCGACCTTAAAGCGATCACACCAACGATCTCGTTAGCTTGTGTCGTTGTCGTGATCGCTAGTGCGATCGCTTAGTGTGGCAGTACCTTTAATAATAGGGCTAGCTCTGCCACCTTGATGTCTCCATTTTTCTGCAATTTTGGGTTTCACCCTCGATTTTCTTCGGGACAGGCGGAGGCTTCTGTCTGTCCGGGTGTTGACTCTGTTGTGGAGCGAATGCAGCAGATTTGGGACCAGGTAGTGGAGAGGTTGTCTCTCTCTCAGGAGAAGGCCCATGGTTTGCCAACCGGCATAGGACTGATGGTCCTCGGTTTAAAGTGGGGGACTTGGTTTGGTTGTCCTCAAGAAATATCCCTATGAGGGTTGCATCTCCAAAGTTTAAGCCTAGGTTCATTGGACCTTATAAGATCATGGAGATTCTTAATCCTTTTTCCTTCCGTTTGCTTCTTCCAGGGACATTTAAGATCCATAACGTGTTCCACAAGTCCTTATTGAAGAGGTTTGTCGAGCCAGTGGTTCCTATGGATGCGCCTCTTGACCCTGTTTTGGTTGAGGGCAATCTGGAGTATGTGGTTGAGAAAATATTGGATTCTCGTTTTTCTAGACAGAAACTCCAGTATTTGGTTAAGTGGAGAGGTTATGGTCAGGAGGACAATTCTTGGGTGTTTGCTTCGGACATCCATGCTAGGAGACTGATCCGTGCCTATCACCGAGCTCATCCTGATCGACCTGGTTGCACAAGTGAGAGTTCGGTGACCCTCCTCAAGGGGGGGTACTGTTATGAATGTGCTAGAGATGGTTTCTGAGCAGAGGCTCCCTCTGGTGGTTACAGACAGTACTGAACCTTTCAGCGAGGAATGGCAATCTGGGATCACGGACTGGTCTGATATAAGGGAGGTTCCCTCCCATGATGGTTACCGGTGATCAATTGTTCTTGTCTCAATTGTGGTTCCTGGTTCATTTGGAAGTTTGCTGAGTCTTGCCTGCATCTTCTGCTATCAGATAAGATATTTTCTGCTTTTATTTTTGTGCTTGCTTTTTGCATTGTTCCCTGCACTTCTGTGGAGGTCAGCCAAGTCCCCTCTGGTGGCTTGTGCTCCTCTCAGTTTATCTGGAGCCACTGTTGTTTGTTCATTTGCTTTTTCCTGTTTTTTCAGTGGCTGCGGCTTAGTTTTGTTACACCAGAGAACTGATTTAGGTGGTAGAGGTCATGTGATCTCAGGTGTTTTTGCAATCAGAAGAGTTGGTATTTTTTAGGGTTTTTTGGATTGCAGTGAGTATCCTTTCCTGTACTTTTCTGTCTAGACAGATTGGGCCCCAGCGTTTGCTCATTCTATTTTCTGTCTGTGTCCGTGCTTCTTCTTGTCTAACCACCATTACATGTTTGGGGGCTTCCTATTTTCTTTGGGGATCTGCTCCGGGGCAGATAGCTTTCATCTTTCTGCCTTTAGGTGTAGTTATCTCTCAGGCTGTGACGAGGCGTCTAGGATCAACGTAGGAACGCTCCACGGCTACCTCTAGTTGTGTGGTTTAGTTCAGGTTACTGCAACCCAATAGGTTCCAGCCTCTCTGGTGTATTGCAGTTTTTGCTTATTCTCCTCAGCTACCAAAATATAACCGGAGGCCCTACACCTGCTCACTGGGGAGAATCCGGACATGCACCCTTCACCCTACAGTGCTCCGGGATGTTCCTGCACTAACTCCAGTAAAGGTACAGAAGTGACTTGTGTGTGTGCCCCCATTATTGTTCTTACCCGGCTGGGTTTCCTCCGTCCTGCATCCCTACATTTACGCTGCCCTGAAGGCCCGCTCCACCTGTGGGGAGCGATACCATCTAAGCTGCCACAACACCGGCCTCAGTGAACTGCTGCAGCGCTGTTGATCCTCACCAGACATCACAGGTGGTGTCACGAATCACTGACATTATCCCCTGTAAATATCCCCTTTTTGAGGATGAGCGCCCAGGGCCACGGACCGAGCCGTGGCCACCGTGACATCCCCCATAGAGATCAACGGGCTCGGGTCCGAGTACCCCACAGCCCTGGTGGGCGGCTCACAGTGATGTCCCACCCTGGCACAAAGTAAAAAAGTTAAAAAAATCTAAATCACAAGTGTAAAAAAAAAAAATCCAAAATAAAGGAGAAAAAATATTCCCCAATAAATTAATTTCTTCCTGTAAATAAAAAAACAAAACAATAAAAGTACATATATTTTGTATCGCCGCGTCCGTAACAACCCCCCCTATAAAAACTGTCCCACTAATTAACCCCTTTAGTGAACCCCTTAAATAAAAAACAAAGCAAAAAATCAATGCTTTATCATCATACTGCCGAACAAAAAGTGGAATAACAAGCGATCAAAAAGACCGATATAAATAAACATGGCACCGCTGAAAATGTCATCTTGTCCTGCAAAAAATGAGCCACCATACAGCATTATCAGCGAAAAAATAAAAAAGTTATAGCTCGCAGAATAAAGCAATGCAAAAATAATTATTTTTATATAAAATTGTTTTTATTGTATAAAAGCGCCAAAACATAAAAAATGATATAAATGAGGAATCACTGTAATCGTACTGACCCGAATACTAAAACTGCTTTATCAATTCTACCACACGCGGAACGGTATAAACGTCCCCCCAAAAGAAATTCATGAATTTCTGATTTTTGTTCATTCTAACCTCCCAAAAATCAAAATAAAAAGCGATCAAAAAATGTCACATGCTCAAAAATGGTACAATAAAAACGTCAACTCGTACCGCAAAAAATAAGACCTCACATGACTCTGTGGGCCAAAATATGCAAAAATTATAGCTCTCAAAATATGGTGATGCAAAAAACTATTTTTTGCAATAAAAAGCGTCTTTTAGCGTTACAGCTGCCAATCATAAAAACCCGCTATAAATAGTAAATCAAATCCCCCTTTATCACCCCCTTACTTAGGGAAAAATAATAAAATTAAAAAAATGTATTTATTTCCATTTTCCCATTAGGGTTAGGGTTAAGGTTAGGGTTGCAGCTACAGTTTGGGTTAGGGTTGAGGCTAAAGTTAGGATTAGGGTTAGGGTTGGGATTAGGGTTAGGGGTGTGTTAAGGTTAGGTTTGTGGTTAGGGTTATGGTTAGGGTTGGGACTAGGGTTAGGGGTGTGTTGGGGTTAGGGTTGGAGTTAGAATTGGAGGGTTTCCGCTGTTTAGGCACATCAGGGGCTCTCCAAATGTGACATAGCGTCTGATCTCAATTCCAGCCAATTCTGCGTTGAAAAAGTCAAAAGGTGCTCTGTCCCTTCTGAGCTCTGCCATGCACCCAAACAGTAGTTTACCCCCACATATGGGGTATCAGCATACTCAGGACAAATTGCACAATAACTCTTGGGGTCCAATTTCTTCTGTTACCCTTGAGAAAATAAAAAATTGGGGGCGAAAATATAATTTTTGTAAAAAAAATTATTTTTTGTTTTTACGGCTGTACGTTATAATTTTCTGTGAAGCACTTCGGGCTTCATAGCACTCACCACACATCTAGATAAGTTCCTTGTGGGGTCTATTTTCCAAAATGGTTTCCACTGTTTAGGCACATCAGGGGCTCTCCAAATGCGACATGACGCCCGCAGACCTTTCCATCAAAGTCTGCAATCCAAAACGTCACTACTTCCCTTCCGAGCCCCGACGTGTGCCCATACAGTAGTTTTCTCCCACATATTGGGTATCAGCGTACTCAGGACAAATTGGAAAACAACTTTTTGGGTCCAATTTCTCCTGTTACCCTTGTGAAAATAAAATATTGGGGGCGAAAAAATAATTTTTGTAAAAAAAAAAGGATTTTTTATTTTTACGGCTGTACGTTATAAACTTCTGTGAAGGACTTCGGGGTTCAAAGTGCTCACCACTCATCTAGATAAGTTCCTTGGGGGTCTATTTTCCAAAATGAGGTCACTTGTGGGGGGTTTCCACTGTTTAGGCACATCAGATGCTCTCCAAATGCGACATGACGCCCGCAGACCATTCCATCAAAGTCTGCAATCCAAAACGTCTCTACTTCCTTCCGAGCCCCGACGTGTGCGCATACAGTAGTTTTCTCCCACATATTGGGTATCAGCGTATTCAGGACAAATTGGACAACAACTTTTGGGGTCCAGTTTCTCCTGTTACCCTTGGGAAAATAAAAAGTTGGGGACTAAAAGATCATGTTTGTGGAAAAAATATGATTTTTTTATTTTCATGCTCGGGCGTTATAAACTTTAGTGAAACACCTGGGGGTTCAAAGTTCTCACTACACATCTAGATAAGTTCCTTGAGGGGTCTAGTTTCCAAAGTGGTGTCATTTGTCTGGGGTTTCCGCTGTTTAGGCAGATCAGGAGCTCTCCAAACACGACATGGCATCTAGCTAATTCTGCGTTGAAAAAGTCAAACGGCGCTCCTTTCCTTCCAAGCTCAGCCATGCACCCAAACAGTGGTTTACCCCCACATATAGGGTATCAGCGTACTCAGGACAAATTACACAATAACTTTTGTAGTCTTGTTACCCTTGGGAAAATAAAAATTGGGGTGAAAAGATCATTTTTGTGGAAAAAAATATGATTTTTTAATTTTACGGCTCTACGTTATAAACTTGTGTGAAGCACTTGGGGGTTCAAATTGCTCACCACAGATCTAGATAAGTTCCTTAGGGGCCTAGTTTACAAAATGGGGTCACTTGTGGGGGGTTTACACTGTTTAAGCACATCAGGGGCTCTCCAAATGCAACATGGCGTCCAATCTCAATTCCAGCCAATTTTGGTTGGAAAAAGTCAAATGGTACTCCTTCCATTTCGAGCTCTGCCGTGCACCCAAACAGTGGTTCCCCCCACATATGGGGTATCAGCGTACTCAGGACAAATTGGACAACAACTTTTATGGTCCAATTTCTCCTATTACACTTGGGAAAATAAAAAATTGCTGACTAATAGATAATTTTTGTGGGAAAAAAATTGGATTTTTTATTTTCATGCCCGGGCATTATAAACTTGTGTGAAGCACTTGGGGGTTCAAAGTGCTCACCACAGATCTAGATAAGTTCCTTAGGAGGTCTAAGTTCCAAAATTGGGTTACTTGTGGGGAGTTTCCACTGTTTAGGCTCATCTTGGGCACTGCAAATGGAACATGACCCCATCAACGTCTGCATTCCAAAACATTAATACTTCCTTTCCAAGCCCTGCAGTGCGCCCAAACAGTTCCCCCCCACATATGGGGTATCAGCGTACTCAGGACAAATTGGACAACAACTTTTGGGGTCCAATTTCCTTGGGAAAAATCAAAAATTTGGGACTAAAAAATCATTTTTGTGGAAAATTGTTTTTTTTTTCACACCCAGGCATTATAAACTTTTGTGAAACACTTGGGGGTTCAAAGTGCTCACAACAGATCTAGCTAAGTTCCATAGGGGTGTAGTTTCCAAAATGGTGTCACTTTTGGGGGTTTTCCACTGTTTAGGCGCATCAGAGGCTCTCCAAACGCGACATGGCTTCCAATCTCAACTCCAGCCAATTTTGGTTTGAAAAAGTCAAACCGCGCTCCTTCCTTTGCGAGCTCTGCCATGTGCCCAAACAGTGGTTTTCCCCCACATATGGGGTATTGTCGTACTCAGGAGAAATTGCACAACAACTTTATCTGTCCATTTTCTCCTTTTACCTTGTGAAAATAAAAAAAGTTTGTAAAAGATCATTTTTCGGACTAAAAAGTTAAATATTCATTTTTTCCTTCTACGTTGCTTCAGCTCCTGTGAAGAACCTGAAGGGTTAATAAACTTCTTGAATGTGGTTTTGAGTACCTTGAGGGGTGCAGTTTTTAGAATGGTGTCACTTTTGGTATTTTCTGACATATAGACCCCTCAAAGTGGCTTCAAATGTGAGGTGGTCCCTAAAAAAAATGGCTTTGTAAATTTTGTTGTAAAAATGAGAAATTGCTGGTCAACTTTTAACCCTTATAATTTCCTAACAAAAAAAAAATTTTGGTTCCAAAATTGTGCTGATGTAAAGTAGTCATGTGGGAAATGTTATTTATTAACTATTTTGTGTGACATATTTCTCCGTTTTAAGGGAATAAAAATTCAAAGTTTGAAAATTGCAAAATTTTCGCCATATTTGCATTTTTTTCAAAAATAAACGCAAGTTATATTGAAGAAATTTTACCACTAACAATATGTCACGAGAAAACAATCTCAGAATCGCAAAGATCTGTTGAAGCGTTCCAGAGTTATAACCTCATAAAGAGACAGTGGTCAGGATTGTAAAAATTGGCCCAGTCATTAACGTGCAAACCACCCTTGGGGTGAAGGGGTTAAATGAGAAGGTGTGTCCAAACTTTTGGTCTGTACTGTATCTCTCTGATTTAAGGGAATAAAAATTCAAAGTTTGAAAATTGCAAAATTTTCACCATATTTCCATTTTTTTCATTAATAAATGCAAGTTATATCGAAGAAATGTTACCACTAACATGAAGTACAATATGTCATGAGAAAACAATCTCAGAATCGCGAAGATCCGTTGAAGCGTTCCAGAGTTATAACCTCATAAAGGGACAGTGGTCAGAATTGTAAAAATTGGCCGGGTATTAACGTGTAAACAAACCTCGGGAGTAAAGGGGTTAAATTAAAACACAATTAATGAGGTTCTCATACTTATCACTGGTAAAACAGTGATGATGAGATGCTATTTCTCAGTACAATAAATGTGTCAGTCATGAAGAAAATCACATATTAACCCCTTCACAAACCTTGGGTTTTCAGTTTTTGTGTTTCTGTTTCTTGCTCCCTGTCTTCCCAGAGCCATTTTTTGGTCCATATGGCCATGTGAGGGCTTATTTTTTGCCAAGCTGATGTTTTTATGGATTTTGATGTAGATACAATGTTTTGATTGCTCGTTATTGTATTTTATTGCAATGTTGCAGTGACAAAAAAAACTTTATTCTGGCCTTTAAATTTTTTTCCTCATTACGCCGTTTACTGATCGGATTAATTCTTTTTATATATTGATCAGGCGTTTCTGAATTTGGCGATACCAAATATATATTTTTTTTATTTTGAGTGGAGGTGGTGATTTTAACTTTTATATTTTAATTTTTGTTTTAATATATTTTTTAAAACAGTTTTTTACTTTTCACTGGCCTCAATAGTTTCCACGGGAGACTATAAGCTGCTATGTGCAGCTAAAATGCTCATCTGCTATGAGCGCCAGCCATAGAGCGGCGCGCATAGCAATTCGGCAATGACAACCATTCGGATCTCCTGCAGACCCCAAGTTGTCATGCCAACCCATCTGCAAACCCGCAATCAAGTGAAATGGGCACTAATGGGAGGGGTTTGTGACCGCTTTCTTGTTAACAGCCGCCGGTGGCTCACGATTCTACCCACGACTGTTTGGGGCACATGTCAGCTGATGAAATCAGTTGATGTGCCAGAAAACATACCTGATCACGTATGTCATGACTCTATTGTCGGGTGTCCCGGGACCAGGGGCTACTTCCGTGTCTCTAACGCTTAGGGGTACCCCAGCTTGCCCTGATCCCTGGATTACTTCTGAAGGAACAGGCTGCCACGAGAGGTAGTGAGTTCTCCATCAATGGAAGTCTTCAAACAGAGGCTAGACAGACATCTGTCTGGGATGATTTAGTAAATCCTGCTTTGAGCAGGGGGTCGGACCAGATGGCCCAGGAGGTCCCTTCCAACTTTACCGTTCTATGATTCTGTGAGATGCCGTTGCCACGTACCTTGCCTTAGCTCCTGAATCCACCCTCAGTCTATATCCTTCCACCACCCAGGGAAGTAGTAGTGTACCATAATACACCAACCAAACTAACATGGTAATAGGGATAACGAAAAATACCAAACCTACAAATATACTCATACATACAACAGGAATGCAGCAGAGAGTGGAGGATGGGGTTAAACCAAAGCAGGAGAAGAAAGGGAATTATCACATTCATAGTGGGCACAGCCAGACTAGTAAATGGATGGGGGTTCATTGACCCCGTTTCACTGGGAAAACTTGGTAGCAGGGGCTGCATCCTCCGATATAACAAATGTGGAGGAGCCACGCTGCAGTCCCAATAGGGGAGCTGCAATTAATAAGATTTTTATATGTATATTCACCTCCCTTCCCCTCCAAATATATTAAGCTTTTTTTTAAAAAAAAATAAGCCCTTTAGGAAAAAAAAGCAAGACAAAGTTGAGATTTTCTACAAGTTTTATTTGAACAATTAAGTGTGAAACAAAAATATCCATCTCACAGTTTAAGAAAAGGAAAAAAAAATCACTGACTGTTTATTAATACTGATTGATCCAAATCTCCCCAACTCCTCCTGCACATTTCTTGGTTTCCCCAGTGCCCTTCCTTCCCGTCCCCCCGCCACCCTCTTGTACCCAACACACAAATTTATTATTTTTTTTCTGTGTTTAACCACAAGAGTGAAGAACTTGTGAACGTGAACACATCCAAACTAAGGATAAGTGTGCACAGTCTTTTTTTTAGAAGTTTTTGGAGAGGCTTTGTGGAGTTTCTGCTCAGTTTCTGCACCAAAACCTCCAAAAAAAAAAAAAAAAAAAATTCTCAGTGTGTAGTGAAATGCATAGATTGTAATGTTATGTGGGAGCACACTGTCCACAGCTGGTGGTGTGTACCGTAACAAAAAGGTAGAATGCATTTTTCTATACAAGATTGCAGAAATTTCCTCATCCAATTACATTGTTGTGATTGGGTTGTCGATAGATATGAGGGACATGCATGAAAGTTGGTGGAAGGACGAAATCCATAGCCGCCTACGGCATTTTATTTTTCTTAGGTTGGTCTGATTGGTAGCAGAGCCTTCCATTATAACATCGTATTTCATGAATGTCCCCAATAAATCCAACACTGTAAATTAAAGTGTCAAAATGTCAAAACCCAGTTCTAGACCCCCCACTCCTCATTATAATAGTACAGGTGACAGAACACGTAATCATGGCGGCTTGTTTAGTGCAATTACTAATAAAGTAAAAAGTGGTTAGTGATTAAAGTGACTTACGGACACAAGATCTTCTCTTGGAGAAAAATCCCGGTGAAGAAAATACAAATAAAATCTAATGTCTAATTTTTACTTCAGGACAAATAATTTAGTCTTCTCTAAAGGACAAACAATTTACTAAGAAAAAGATGGGGCAGATAGATAGGGTATCGCCAAGCCTTGACTGTGGAAACCATGCCAGGCAGCTGCTGGTAAAGCTGGGAATTGTTCAACTAACCAAAGCTTTGGCCAGTGAAGTGGATAATTCACTAATGCCAGGCAGCTGAAGGGAAAGTAGGTAATACATGACTAAGCCATACCTTGACTGGTGAAAGAGGATAGCTGTAGAAAAAGGAGGTTTCACACAACTAAACCATGCCTTCACTGGTACCGAGGTTATTAATGTCAGGCAGTTGAAGGTAGAGCGGGGTATTGTACAATTACACTAAGGTTTGGCTGGTTAAGTGGAGTTTACCAATACCAGGCAGCTGAAGGTAAAGCTGGACATTGTATGGTTAAGTCAAGCTTTGGCTGGTGAAGTGGTGAGTTATTGTTATTTTTTGGAAAAGATTAGCAGAGGAGATTATAGCCCTCTAGAGTGATTAACTACCAATGCCAAGCAGCTGGAGGTAAAGTTGGTCATTGTATGGTTAATACTTCGGGTGCTTTCACATTGCGTTTTGGTGTCCGTTCTGTGGCTCACGTTGGGGCTCATGTCCAAACCCCAGAACATTGGGACAGGGCCATAGACTTTAATGGCGCCAACAGAGTGAACATGTGCTCTGCCATTCATCATTTTTGAGCGTGTATGTTTCTAGAGGCTGACACTCAGACATTTGGGTGTCCATCTCCAGTAGGCGTACATGCCCAAAATGATGCATGGCAAAGCGCATGTTCACTTTGTTGGCATCATTATAGTCTATGGCCCCATCGGGGAAAACGCCTGAATCTCATTTTGCAGGGGGTTTGGATGTAAGCCCTGATGAAGTCAGTGAACAGGTGCAAAAATGCAGTAGGTAAGCACCCTATGCCAGGTTAAATGGAGTTTAGCAATACAAGGTAAAGTTAAAATTCTCTTATCAATGCCAGGTAGCTGGAGGTAAAGGTAGTCATCTTTAGACCAGAAATTAATCAATTCTGAGCTGGAGAATTAATGAGATTTCTTACTGTCTAAGTTACAACACTACAAAGAAAAAACATAAAAAGGGAAACAAAAAGTAATTCTGAATACCTTTGCCCACTCAACCCCCTGCCCCAAACAAGACGATTATACTCTGCATACATAAACATTTTACATGTCATGACAACATAGGGCAGAGATCTAATTCGTATAGTGGGCCATGGGCATGTCATGAGGTGTGTTCTGCGGGTACATCTCATTAGAATGGTTGACAGGCATATAAACTGGGTGGTTATACTGGATTTGGGCCACAGCAAAACCTTGAGCGGGTGCTAATTGCGGCACGGAGAAG
>JARQOD010000008.1:114424772-114488619 GCA_033576555.1 Oophaga sylvatica
TAAGCCAGAAAATTTGACATTGGACCCATGTCACATGTTCATAAAAGGGGTGATTATTGTGGGAGTCCCCTGCGTAAATTTCGTGGGGATGACTAGTAGAGAGCTTAGGGTTCGGGTGCGTAACCCCTGCATGCCCCATCGAAAAGGCTAAGACCCCACTGATATCATGCTCTAAAGAACCCCCTAGCTTTTAGGAATTATCAACCAATTCCCCCCAGATGTTGGTTTTCGGGGATTTTTAGGTGGTTTGGGGGCCCCGGGGGGTGGTGCCTCTAAGGGGGGTCCCAAAAAAGAATGTCAGTGGACTCCCCCCCTTTGGGCCCCCCACACTAAGGGTTCAATGAGAGCTTTGGGTTTGCGCTTTTCTTTGATGTTTTGGTCTTTTTGGGTAGGGGGTTTTCCGTTTGTTTGTTTGGTTCCCCATTTTAAATTTTGTACAATTTTTTTCAACTCAGATTTCTTATTGGTAGCCATTCTTCTGTATTTGGCCGGGGTCCTGGTGTTTTAAAATGTGGGGTAATTGGTGGCGGGTGGAGACTTTGAGGGTGCTTGCTTGGAAGTTTTCCCTTTAAAATGTTTTGGTTTTTTTTTTTTTTTTTAATTTTTAATTTTCTTTTTGTTTTTATTTTAATATTTTTTTTTTTATTAATTCACTTTCTTTTTTCATTATGGCCTATATTTTTTGTATATTATGATCCTTGTTTTGGTTTTTTAAGGGATTTTTTTTTTATTATTTGATAGGTGTCTAATTAGCTATGGTTGTTTATAATTAATTTTTTTTTTATTTTTTTAATGTTTTTTCACATTATATTTGAAAATTATATTCACAATGAGATTATTGTTTTTTGTTTTTTTTCTATTAGGAATTAGTTAGGATTATTTATTCATGTATTGTTTTGGGGGTTTTTTTAAAGTTTACCCTTTTCCCAATGGAGTCCCCTTTCATTTGGCTTATTAGTTTTTCCCCCTTGGTCTTGTGAAGGGCGCTGCGGGTTGCAGGGGCCACAGGGGTTTTATTGCGGTCTCCGGGTGTCGGGTTTTTGGCGTTCAGAAAAAGGGGTCTGATTCGGGTCCATGACCCTATTGTTCCCTCCTTGGGGGGTGGATCCATGGGACTGCGCATGCGCCTTAATTTCAAGGCCCCAAGGGCCGCTTTGGTAGTACTCGCGTCATTCAGGCCTTTTGTAACAGGTTTTTTGGCGTTTTTTGATTTGGCACCAAAAATTTACCGGATGCCTCTCCCCCGACACGCCTCCCGAAGAAGCAGTGCGAAAGCGGGGGGGCGGGGCAGAGGGACGCCCGTGGAGTTCACTCAGCGTCTTTGTATGTTTTTTAACCCTATTTTCTACACTGACAAGGGGGCAGTGTTACAGCTTACTAGATTGGCGATATTGGTCGTATTATTTTAAGTGGCATATCTGCTGGCTTGTATTTAGGTGTATTGTGAGTTTTCACTGTGATTGAGGTATACTCCCATGGGATAGCCCTCTTTGTTTTTTTTTTGTTTTTTTGCAAATTTTATTAATGTGATCTGTGCTTCAGAAAAATTTTTGTGACTTAGTTTGTTTTTTTTGTCCCCTAAAAAAATGTTTTTCTTTATACCTTTAAAATGGCAACTTGGGGATTTTTTCCCATACCTGTGTTTTTCATTTGACTGGGGTTTTCCCCCTTTAGGGTTCAATTTTTAGTGGGTTTTTTATGTGATTTTAGTTTTTTAAAAATGACAAACCCGTTATACTCCCCTAATGGAATTCCCCGAAGCCTCGTCTCTGTAATAAACTAAAATAAAATAGCAATTTCCTACCTATTGATTCTGTCCACTTCGTAAATTTTTTGGGGGAAAAAATTTTAAACCGACGGTGCCAATGCGACCGTCAGGCGGAACATGGTGAAAAAGCTGCAGCAAACGCGATCATTGCCGTGGTGACCATTGTGGTTAACCCGGCAGGGGGCTGCATTCCCAGCCAGGCTGAACTGCGGTTTCCCCGCACCTGGGAAAAAAAACAGGATGAGGTCAGCAGTTCATCTCAGTGAATTCACAGAAAATCCATTTTGAATTTTTCATGGTGATCTGCTGTGAAGACACTGGCTTGAATGCGGTGATTCATCGTGACTTTTTCCCCGCTGCTGAAGTCACCAGTTCCCCAATCACAGCCAATCAGGAAGGAAAAGAGGGTTTGGGGACAGTGAAGGTACTGAGTGAAAGTTTATGAGGGTTAAATTTTTATGTTTGGTTTTAGTGGGGGAAGAAAAAGCAAAACGGAAAAAAACCGAGAGACTGGAACCCATGGATTGCAGTAACTAATAACCACAAATAGAGGTACCCCTGGAGCGTTCCTAGTTGATCCTAGACCCTGTACGCTGAGAAAAAATAACCTAAAGGCAGAAAGATGAAGCTATCTGCCCGGGCGATCCCAAAAAAATAGGAAGCCCCCAAACAGTTGGGGTTAGCAAGAAGAAGCAGGACACAGACAGAAAAATGAATGGAAAACGCTGGGGCCCAATCTGTTAGACAGAAAAGAAGGGGAAAGAATTTCTGCTGAAACCCCAACAAAAAACCCTAAAAATACAACTCTTCTATTGAAAAAAACCCTGAGATACAATTTTTTCCCCCACCTAAATCAGTCTTGGTGTAAAAAACTAAGCCCCAGCCCTAAAAAAAACAGGAAAAAGCAAAAGAACAAATAACAGTGGCTATAGAAAAAACTGAGGGAGCCGGCCAGGGGGGGACCGGTGCCCCCCCCTAAAATGCAGAAAATTTTGAAAAAAACAAGCCCAAAAAAAAAGCAGAAAATATCTTTCTGAAGCGGTGCATGCAAGATCCCGATTTCCCAAATGAACAGGAACACAATTTTAGCAAAACAATGATCCCCGGCGCCTCTGGGAGGGAACCCCCTTTTAAAAAAATCCAGTCCGTGTCGCGATTCCTTTTCCGCTGTAAGGTTCAGTATTGTCTGCAACACCGGGGGGCCTTTCGAAAAAATCTCTGAATTTATTAACAGTACCCCCCCTTGAGGGAGGTCCCCCAACCCCACTTGTGCATCAGGCGTCAAGATAGCTCGGTTTTTGGCACGGTCAGTTTTCCCTTTGCTGGATGCCCGGGCAAAACCCAAAAAAATTGTCCCTGACCTACCCCTCCATTTTAACCCCAAAATGGGTTTTGTCTA
Source organism: Oophaga sylvatica (assembly GCA_033576555.1). Taxonomy (NCBI): domain Eukaryota; kingdom Metazoa; phylum Chordata; class Amphibia; order Anura; family Dendrobatidae; genus Oophaga; species Oophaga sylvatica. The sequence goes on from JARQOD010000008.1 coordinate 114,427,940, forward strand.
AAAAAAAAGAGAATTCAAATTTTCTAAAACCCCCATACTCCAGATTGCCCCAAACCCAAAAAAAGGGTCAGGAGGGCAAATAGGAACCATGGCTCGAAAACCTCTTCAATAAGGATTTTGGAACCGTAAGGATTTAAAAAGTCCCTGAAAAAGCAAAAAAGGGGAAAAGGATTAAGAATCTCCTGTTTTTTTAAAAGGTTAATGAACCTAGGCTTAAACTTGGGGGATGCACCCTCATGGGGTATTTCTTGAGGAAAAACAAACAAGTCCCCCACTTTAAACCAGGACCATCAGTCCTAGGGGTGGAAAACCCCTTGGGGCCTTTGGGGAAAAGAGACAACCCCCCCCCTACTGGTCCAAATCTGTGCTACCCCCCACAACAGAGTCAAACCCGGCGACAGAAGCCCCCCCCTGTCCGAGAAAATCGAGGGTGAAACCCGAATTGCAGAAAAAGGAGACATCAAGGTGGCAGAGCTAGCCCCCCCTTTTAAGAGCAACTCAGCCAAAGGAAAAAAAAAAAAAACAAGTCTCTTGATCAGCTGACACAAAACTCTCAAATAAGTCTCCAAGGGGTGGTTTGTTCCTCGGTTTGTCATTGGTCTGAGGTGAAAGCAGAGGAGAAACATAATTAAAACCAAGTTTGAACAAAATGTCCTCCAAACTGGAAACAAATGGACTCCTCTGTAGAACAATTTTTAGGAATGCCATGTAACCCCCAAACCCGTGCTGAAGGAACAAAGGCACCAATTTCGGAGGAGGAAGGAATTTTGGTATGGAAAAGATGTATCATTTGGAAAACCTATCACAGATTACCCGATAATGGTTTTTTTGGAAACAGGGAGGTCGGAAAAAAAAAACCCCTGAGTTGGGTCCAGGCCCCTTGGGCAAGGTAATGGTTTTTAAAAAAAATCTAGAGCGAGAGCAAGGTTGGAAACGAGAGCAGTCCCCCAGGCGAAAAATTTCCCGACGTCACGAGAAAAAAAGGCCCCCCCAAAAGGACGATACCAAGTCTCTGGGGACCAAAATCCGGGTGACCAGCCAAAACGGAAAATTTTAATCTGAGACATCACATTTTCATCCCCGGTTGGGGGCCCAAAAAATTTCCAATGGGCAGCGCTAGGTTTAGCCTCCTGCCCTTTTTCCCGAGCCGTCTAAAAATTGGCGAGGGGCGGAAAGTATACCCCTTTTTCAAAATAACCCCCGGGGGTCAGATAATTTGGGGGGGAGTCCGCAAAGAAAATCCTCGGGGGGCTCCCCCTTAACTTTTTTGTGCCCGGAAAAAAAAAAACCACAAAAAAAAGTGTGAAAAAAAAGGCCCACCTGGCCTGTCTAGGTTAAGTCGCTTGGTGATTCGAGATAAGCCAGGTTCTTTGGGGCCTGAGGACCCCTGATGTTTGGGGCCCCTTTCCGCCAAGTCTCCTCTTCAAAGGCCCCCCTTTATGGCCAAAATCCCATTTTCCCCAAACCCCTTTTACGTTCAGTTGGAGAAAATTTTCGGGAAAAAAAAGGCACAATGGGGTTCTCTTGGGTTTTGGATCTTTTGGGACAAACGGCACCCCAACCCAAAATTTTTTTTGGCTCAACCCCACCTGAAACGGGTTTTGGAAACTCAGGTGCCTTTAAAAAGGAGCAGAAGTGAATCTTGTTAAGTTCCTGAAAAACAGGAAACTGCCTCAGGGGCCCAAAATTTCCCCAACAGAACGCTTTTGGTTTAAATCAGTCAATGGTTTTTTAAAAACCCCGAAAACCAATTATTTACGTAAAAATTGGCAAAAAACCAAAAAAAAAAAAAAGAAGAGCTTTAATAAAGTTGTTGGACCCAACACGTTTTGGCCCCAACCTTACCGGGTCCCATTTAATAAGATGGAGACAAATGAATCCAGAATGGACCTTTGTATGCCAAAAAGCACTTTGATCCCTTAAATACAGTGATTTTTTCTCAAAATCTGGAACAAAGTCCGAAAGGTTTACATGAGAGTCCCGATTGGAAAAAAAAAATATCATCCAAATTAAAATCGAAAAAAATTTTCCACAAAAACCCCCAAAATATTTCATGAGGATTGGGATGGACGGGCATTGGAGCCCAAAGGGCATCATGGTTCAAAATGCCCCCCTTTGGGGATTAAACGCCGTCTTCATTTTCCCCGGCTTAATGCGAATAAGGTTTACGCCCCCCTGAGGTCAAGTGGGTAAACCCCAATAGCACTTTTTCCCCGGGAAAAAAGGTAAAAACCAAGGTAAGGGTTTTGTTACTTCAAGTGATTTTTTAAGGACGATAATCAAAAAATACCGGCCTCAATGAACCTCCTTTTTGGCCACAAAAAAAAAAAACCCCCCCCAAGGGTGAAGGGATGGTTGTATGCCCCTTTCAATGACTCCTTGTTTTTAGTCGCTTGCATCGTGTTCAGGTAAGACAAGTTAAAAAGGGCCTTTTGGAATTTCCCCCAAAAAGGCACAAATTAATCCCAAACATATCTGTGGGGGGCAAGGTGCGATTTATATCGCTAAATACATCCGAAAATCAGTCAAAAAGTCGGGGAACATCCGAGCTGGGGGAGGCGATTTAAAAGGAGTGTCAGTTTTAACACTTTGGGGAGCCCCAATGGTCACAGCACAGTTTTCCCAAAACCAAAACAGGATTATGAGCTGTAACCAAGGGAAACCCCGTCAATAATGTCTGCGTTTTGCAGCACCAGAAATTTAAAAATCTCTGATGTTGGTTAACCCCTTTCCCCTGAGTAAAAAAATGGGGTTTATTCCCCCCCCAAAAGGGGTTAGAAACAATGCCCGTGGGGGGTGATTCCGAGGGGTATCAGGGAAACCCAAAAGTTTGGCAAATCAAAATCCATAGGTTAATAGTGCCCCTAAATCAAAAAAAGCCTGGCAGAAATGTGGAAAGGGAAAAACAAATTGGGGGAACAGTCAAAAAAATTTGTTGAACATACCCGAGACAAAAAAAGGCGTGCAACGCTTCCCCCCCTTTTTTGGGCAGACGGAAAGGCTGACAGGGCCACACAGTGAAACATAAGCCATTGACTTTCGAAATATGACGCTGAGCCCCAGAATCATCCATACCTGGCAGGGCCCCCGGGGGGGGCTCACAGGCAACCCCATCCACGCTTCCTCCCCCTACGCAAACTTTTGTCAATTTGAATAGCCAATGACATAGAACATTGAGCCCGGGGGGAAAGGGGGAAAAACCCCCAAACATCCTTTACATTCTTGACGCCCTTCCAAAAAGGGTGCCAAAGCTATCATTCCTTTTGGTAGATGCCCCTTTGGGAAAATTTTGCGTACTCCGCTTTTTTTAAGCCTGATTAAATGCCAAAAGGTTTTTCAGCTTGATCAGTGCATTGGTCATTTACAAAAAACCCGAGCCAGAAAAAAAAATCAAAATATTAAAACGGCCCCCGGTGTAGGGAAAAAGCCCAACTGGGGGTCACGCGGGGAGGATGACAATTGACCTGCTGTGCTGCGCTCCCGAAGACTTGGTTTTAAGGCAAAAAAAACTTAAGTTATTTTTGAATTTAGAAATTATCCCCACCCCCCAAAAAAAAACCGGCAGGGAAAAACCTAGGCCCCAAACGGCAACCCAGCAAGAAGGTAGCAATACTCGAACCTCAGTGGCAAGCTGATCCACCGGGCGAAAAACGTGAAAAATCTATTGGAGAAAGAAAACCTCCTCCCAAGGGGCCCCCGGAAAAAAGGGAAAAAAAATGAAAAAAAAAAAAAAAAATTCTGAATTTTTTTTTTCCACACTATTTTTCCCTTTGTGGTCCCCTAAAATTTTAGTTTTGGGGTTTTACTGTTTGTTTGGTTGCGAGGAGAAAAAAAACAAAACGGCAATTTTACAGAGAGGCTGGAACCTTTGGTTGAGTAAACCCGAACAACCCCCAAAACTAGAGGGGAGTGGAGCTTTTAGGTTTATCCTGATCCCCCGTCACACCTGAGAGAAAACACCCCTAAAAAAAGGGAAAAAAAGTATTGCCCTGGAGTAGCCCCCAAAAAAAAGGAAGCCCCAACATGTAATGGCGGTTAGACAAGAAGAAGCACGGAAACCCGACAGAAAAAATGAATGAGAAATGCTGGGGGCCCCAATTTTTGACAGAAAAATTCGGAAAAAAATTTGACTGCAATCCAACAAAAAAACCTAAAAAATCCCCAATCTTCTGATTGAAAAAAACCTGAGACACACGATCTCACCACCAAATCAGATCTCTGGTGTAACAAAAAAAGCCGCCCCACTGAAAAAAAAAAGGGGAAAAAAAAAATGAAAAAATAACAGTGGCTAAGAAAACTGAGAGGGCCGGCCCCCCGGGGGGCCGGCTGCCTCCACAAAAGTGCAGAAAATTTTGCAAAAGAAAAAAAAAAAGAAAGCAGAAAATTCTTTCTAAAAACGCGATGCATGAAAAAATCCAGAGACTTCCAAAAGAACGGGGAACCCAATTGAGACAAGAAAATTGTCACCGGCGCCCCCATGGGAGGGAATTCCTTTTATCGCCAGTCCTGATCCAGATTCCTTTTTTCGCTGTAAGGTTCGTACTGTCTGCAACCACCAGAGGGAGCTTGTCAAAAAACCATCTCCCCCCAATTTCAAAAGTTAATGGTTTGTGATTTTTGCACGTGTTGTAGGTAGGGTGTGTTTGTGGTGGGCAAGGATTTGGAGCGTGAGGAGAGAATGTTTGGTCACAGGGGGGGGAGAGGTAAGTTATCTAGGTAGGAGTTTGAACAGAGTCAGAGAACCGATCAAGGGTTATGTTGTGAACCGTTGGAGGCGACTTCGGAGCTGGGCCCCCTCCGGTGTTGTGAGGGTAATAAACCCAATTGCTGAAGGGGCTTTCAGCTTGGTCCGAATGGTCGTATAAGTGACCTGAACTCCCATCACCCCTGGCCGGTAATCAATTGTTCTTCCAGGTTTGGTTTTGAACTCAGCTTGCATTCCTGCTATCATTCAGATAAGTGACTTGTTTTTTTTCCTCTGGTTGGATTTTCCTTGCTTGCTTGCTGCTTGCTGTGGACTTCAACCTGGTCCCTCTTTAGGGGCCTGGCGCTGATTTGTGCTCATTTTGTGTTTGCACTTTGCTCTATTCCTGTCTCGCTTTTTATTTACTGAATAGCTGTGTGTTACATCAGAGATCTGATTTTAGGTGGCAGAGATCGTGTGATCTCAGGTTTTTTTTGTTATCAGAAGTGTTGGTATTTTTGTCAGCGTTTTTTGGGTTGCAGTCAGAATTCTTTCCTATACTTTTCTATCTAGACAGAATTGGACCACAGGTTTGCTCATTCTATTTTCTGTCTGTGTTCGTATTTTCTTCTTCTCTAACCGCCCATTACATGTTGGGGGCTTCCTAGTTCTTTGGGGGTTCTGCTACAGGCGTTAGCTTTCATCTTTCTGTCTTTAGGTGTAGCTATCTCTCCGGCTGTGATGAGGCGTCTAGGATCACGTAGGTACGCTCCACGGCTAATTCTAGTGGTGCGGTTAGTTTAGGGTTCTGCAACCCAGTAGTTTCCAGCCTTTCTGGTGTATTGCTACTTCAGCTATTGTTTGTATTTCTCTCAGCTACCGAAACATAACAGTATTACGGCCAAACTGAAAATTATATGGTACTCAACAGAAAGGAAAAATAGTAAAAAAGGAAAAAGAAAAAAGGAGCTGTCTGATTTTTTTTTTTTCAGTTTGCTGCATTTTTTCCCTCTTTTTCTCTGGGTGCTGAGGAGGAATTTTTTTTCCCTGACACCTGGGGATCCTGTTTTGAATGATGTTGATGTATTTTTTCAGGCTCTGGGGTTATTGTACGATGAACCTAATGCACTGATCAAGCTGAAAGACCTTGTTGGCATTGATCAGGTTCGTGAAGCCGCTCAGCTGTACTGTCAGAAATTCCGAAAGTGGGCAGTCCTGACCAAATGGAATGATGATGCTTTGGCAGCCCTTTTTCGGAAGGGTCTGTCAAAAAAATGTAAAGGATGTTTATGGTGGGATTCCCTATTCCCTCTGGTCTCAATGATTCTATGTCTTTGGCTATTCAAATTGACAGACGTTTGCGTGAGCGCAGAGGTTTGGTGAGATAGTGTTGCCTTGTGTGTCAGTCTCCTGAGCTGATGGAGTGACTTCTGGGGCTCAGCGTCATGGTTTCGAAAGCGCAATGGGTTATGTTTCTACTGTGGTGACGCTTCTCATGCTATTTCGTCTGCCCTACGGGGAAGATGTTTTGCGTGCTCAGTTGTCTTGGGTAGTGTTCAGACTAAATTTCTGTTGCCTGTTACCCTGATTTGCTCCCTGTCCACATTTTCGGCTCAGGCTTTTGTTGATTCAGGAGCACTATTAACCTGATGGATTTTGACTTTGCCAAAACGTTTGTGGGTTTCCCATGATACCCCTGGGAAGTTATTCCTTTGCGGGCATTGATTCTATCCCTTTGGAGGAGAATAAACCCCAGTTTTCTACTCAGGTGATAATGAGGGTTTGAACCAGTCATCAGGAGAGTTGCAAAATTTCTGTGTTGCATAATCTGTATGACATTATTGTATGGGTTTCCCTTGGTTACAGACTCTTAATCCTGTGTTGGATTGGAAATCTGAGTCTGTGACAAGTTGGGGCTGCCATGTGTTAATACTGACATCCTGTTTTTTTGCCTCTCCCCAGTTCAGGATGTCCCTGACTTTTTGACTGATTTTTCTGACGTGTTTAGTGAGAGTAAGTCTGCATCCTAACCTCCTCACAGGAGCTATGATTGCGCTATTGAGTTAGTGCCTGGTGGTAATTTCCTAAAGGTCGCCTTTTTAATTTATCTCCCCTTAACACAATGCTATGCGTTCTTATATCAAGGAGTCTTTGGAGAAGGGTCATATCAGAACATTCTCTTCACCCTTGGGCGCCGGTTTTTTCTTTGTGGCCAAAAGGATGGTTCATTGAGGCCGTGTATTGACTATCGCCTCCTGATAAAATCACTGTTAAATATCAATATCGTTACCCTGATTTCTGACCTTTTCCAGAGTGAAAAGTGTGTTTACCAAGCTTGACCTCAGGGGGGGGCGTATAACCTTATTTCGCATTAAGCACGGGGATGAATGGAAGATGGCGTTTAAATACCCCAGAGGGGCATTTTGAGTACCTAGTGATGCCCTTTGGGCTCATTAATGCTCCTTCCGTCTTCATACATTTCTGATTGTTTATTTGGATGATATCTGTGATTTTTTCCAATGACTGGGACTCTCATGTGAAACATGTTCGGACTGTGTTCCAGATTTTGAGAGAGAATGCACTGTATGTGAAGGGATCAAAGTATCTTTTTGGCGTACAGAAGGTCTCATTTCTGGGATTCATTTTGTCCCATCTGTCATTGAAATGGACTGGTCAAGGTTCAGGCCATCTGTGATTGGGTCCAACCTACTTCATTAAAGGCTCTTCAGAGATTTTTGGGTTTTGCCAATTTTTATCATAATTTATTGGTAATTTTTCCGGTATTGTTAAACCATTGACTGATTTGACCAAAAAGAGTTCCGATGTGGGGGAATTGGCCTCCTGAGGCAGTTTCTGCGTTTCAGGAACTTAAGCAGAGATTCATTTCTGCTCCTTTTTCTACGGCAGTCTGTGTTTCTCTGCGTTTCAGGTGGAGGTTGATGCATCTAAAGACTGGGGCAGGTGCCGTTTTGTTCCAAGGGATCCGGAGACCTTAAGAGTAACCCTTGTGACTTCTATCGAAATTTTCTTCAACTGAACGTAATTATGACGTGGGTTATCGGGAGTTTTGACTTGAAGTGGGCCTTTGAAGAGTGGAGACATTGGCTGGAAGGAGCCAAACATCAGGTGGTAGTCCTCACGGACCATAAGTACCTGGTTTATCTCGAATCAGCCAAGCGACTTAATCCTAGACAGGCCAGGTGGGCCTTGTTTTTCACCACGTTTTAATTTTGTGGTTTCTTTTTTCCGGGCACTAAATATTAAGGCGGATGCCCTCTCGAGGAGTTTCTTTGCGGATTCTCCTGAGTTAACTGATCCTGCTGTTATTTTGAAAGAGGGGTGTAGTACTTTCCGCCATCTCGCCCAATTTGAGATGGCTCTGGAAGGGTGTCTGGAGGATAAACCTGAACGCTGCCCGGTTGAGAAATTGTTTGTCCCAGACCAGTGGAAGAGTGTGATGTCTGAGATTCATTGTTCCGCGTTGGCTGGTCATCCGGTATTTTTGGTACCAGAGACTTGGTGAGTCGGTCCTTTTGGTGGCCTACTTTGTCTCGTGACGTCAGGGACTTTGTGCAGTCCTGTGGGCTTGCTCTCGTTCCAAGCCTTGCTTTCGCTCTAGTGGTTTGTTAATGCCATTATCTGTGCCCAAAGAGGCCATGGACCCATATCTCTATGGATTTTATTTCCGACCTCCCTGTCTCTGAGCATGACCGTTATCTGGGTAATCTGTGATAGGTTTTCCAAGATGATACATCTTGTGCCATTACCTAAGTTGCCTTCCCTCCGAAACTGGTGCCTTTGTTCTTTCAGAACGTGGTTAGGTCACATGGCATTCCGGAGAACATTGTGTCTGACAGAGGAGTCCAGTTTGTTTCCAGATTTTGGAGGAAATTTTGTTCTAAACTTGGTGTTCAGTTATCTTTCTCCTCTGCATTTCACCCTCAGACCAATGGACAAACCGAGAGAACAAACCAGACCTTGGAGACATTTTTGAGATGTTTTGTGTCTGCTTGATTCAAGATGACGGGTCTCTTTTTTGCCTTTGGTGGAGTTTGCTCTTAATAATAGGGCTAGCTCTGCCACCTTGATGTCTCCATTTTTCTGCAATTCTGGGTTTCACCTAGATTTTCTTCAGGTCAGGAGGAGGCTTCCGTCTGTTCGGGGGTTGACTCTATTGTGGAGCGAAATGCAGATTTGGGACCAGGTAGTGGAGAGGTTGTCTCTCTCTGAGGAGAAGGCCCAGCGGTTTGCCAACCGGCATAGGATGATGGTCCTCGTTTTAAAGTGGGGGATTGGTTTGGTTGTCCTCAAGAAATATCCCTATGAAGGTTGCGTCTCCAAAATTTAAGCCAAGGTTCATTGGACCGTATAAGATTATGGAAATTCTTAATCCGGTTTCCTTCCGTTTGCTTCTTCCAAGGAATTTAAGATCCATAACGTGTTCCACAAGTCCTTATTAAAGAGGTTTGTGAGCCAGTGGTTCTTTTGGCTGCTCCTCCCGACCCTGTTTTGGTTGAGGGCAATTTGGAGTATGTGGTTGAGAAAAAATTGGATTCTCGTTTTGCTAGACGGAAACTCCAGTATTTGGTTAAGTGGGAGGTTATGGTCAGGAGGACAATTCTTGGGTGTTGCTTCGGATATCCATGCTAGAAGATGATCCGTGCCTATCATCGAGCTCATCCTGATCGGCCTGGTTGCGCAAGTGAGGGTTCGGTGACCCCTCCCCAAGGGGGGTACTGTTGTGAACACGTTGGAGGCGACTTCGGAGCTGGGGCTCCCTCGGTGGTTGCTGAGAGTAATGAACCAATTGCTGAATGGCTTTCAGCTGTGTCCGAATGGTCTGATATAAGTGACCTGAACTCCCATCAGCCTTGCCGGTAATCAATTGTTCTTCCAGGTCTTGGTTTGAACTCAGCTTGCATTCTGCTATCATTCAGATAAGTGACTTGTTGTTTTTATCCTCTGGTTGGATTTTCCTTGCTTGCTTGCTGTCTTGCTGTGGACTTCAGCCTGGTCCCTTTTGGGGCCTGGCCCTGCATTTGTGCTCTTTTTTGTTTGCACTTTTTTCTCTGTTCCTGTCTCGCTTTTTATTTACTGAATTGCTGTGTTACCCCAGAGATCTGATTTAGGTGGCAGAGATCGTGTGATCTCAGGTTTTTTTTGTTAATCAGAAGTGTTGGTATTTTTGTCAGGGTTTTTGGGGGTTTGCAGTCAGAATTCTTTCCTATGGTTTTCTATCTAGACAGAATTTGGCCCCAGCGTTTGCTCATTCTATTTTCTGTCTGTGTTCGTATTTTCTTCTTGTCTAACCGCCATTACATGTTTGGGGGCTTCCTATTTCTTTGGGGGCTCTGCCACGGGGCAGTTAGCTTTTCATCTTTCTGTCTTTAGGTGTAGCTATCTCTCCAGCTGTGACGAGGCGGTCTAGGATCACCGTAGGTACACTCCACGGCTACTTCTAGTGTTGCAGTTAGTTTAGGGTTCTACAAACCAGTAGTTTCCAGCCTCTCTGGTGTATTGCTACTTCAGCTATTTTTTGCTATTTTCCTCAGCTACCGAAACATAACATGTTACTGTTTTTGTGTGTTTCTGAGGTTGAGGCTGTGAGCCAAGAGAATTGGTTATGAGACAGAAACTGGGATGCAGAGGAGAAGTGGGACTGTTTATGGGCATGTTGAAACCTCCCAGGATAAGGGTTGGTAGTTCTGAGGACATGAAGTGTGGCAGCCAGGTGATGTCGGGTTGGGTGAGGGCTTACTTTTTGCATTTTGATGCAATGTTACAGGGAAAAAAAAAAACATAATTACAGTCAGGGCCAGAAATATTTGGACAGTGACACAATTTTCGCGAGTTGGGCTCTGCATGCCACCACATTGGATTTGAAATGAAACCTCTACAACAGAATTCAAGTGCAGATTGTAACGTTTAATTTGAAGGGTTGAACAAAAATATGTGTTAGAAAATGTAGGAATTGTACACATTTCTTTACAAACACTCCACATTTTAGGAGGTCAAAAGTAATTGGACAAATAAACTAACCCAAACAAAATATTTTTATTTTCAATATTTTGTGGCGAATCCTTAGGAGGCAATCACTGCCTTAAGTCTGGAACCCATGGACATCACCAAACGCTGGGTTTCCTCCTTCTTAATGCTTTGCCAAGCCTTTACAGCCGCAGCCTTCAGGTCTTGCTTGTTTGTGGGTCTTTCCCTCTTAAGTCTGGATTTGAGCAAGTGAAATGCATGCTCAATTGGGTTAAGATCTGGTGATTGACTTGGCCATTGAAGAATGTTCCACTTTTTTGCACTCATGAACTCCTGTGTAGCTTTGGCTGTATGCTTGGGGTCATTATCCATCTGTACTATGAAGCGCCGTCCAATCAAGTTTGCAGCATTTGGTGAATCTGGGCTGAAAGTATATCCCCGGTACACTTCAGAATTCATCCGGCTACTCTTGTCTGCTGTTATGTCATCAATAAACACAAGTGACCCAGTGCCATTGAAAGCCATGCATGCCCATGCCATCACGTTGCCTCACCATGTTTTACAGAGGATGTGGTGTGCCTTGGATCATGTGCCGTTCCCTTTCTTCTCCAAACTTTTGGCTTCCCATCATTCTGGTACAGGTTGATCTTTGTCTCATCTGTCCATAGAATACTTTTCCAGAACTGAGCTGGCTTCTGGAGGTTTTTCAGCAAATTTAACTCTGGCTGTCTATTTTTGGAATTGATGAATGGTTTGCATCTAGATGTGAACCCTTTGTATTTACTTTCATGGAGTCTTCTCTTTTCTGTTGACTTAGAGACAGATACACCTACTTCACTGAGAGTGTTCTGGACTTCAGTTGATGTTGTGAACGGGTTCTTCTTCACCAAAGAAAGTATGCGGCGATCATCCACCACTGTTGTCTTCCGTGGGCTCCCAGGTCTTTTTGGATTGATGAGTTCACCAGTGCTTTCTTTCTTTCTCAGGATGTACCAAATTGTAGATTTTGCCACTTCTAATGTTGTAGCAATTTCTTGGATGGGTTTTTTTCTGTTCTTGCAGCTTAAGGATGGCTTGTTTCACCTGCATGGAGAGCTCCTGTGACCGCATGTTTCCTTCACAGCAAAACCTTCCAAATGCAAACACCACACCTCAAATCAACTCCGGCCCTTTCATCTGCTTAATTGAGAATGACATAACAAAGGGATTGCCCACACCTGTCCATGAAATAGCCTTGGAGTCATTTGTCCAATTACTTTTGGTCCCTTTAAAAACAGGGTGGCACATGTTAAGGAGCTGAAACTCCTAAACCCTTCATCCAATTTTAATGTGGATACCCTCAAATGAAAGCTGAAAGTCTGAACTTCAACTGCATCTGATTTGTTTTGTTTCAAATTCATTGTGGTAATGTCTAGAACCAAAATTAGATAAATGTTGTCTCTGTCCAAATATTTATGGACCTAACTGTATATCGTTTTGATTTTTTTTTTCCTGTTATGCCGTTTAACGATCGGGTTAATTGTTTTGTTTATACTGATAGATCAGGAGATTCTAAACGCAGCAATACCAAACAGTGTATTTTTTTTTTTTTTTTGTTTTATTTTGAATGGGGCGAAAGGGGGGTGATTTTAAACTTTTTTTTTATTTTTTTTTAAATATTTTTAAAAACATTTTATTTTTACTTTTTGCATGCTTTAATAGTCTCCACGGGAGACTGCAGTTGTCCGATCGGCTCTGCTACATACAAGCGATGGTCAGATTGCATGTATGTAGCAGAAATGTTCACTTGCTATGAGCGCCGACCACTGGGCAAAGCTCATACCAATCTGGCTATACCAACCGTAGATGTCTGCTGGAGAACTCTGGTTGTCATGTCAACCCATCATGTGATGGGGTCGCCGAAAGAGCGGGATTTCCGACGCGCTTGCCGGAAACGCAAGTTAAATGCTGCTGTCAGAGATTGACAGCAGCATATAACTAGTTAACAGCCGCGGGTGGATCGCAATTCCACACGCGGTTGTTGCGGGCAAATGTCAGCTGTATATATTAGATGTCATGTGCCCGGAAAGGTGCTGGCTCAGGGGGAGTCCGACATCGGTGTTTCTATTATGCCCAATGTCGGAAAGCGATTAATTTCCATGGTTGTCTCACCTACATAGAAAAGACAGCAGGGACAGGAGATAACAAATATAACAAAAACTAGATGTGCAGGTTTTTTTTTATTTTACAGTATATGAATATGTAAAACTAATTTCCCTTGATAATATTGCCACAACATGCACACCTCAAATGGGGAAAATTTCCAACTTTGGGTGTATTCAACACCCTCTGTATCATGCTTTTAGAGAACCCTATTTTCCGTTCTGAATCATTTTTCTTTCAGGTTCGGACCAATTTTGTATAACATTATGGGGGTTTTATTAACCCCTCTCTGCCATCAGACGTACTATTCCGTCCATGTGACCCTGGACCTAATTCCCATGGACGGAATAGTACGTCATGGGCGATCAGCTGCGCTCCGGGGGGAGCGCAGCTGATCGCCGCCGGGTGTCAGCTGATTATCACAGCTGACACCCGTGACTGTGTGTCAGGAGCGGTCACGGCCCGCTCCCGGCACATTAACCCTTGGCACACCGCGATCAAACATGATCGCGGTGTACCCGGGGCACAGGGGAGGATCGCGCAGGCAGGGGGCTCCCTGCGCGCTCCCCTGAGACCCTCAGAGCAGCGCGATGTGTCGCGCTGTTCCGAGGGTCCGTCCTTCCTCCAGGTCCCGGATCCAAGATGGCGCCGGGGTCCTGCAGGGAGGCGGCTTCCTCAGTGCCTGCTGAGAGTAGGCGCTGGGGAAGCCTGCAGCGATGCCAGAGCGATCGCTGGTGTGACAGAGTGCTGTGCACACTGTCACACCAGCGATCTGATAAAATACTGTGATGTCCCACCCTGGGACAAAGTAAAAAAGTAAAAAAAGTAAAAATAAAAAGTGTAAAAAAAATCATAAAAAAAAAAAAAATATTCCCCAATAAATTCATTTTTTCCTGTAAATAAAAAAAACAAAACAATAAAAGTACACATATTTGGTATTGCCGCGTCCGTAACGACCCCCCCTATAAAACTGTCCCACTAGTTAACCCCTTTAGTGAACCCCCTTAAAAAAAAAAAAAAAAACAAAGCAAAAAATCAATGCTTTATCATCATACCGCGGAACAAAAAGTGAAATAACACGCGATCAAAAAGACCGATATAAATAAACATGGTACCACTGAAAACGTCATCTTGTCCCGCAAAAAACGAGCCATCACACAGCATCAAGAGCGAAAAAATAAAAAAGTTATAGCTCGCAGAATAAAGCGATGCAAAAATAATGATTTTTTATATAAAATTGTTTTCATTCTATAAAAGCGCCAAAACCTAAAAAAATGATATAAATGAGGTATCGCCATAATCGTACTGACCCGAAGAATAAAACTGCTTTATCAATTTTACCACACGCGGAACGGTATAAACGCCTCCCCAAAAGAAATTCATGAATTGCTGATTTTTGTTCATTCTAACCACCCAAAAATCGAAATAAAAAGCGATCAAAAAATGTCACGTGCTCAAAAATAGTACAAATAAAAACGTCAACTCGTCCCGCAAAAAATAAGACCTCACATGACTCTGTGGGCCAAAATATGCAAAAATTATAGCTCTCAAAATGTGGTGATGCAAAAAACTATTTTTTGCAATAAAAAGCGTCTTTTAGCGTGACAGCTGCCAATCACAAAAACACGCTATAAATAGTAAATCAAACCCCCTTTATCACCCCCTTAGTTAGGGAAAAATAATAAAATTAAAAAAATGTATTTATTTCCATTTTCCCGTTAGGGTTAGGGTTGCGGCTAAAGTTAGGGTTAGGGTTGGCGCTAACGTTAGTATTAGGGTTAGGGTTGGCGCTAACGTTAGGATTAGGGTTGGGATTAGGGTTATGGGTGTGTTAGGGTTAAGTTTGTGGTTAGGGTTGGGACTAGGGTTATTGGTGTTTGGGGTTAGGGTCGGAGTTAGAATTGGGGGGTTTCTGCTGTTTAGGCACATCAGGAGCTCTCGAAATGTGACATGGCGTCTGATCTCAATTCAGCCAATTCTGCATTGAAAAAGTCAAATGGTGCTCCTTCACTTCTGAGCTCTGCCATGCGCCCAAACAGTAGTTTACCCCACATATGGGGTATCAGCATACTCTGGACCCCAAGAGTTATTGTGCAATTTGGCCTATTTCTCCTGTTACCCTTGGGAAAATAAAAAACTGGGGGCGACAAAATCATTTTTGTAAAAAAAAAAAAAAATGATTTTTTTGTTTTTACGGCTGTATGTTATAAAACTTCTGTGCAGTACTTGGGGCTTCATAGCGCTCACCACACTTCTAGATAAGTTCCTTGTGGGGTCTATTTTCCAAATGGGGTCACTTGTGGGCAGGGTGGATTTGATTTAAATCAAACTGATTTAAATCACGATTTAAATCACGATTTAAATCACTAGTCAGTAAGGCTTGATTTAAATCAGTGATTTAAATCAAAGTTTCTACCACACCGGTATATCTAATTTCATCATGTGTGATACGCCCCAGACTGGTGTATCTAATTTCATCAAGTGCGATATGCCCCAGACCGGTGTATCTAATCCCATAATGCGATACACTACACTCAGCCCTGTATCTAGATACATGCAGTGTGTCATGTGCTGTAAATAATCCCAGTGTGTGATACTCTCCACGTATCTGTGCTCAGTTTATAATACAGCGAGCAGCATGGACTAACAGAATAGATGCTGCCGGTCGTCCTCAGTGACAGCCTACTTGTCAGTATCACTGGCAGTCCCCAACAAAATGGCTCCGCTCTGTGAGCCTAAACTACATCCTCTGTTATTACAAACACCTAGTAATGGAGGAGAGAAGTCACACGTGATCATTTTCTTGTCTGCTTGCCTTTCTTCCTCCTCACACTTAGATTCACATTCTTCTTGTGTTGTGCAGATCTATTCCACTCCAATCAATCAGAAACATATTGTCTAACTTCTTGGACTTGGCACTGAAGGGGTTGATTCTGTATTCATAGGTTTGTAGAACAATAGGATTAAGGTATTTTTCTCAACCTTAATGTTGTAACATTTTTGCCGTGAAGAAGAGGCTGGGACCTCTGCGGAGTCAAATTCAGTTTTGAGAACTGCGTAAGTAAAGCGAGCATCTGTGATAATATAGGAGAGAAACTGCCCACTAATCCTACAGAAACCTCTGGAAGAGCATGGCATTGTGAATGTTACACATATACAGCCTTTATTCTACTGAGTTAAACAACTCAGCTTTATCTCATGATGGAAGAACCTTTGGATGGTAAAATATTTTCCTCAAAAAGCAGTTTATTGAAAAAAATCCGATTTAAATCAAAAAAATCCGATTTAAATCAAAAAAATCCGATTTAAATCAAAAAAATCCGATTTTTTTGATTTTTTTAAAAAAATCATTGATTTTTATCCACCCTGCTTGTGGGGGGTTTCCACTGTTTAGGCGCATCAGGGGCTCTCCAAATGCGACATGACGCCCCCAGACCATTCCATCAAAGTCTGCAATCCAAAACGTCACTACTTCCCTTCCGAGCCCCGACGTGTGCCGATACAGTAGTTTTCTCCCACATATTGGGTATCAGCGTACTCAGGACAATTTGGACAACAACTTTTGGGGTCCAATTTCTCCTGTTACCCTTGTGAAAATAAAATATTGGGGGCGAAAAAATCATTTTTGTAAAAAAAAAAAGGATTTTTTATTTTTACGGCTGTACGTTATAAACTTCTGTGAAGCACTTCGGGGTTCAAAGTGCTCACCACACATCTAGATAAGTTCCTTGTGGGGTCTATTTTCCAAAATGGGGTCACTTGTGGGGGGTTTCCACTGTTTAGGCGCATCAGGGGTTCTCCAAATGCGACATGACGCCCCCAGACCATTCCATCAAAGTCTGCAATCCAAAACGTCACTACTTCCCTTCCGAGCCCCGACGTGTGCCCATACAGTAGTTTACTCCCACATATTGGGTATCAGCGTACTCAGGACAAATTGGACAACAACTTTTGGGGTCCAATTTCTCCTGTTACCCTTGTGAAAATAAAATATTGGGGGCGAAAAAATCATTTTTGTAAAAAAAAAAAAGGATTTTTTATTTTTACGGCTGTACGTTATAAACTTCTGTGAAGCACTTCGGGGTTCAAAGTGCTCACCACACATCTAGATAAGTTCCTTGTGGGGTCTATTTTCCAAAATGGGGTCACTTGTGGGGGGTTTCCACTGTTTAGGCGCATCAGGGGCTCTCCAAATGCGACATGACTCCCCCAGACCATTCCATCAAAGTCTGCAATCCAAAACGTCACTACTTCCCTTCCGAGCCCCGACGTGCGCCCATACAGTAGTTTACTCCCACATATTGGGTATCAGCATACTCAGGACAAATTGGACAACAACTTTTGGGGTCCAATTTCTCCTGCTACCCTTGTGAAAATAAAATATTGGGGACTAAAAAATCATTTTTGTAAAAAAAAAAAAGAATTTTTTTATTTTACGGCTGTACGTTATAAACTTCTGTGAAGCACTTTGGGGTTCAAAGTGCTCACCACACATCTAGATAAGTTCCTTGAGGGGTCTAGTTTCCAAAATGGTGTCATTTGTGGGGGGTTTCCACTGTTTAGGCAGATCAGGAGCTCTCCAAACACGACATGGCATCCAGCCAATTCTGCGTTGAAAAAGTCAAACGGCGCTCCTTCCCTTCCAAACTCTGCCATGCACCCAAACAGTGGTTTACCCCCACATATGGGGTATCAGCGTACTCAGGACAAATTGCACAATAACTTTTGGAGTCTTGTTTCCCTTGGGAAAATAAAAATTGGGGTGAAAAGATCAATTTTGTGGAAAAAATATAATTTTTTAATTTTACGGCTCTACGTTATAAACTTGTGTGAAGCACTTGGGGGTTCAAATTGCTCACCAAAGATCTAGATAAGTTCCTTAGGGGGTCTAGTTTCCCAAATGGGGTCACTTGTGGGGGGTTTCCACTGTTTAGGCACATCAGGGGCTCTCCAAATGCAACATGGCGTCCAATCTCAATTCCAGCCAATTTTGGTTGGAAAAAGTCAAATAGTGCTCCTTCCATTCCGAGCTCTGCCATGCGCCCAAACAGTGGTTCCCCCCACATATGGGGTATCAGCGTACTCAGGACAAATTGGACAACAAATTTTGTGGTCCAATTTCTCCTGTTACCTATGGGAAAATAAAAAATTAGTGACTAAGAGATAATTTTTGTGGGAAAAAAATAGGATTTTTTATTTTCATGCCCGGGCATTATAAACTTGTGTGAAGCACTTGGGGGTTCAAAGTGCTCACCAAAGATCTAGATAAGTTCCTTAGGGGGTCTAGCTTCCAAAATGGGGTCACCTGTGGGGGGTTTCCACTGTTTAGGCTCATCTGGGGCACTACAAACGGAACATGACCCCCATCAATGTTTGCATTCCAAAACGTTACTGCTTCTTTTCCAAGCCCTGCCGTGCGCCCAAACAGTTTCCCCCCCACATATGGGGTATCAGCGTACTCAGGACAAATTGGACAACAAGTTTTGGGGTCCAATTTCCTTGGGAAAAATCAAAAATTTGGGACTAAAAAATCATTTTTGTGGAAAATTGTTTTTTTTTTTTTTTCACACCCAGGCATTATAAACTTTTGTGAAACACTTTGGGGTTCAA
The DNA here is from genome assembly GCA_033576555.1 of Oophaga sylvatica. Classification (NCBI taxonomy): domain Eukaryota; kingdom Metazoa; phylum Chordata; class Amphibia; order Anura; family Dendrobatidae; genus Oophaga; species Oophaga sylvatica. The sequence goes on from JARQOD010000008.1 coordinate 114,446,361, forward strand.
AGTGCTCACAACAGATCTAGATAAGTTCCTTAGGGGGTCTAGTTTCCAAAATGGTGTCACTTGTGGGGGGTTTCCACTGTTTAGGCGTATCAGGGGCTCTCCAAACACGACATGGCGTCCAATCTCAATTCCAGCCAATTTTAGTTTGAAAAAGTCAAACGGCGCTCCTTCCCTTACGAGCTCTGCCGTGTGCCCAAACAGTGGTTTTCCCCCACATATGGGGTATTGGCGTACTCAGGAGAAATTGCACAGCAACTTTATCTGTCCATTTTCTCCTTTTACCCTTGTGAAAATAAAAAAAAGTTTGTAAAAGATCATTTTTGTGGCTAAAAAGTTAAATATTAATTTTTTCCATCCACGTTGCTTCAGCTCCTGTGAAGCACCTGAAGGGTTAATAAACTTCTTGAATGTAGTTTTGAGTACCTTGAGGGGTGCAGTTTTTATAATGGTGTCACTTTTGGGTATTTTCTGCCATATAGACCCCTCAAAGTGACTTCAAATGTGAGGTGGTCCCTAAAAAAATGGCTTTGTAAATTTTGTTGTAAAAATGAGAAATCACTGGTCAACTTTTAACCCTTCTAATTTCCTAACAAAAATTTTGGTTCCAAAATTGTGCTGATGTAAAGTAGACATGTAGGAAATGTTATTTCTTAACTATTTTGTGTGACATATCTCTCTGTTTTAAGGGAAAAAAAATTCAAAGTTTGAAAATTGCAAAATTTTTGAAATTTTCGCCATATTTGCGTTTTTTTCAAAAATAAACGCAAGTTATATCGAAGAAATTTTACCACTAACATGAAGTACAATATGTCACGAGAAAACAATCTCAGAATCGCGAAGATCCGTTGAAGCGTTCCAGAGTTATAACCTCATAAAGAGACAGTGGTCAGAATTGTAAAAATTGGCCCGGTCATTAACGTGCAAACCACCCTTGGGGGTGAAGGGGTTAAACTCTTTGAAATTAAGGGGGGGTGGTATTCACCGTGATATACTAAGTTAGTTTTGCTGAATACCTAGTATATGGTGGGCGGTAGTGCTCCTCTATGGCAAGAGTCGGCCCATTAGGACGCTGTTATCAGGTGATCACTGTTGCTAGGTGAGAATACCCTGTAACCTCAGGACTCGCATAGGCCAGGTTCACATCGCGTTACACAGGTTACACATCGTTAACGGATGCGTTACAAAGCGGCATTAACGCGATGTAACGCATCCGTTAACGCACCCATAGACTGCCATAACCTAGCGCATCGCTAACGCATGTCAAAATCGGCATGCGTTATCGATGTCCCGTTATGCTGTGACGGACCCACGGACGCGGTCCACGTCTACATGGCCATAGCTGAACCATATATGCTATGGAGGACAGGCATTTATTTCTCCACTTTTTTGTTTCATTTTTGTTAGTAACATGGATTTGTATATTATGCAATTTGGGTGTCTATCAATTGTGATTAATTATAGGGGTTTTCCCAGGAACAAAGTACATTTTAATTCATAGATCGGGGAATAAAACTAATTTCCACAATTGGATGTGATAAATAAAAATATTCCTGTGTTGATAATCTTATAAATGTGCCCTGCTGTGTACTGTGTAATGGCCTTGTCTGACCGTACAGGAACATGGTCTGATCATACCACAGCTCCTGGGCAGGGAAGGAAGAAAGAAAATATACAGACATTACAGCACGGGATCACAGCTGAGGCCGGCGTCACACTGCCGAGTTTGATGCGAATTAGTCGCACGACTTTCTTGCATCAACACCCGGCACGGCCGCCCGCTCTCGGACCCGAGTGCGCGGCGGCATAGAAATACATGCAGCCGCACACTCGGTTCCGAGAGCGGGCGGCTGTGCCGGGTGTTGATGCGAGAAAGTCGTGCGACTAACTCGCATCAAACTCGGCAGTGTGACGCCGGCCTGATTCTTTTTTGCAGGTAAAATATTTCCCTGCCTGTTGTCAAGGAAAAATATCATCTGTGATCCCTGCTGTAATGTCTGCATAGTTTCCACTGAAGTTGGAACAGCCTGTAATTTGATTTTACACTTTGATTTTGAGTATCATTATGAACCCAGACCTCCATTGGATATTTGAGCCGCCCGCCAGGGCTGTGAGGTACTCGGTATCGAGCCCGTCGACTTCTATGGGGGATGTCACGGCAGCCACGACTCGGTCCGTGGCCCTGGGCGCTCACCAAAAAGGGGATATTTACAGGGGATTAGTGTTCGTATGATTATTCGTGATGCCACCTGTAGTACCTGGTCAGGGTGACCAGCGCTGCTGTGCAGGTCCTCTGGAAGGGATGGTGTTGTGCAGCTAGATGATAAGCCTCCTACAGGTGAGGCTGTGTCCTTCCAGGACAGGTAGATGTGGTAGTGCAGGAATGGTGCTTGCGATGTAGCAGAGGGAAGTGTGCGACGCTGGAATAACTCTAGGAGACAGTCCAAATGCAGTTCAGGGTTTTTACTCACAGTCTGTTGCATGCAGTACAGATGCCCGCCTGGCACTGTGTCCTCCGGGTGAGTGGTCCAGCAACCCCAGGTAGATTGGTCGCACTTCCCAGGACTCCCTTGAGTATGTTCCTTTCTGCCTTTGCTCTCCCTGTGCTTATAACTCCTTTCCTTCCTTGCACCTTCACCCAGTCAGAGCTCTCAGACGAAGGGAGCTGTGAGCCCTTTCGGTAAACAGATCAATCCTATGTCTGCACGTACTTGACCCCGTTGTGCTGCCTTCCGGTAGAGATGCTGGTGGTAGATGGCAATGGCCCATAAAGTGACCACCGCCGTCAGCTTACTAACAGAGCTTGAAGCTTTCCCGCTAGTCTAGGGGCCGAACCCTGATGGCTTGGTCCTTCCTTCTTCAGGATGGGGGCCACGGACGGATAAACCGACGTCCATACCTTGTCGGACCTTATCGCTACTTCAGCAGATGCTTTCAGAGATGTACTCATGCAAAGCCACAGTGTTATGTTTCGGTAGCTGAGGAGTGCAGGTAAAAAAGGCAATACACCAGAGCAGTTGGAATCTATGAGATTGCAGTACCCTGACTAACCACCAAAACTAGAGGCAGCCGTGGAGCGTTCCTACGTTGGTCCTAGACGCCTCGTCACAGCCTGAGAAACTAACTACACCTAAAGATAGAAATAGGAAAGCTATCTGCCCCGGAGCAGAACCCCAAAGATAATAGAAAGCCCCCAAACATGTAATGGCGGTTAACAAGAAGAAATACTGACACAGAAAGAAAATAGTATGAGCAAACGCTGGGGCCCAAACTAACTAAATAGAAAAGGATAGGAAGGGTACTTACTGCAATCCCAGAAACTCTGAAAGGCACCAACTCTACTAATTTCAAAAACACCTGAGATCACACGACCTCTTCCACCCAAATTAGCTCTCTGGTGTAACAAAATCAAAACAGCAGCCACTGAAAAAACTGGAAAAAGCAAAAGTACAAACATCAGTGGCTGAACAAAACTGAGAGGGCAGAAGCCCCCGGAGGGGACCCTGAAGGCCCCCACAGAAGTGCAGGACAAAATGCAAAAATATAGCACAAACACAAAAGAAGAAAAAGTCTTATCTGTTAGCAGGAGATGCAGACACGACACAGCAGGCTACAAGGGAAACTGGAATAAAGGATTCAGACCAGAACAATTGATCACCGGCAACCCTGATGGGAAGGTGACTCCCTTATATAAGACCAGTCAGTAACACCTGATTCCCAGTCCTCACAATCTTCACTGGACAGACTAGCACTGCTTGTAACCACCAGAGGGAGCCTCTGCTCAGAACTCATCTCAAACCCATTCACAACACACAGTTCAAGACTGACTGCTCTCTAATCTATCTAGCAGCCTAAGTGCTGCAGCTAACTCCACCCACCCATCTAGACACCCTTTGCTAACAGGCTGAGTCAGACCATCCTCCCGTAGGTTCTGTCTGTATGCTCAGCTGGCATGGTGTGTTGGATGCAGGTGTGGAGTCCTAGGGGTGCTTCCTCCTTACGTGAGAGTCAGTTGTCACACCTCTGGGTGAGATGCAACACCTCTGTGACGACTGAACCCTCAGGGGCGCCAGATTCCCCCTCCCCCCGTTAAACACAGCACGCCCGCGGGCTGAAACAGAGTAAAAGGTTGTTACAAGAAAATACAAATTTTTATGATTGCATTCAACCAAAAGAAAACAATTTTAAACTCATCTTCCCTTTATGGAGGCACTTCAGGTTAAACGTTGCATAAATAACATTTAATAAACTCTCTTTAATTTAGGCAAGGAAAAGTGCAAAAAGACATTAGCATTAAACATGTGCTTGTGGAGGACCAGCTCCAAACCTCCCATGTTGGTCTTGGGTGGGCTGCAAGACTTTAGTGATCTCTCATAGCAGACCTTGTCTTCGGCCACACCTAACGGATTTTTAGCTTCTGAGGTAGTTGTGCAGTCCTTGCACTGTAAGAGCTTACGTAAAACCAAGAGGAAGCACCTAAAGAGGTGCTAAACTATGTACAAGGACAGTTTTTGGGCCAGAGAGTCCATGACCTCACAGTTCATTAATTATAACAAAAACACCTTAACTGTTAACTACCCATTCCGGGTTAGTGCAAAAACATAGGATTATATACAGATGGTGGAACCTGTCCGGGTTCCTTATTTATTTAGCTGAGGTAGTACTACCGGGAGTCAACTGGTACTCCTCAGGGAGCTCCAGTACACTGACAACCCAGGGGCCACCAGGACTCGGTGCTGCCGGGTCATCCGGACCACCAAGTCATGTCCCTCAATTTGTGTCTGTGTTGCAGTGTCCCGAGTCTTTCGCCGGGTCTGAATACAGACATCTCTGGTCATCCTGGTCCCCGGGGGCCTAACGGGTGAGGCCGTGGGGCCGATGACCTGGATCATTGCGGTGGCAGGGACGGATGCTGGAGAGGTCGGGGCCCAGGCCGAGCGGGAGGTAGGGGCAGCTGTGGTGTCCCGGGTGAAATGGGCCTGCCCTGGGGAGGCTTTGGTGGCATTCCCCTGCTCGGGGGAAGGGGGGCAGCACCGGGTAACGTTCAGGGCGTACCACCCCTTCAACCCCCAATGCCGGGTGTAGGTGACCAAATCCCCGATAAACAGGTCCCTATCCGGGTGTCCCTCGGGCAGGTGGGCCTCCACATCGCGGCGATTGACGAAGACCTCCATTTAGAGGCCGTGCGCCTGAATGAAACCCCAGCCCTCATTTAGCTTAAAGTCTCTCACCGCCCCCTTCCGCCGTGGCTCCGTAGCGTACCTCTATCACGCCGGGTTTAATTTTTACCTGCCAGGTCCTTCTCCTGCTGTTCCTGGCGGTGCTGCTGGGACTTGACCCCGTTGTGCTGCCTTCCGGTAGAGATGCTGGTGGTAGATGGCAATGGCCCATACAGTGACCACCGCTGTCGGCTTACTAACAGAGCTTGAAGCTTTCCAGCTAGTCTAGGGGCCGAACCCTGATGGCTTGGTCCTTCCTTCTTCAGGATGGAGGCCATGGACGGATAAACCGACGTCCATGCCTTGTCGGACCCTTTCGCTACTTCAGCAGATGCTTCCAGAGATGTACTCATGTGAAGCCACAGTCCAAGACTGGCTGCTCTCTAATCTATCTAGCAGCCTAAAGGTACTGCCACACTAAACAATCCCGCTAGCGATCACGATAACGACGCATACTAATGCGATCGCTAGCGGGATTGTTTCTATATCGCTGATAGCGGCTTAACTTAGCGATGTCGTTAAGGACGCTATCGCGGTTAGCGATCTCCTTAACGACTTTAGCGGTACAAAAGTACCGCTAAATCGCTAAGAAAAGGTGCCACACTCAGCGATATATACTTACCAGCGGGGGCGCCGACGATAAAATAGGGTCCGGAATGATGTCAGCGACGAGCGAGATCACAGCAGGGGCCACGTCGCTGGTAGATGCCGCACACAACATCGCTAACGGGATCGCTAAATAGTGACGTTTTTTAGCGATCCCGTTAGCGATGTTGTTTAGTGTGGCATACCCTTAAGTGCTGCAGCTAACTCCACCCACCCATCTAGACACCCTTTACTAACCAGGCTGAGTCAGACCATTCTCCCGTAGGGTCCGTCCGTATGCTCAGCTGGCATGTGTGTTGGATGCAGGTGTTGAGTCCTAGGGGTGCTTCCTCCTTACCTGAGAGTCAGGTGTCACACCTCTGGGTGAGATGCAGCACCTCTGTGGCGACTGAACCCTCAGGGGCGCCACATATTCATTTTGATTTACATTGATCATTTTTAGGTTTTATTGTTCTCCACACATCCCACTATGGAATGACTAAAGATTTGCAGCTGGAATATTTCATGCACTGATAAGTGTGATGTGGTATTTTAATGTTCCCTTTATTTTTTTGAGCAGAGCATATACGTATGACTGCATGGCTCCGACATATGGCGCTATCACACATACAAAAAATATTGGAGAACGAACATGTGCAAAATAAACTAGATTTCTCCAAGAAGTTACACGGCCATTTTCCTATTACTAATGATGGTGCCTATCACAGCTGAGGTAAAGTGTGTGGATTAAGCCTTCTAGCTTCCATCACTTTGTGACCATTACTCTTTTCACTTATCTTGTTACCTTTATGTATAACATTTTTCTTTCAAACGCTTTTTTAGCAAATGTTTTTGTCCCTTATGCTAAACAATGAGGGCTAATTATAATAACTCCTCCATAACTGTACCTGCATCAATGGCGCAGAATAATCTCATTCTCCACAGAATTTACCTCACCGGCTAATCATGACTGCACCCAGCCACTGCTCCTGAGATAAATGCGCGCCACCGGAGGGAACACAGTGCGCATGCGCACAAGGCGACAGCTCCCTCCCGTCCTATGCGCGTTCCCGCTTCTTCTGTCAGTCAGTGATTGCTCCGGCCGCGAACGCGATGCAGCCGCTCCCCGGATTTGCCTGAGACATGGGGGGATATAATGGCTCGGGGATCCCTGTGGGGACCGCCGTGTGCTGCTGTCTGCTGCTCCTGGCGATGTGTACGGGAAGCCCAGGTATGAGACATGACGGTGCGGGGATGGGGGCAACATGGATGAGGCAGGTGTCACCTCTAATGGGCTCCTGAGGTAGCAGGTTTATTTACTGTGCTGTGCACGAGAAAAGCTGAGGCATGTCCTAATGTTCATACATAATGTGCTTCTGTATACGTGTATTCATCCAAATGTACAGTGTCTATATAATGTAGTGTGCATACATATATCTGTATGTACGGTATAAATGTGTATATCTCTACAGCTTGTGTATACCGCTATATAATATATATGTACATCTGTATACGTGTATTTATCCGTATTTACAGTATAAATGTGTATATCTGTACAGTGCATATATATATGTGTATTTATCCATATGTGCAGTGTCTATATAATGTAGTGTGTGTGTATATATATAGATATATATATATATATATCTATATATATATACATATATCTGTATGTACAGTGTCTATATAATGTAGTGTGTGTGTGTGTATATCTCTACAGTGTGTGTATACCGCTATATAATGTACATCTGTATACGTGTATTTATCCGTATTTACAGTATAAATGTGTATATCTGTACAGTGCTATATATATGTGTATTATCCATATGTGCAGTGTCTATATAATGTAGTGTGTGTGTGTATATATATATATATCTGTATGTACAGTGTCTATATAATGTAGTGTGTGTGTGTGTGTATATCTCTACAGTGTGTATACCGCTATATAATATATATGTACATCTGTATACGTGTATTTATCCGTATTTACATATAAATGTGTATATCTGTACAGTGCATATATATATGTGTATTTATCCATATGTGCAGTGTCTATATAATGTAGTGTGTGTGTTATATTATATATATCTGTATGTACAGTGTCTATATAATGTAGTGTGTGTGTGTGTTATATCTCTACAGTGTGTGTATACCGCTATATAATATATATGTACATCTGTATACGTGTATTTATCCGTATTTACAATATAAATGTGTATATCTGTACAGTGCATATATATATATGTGTATTTATCCATATGTGCAGTGTCTATATAATGTATGTGTGTATTATATATATATATATATACATATCTGTATGTACAGTGTCTATATAATGTAGTGTGTGTGTGTGTATATCTCTACAGTGTGTGTATACCGCTATATAATATATATGTACATCTGTATACGTGTATTTATCCGTATTTACAGTATAAATGTGTATATCTGTACAGTGCATATATATATGTGTATTTATCCATATGTGCAGTGTCTATATAATGTAGTGTGTGTGTGTGTATATATATATATATATATATACATATCTGTATGTACAGTGTCTATATAATGTAGTGTATGTGTGTGTGTATATCTCTACAGTGTGTGTATACCGCTATATAATATATGTACATCTGTATACGTGTATTTATATATCTGTACAGTGCATATATATATATATATATATATATATATATATATATATGTGTGTGATTTATCCATATGTGCAAGCTTGTGTGTGTATATGTGTGTGTGTGTGTGTGTGTGTGTGTAATATATATATATATATATATAATATATATATATATATATATATATATATATATATATATATAATATATATATATATATTATGTGTCTCCATCTGTTTTTGTGCTATGGACTTTGGTTGCTGTGTCGCATTTTGACATCATGCATGTATTGTTATTATGGGTGCATGTGACATAATTTTCACCAAAAATCTGGATTTTGTTTACGTGACTTTGATAATAAAGTCGCAGACAACCGTGAGTTGCGACACTTGCAAAATGGTCACATGATCCCACGTCTCAGACAGTCGCACCTGTAAAGACCCCCCATCAGATTGGCACCCCCCCAGTGCAGGTATATAGGATGCCTTCCTCCTATAGACGCTCATCAAATTGGCATGTCCTAGGACAGGTACAGGCTCGGACTGGCCCACAGGGTAATGGGAATGCCCCGGTGGGCCGCTGTTCAGATCTGGTCCCCAACCCCACTATATGGGCAGTACTTTGTATAATTCACTTGGTTCACTTTGCACAGAGAAAAAGCAGCATCTCATCATCCAGTAACCAAACTACCCAGATTATTATTGTATAGAGATATAGGTAAATTTGTGAACGAGGGTAGTGTAATATTTGTATGCAAGTGAAAAGTGGCCCCCCCCAAAGTCAATGTTACTGGTGGGCCCTTGGCACCCCAGTCTGACATTGGACAGGTGTATAAGATGTCTTCCTACTATAGAACCCCTAGAACAGGTATACAAGATGTCTTCCTCCTCCTATAGACCCCCATCAGATTGGCACCGCCCAGATCAGGTATAGAAGATCTCCTCCTATAGACCCCCATCAGATTGGCACCGCCCAGATCAGGTATATGTCTTCCTCCTCCTATAGACCCCCAGCAGATTGGTACCCCCCAGGTCAGGTATATAAGATGTCTTCCTCCTCATACAGGGACTGGCAAGACAAGAAAAGTTCCAATGTTAGTCTGTAGAGATACCTATGGGAAAACTTATGAAAAATTATTTAATGCCAAGAAAATCCAAAAATGAGTAAAAACACCACGAAATAGTGTATTTTAGATTTACCTATTGACTTCCAGCCAACGTGGTCTCAGCACTTAAAAGGAATTTGTCATCAGGTTTTTACCCACTAATGTAAGCACAGCATGATGTAGGGGCAGAGACCCCCATTCCTTTAATGTATCACTCACTGAACGGCTTGCTGTAATTTAAATAAAACCCTTGTTTCGTCAAGCGGAGATTGACTAGAGGACTAGCAAACCTGCAGCAAGAAGCCCAGAATGTTACACATTAAAGGAATCCGGGTTTCTGACCCTACATCATGATGCTCTCAGACGGGGCTGCAAAAAACTGGTGACAGGTTCCCAGAATTTCCTAAAACCATGCTGCATATGCAGCCACCTTTGATCATGCATTTTTGCAATAGTGGTCTGTATGATACATTTTTGCACTAATGGAGTAGGTCATGATCCACCATCCTCGTCACTAAAAACTAAAAGAAAAAAGGTGAAATTCTTCTGTAAATCATAAACCTCAGTAGAATGTTTTCTGCGGTATTTCAAGCCACACCCCTTGTATAAGCCACACCTACTTCCTAGACACCCACTAGTGAGGTGCAAAAAGTGTGTAGATCACAGAATCTGGTGCAGAGCATGTGCACAATGTTTGGAATGAATCCAGAATTTTGATGACTTTGCCTTAGTAAATCTCCCCTACAGTGCTGCCTCTAGTGATGCATTTACATTGATGAGGAACTGGATGGTTCATCATACTGGGAGAGTCTTCATTGCATTGAAGCCAAGATACAACCATGAGAATTGTTTCCATGTGTCCTAAATGTTTTTAATGGAAGTGGACATTAATCTGGACCTCCTCAAGTAGCCAGAATGAAGGTGCTTTATTAAGATATTCCATGGATTTCCATATAATGATCAGTCAGCCAGCAATATCAATATTGGCTAACTAATTGCGGTCCCGACAGCCCCTCCTGTGGTCGAATAGGTGTATATATACAAAAAAGGTTGCACTCTATCATGCCAAAGCATGTCAATGTAAAATATGAAACATGAATAGCAATATGGCTTTTGAATATTAGGAGAAAATGAATGAGACGCTTTATACAAAATTTGGCCAAATAATGCCTGCCCATACACCATCGTCAAGGTGGTCTCAAAATGTATGGGTGACTGCCTATGTGAACATACCTCTATTAGGCTGATATCTGAATTCCTGGGTGAATGTGGACGCCTCTGTCAGTAAAGCTTGCCTTTATGGGTAAGCAGGAACCTGCTGTAATTAAAATCACCACATGGTGATGGGCGGAGTGCTCGGTCAGTAGGCTAACATAGAAGTAAGAGAAAACTGACTGGCACATCCAAACTAGTGTGAATTAGGTGCATACCAGGAGCAGCTACCTCCATAGATAATATACAAAAAAAAATGCACTCTATCGTGCCAAAGCATGTCAATGTGAAATATGAAACATGACTAGCAATATGGCTTTTGAATATTAAGCATTATTTGGCCAAATTTTGTGCAAAGCGTCTCGTTCATTTTTTCCTTATATTCAAAAGCCATATTGCTATTCATAGTTCACATTGACATGCTTTGGCACGATAGAGAGCAACCTTTTTTTGTATATTGTCTATGGAGGTAGCTGCTCCTGGTATGCACCTATTTCACACTAGTTTGGATGTGCCAGTCAGTCTTCTCTTACAATAGGGGTATATGCCATATTTTCGTCCCTTGATGCTTGTTAGACAAGGCAGAAGTTGGCTTAAAAACGAAACTCTTCTTTGGTCGTGAGTCAGAGAGGAAGGTGCAGAACCTGTTCTCAGCGTGTTATTATAAAGCATGTGCCTTATCTGTTTATTTAGCTTGTGTGGCTATGTTACTGAGTTTTCCTTGTCCTGGCTCATTTTCTGTGTCAGGAAAAGTTTTTGTTTTTTTAAGGGACATATACTTTTTAAAGGAATTATGCATTTTTGTTTACTTCTTTTGTCCCACAATGGCATGTGGCACTATAGGGGGTAGTCTTACCCAATAAATTTACTTGCTATAGGGAATCAAATTATTGGTCCTGTCATATGGACAGGCCATTGTGGGGGGTCCTTATAATGTTGCATGGAAGTGAATAAAGTCCCAGTAGTATCATGTGCTGCAAATAAGAGGGGGTCCTTTAGCTTTTTGGGATCCTCTGAAGTGTTTGTGGTGTAGTAGTGGATGCATGTAATTGGAAACATTCAGAATCAATATGGCTTCCATGCAAAAATGGAAGTGAGAGGCAAGTGGTGCAGAGGAGTAGGACTCCCCTCTTCGCATCTCAGAGAGCCTCATGAAGGGCATAAAATTGGTGCCAAAAAACATATGGTTGACAGAGCTGGGCGGATAGTGGTCCAATGTTCAATCTGTAAGTGGTATGATGTATATAGTGCGCTTCTCACTTGTGATCCTAGGATTAGGGACTTTCATTCAGTTGTTGCATCAGCAGGCATTATTGCTATTGTGACGTGCTATAGAGATGTTCCCAGTGTCAGCTCTCCTCCCAGGATATCCAGGTTTGTTGGGACATCCTATAGAGCAGTGTTCCCCAACTCCAGTCCTCAAGGCCCACCAACGGGTCATGTTTTTAGGATTTCCTTTGTATTGCACAGGTGATGCAATTATCACCTGGGCAATACTAAGGAAATCCTGAAAACATGACCTGTTGTCACCTGCGTAATACAAAGGAAATCCTGAAAACATGACCAGTTGGTGGGCCTTGAGGACTGGAGTTGGGGAACCCTGCTATAGAGGATAAAGACTTCAAATACTCTGCAGTAAATAAACAGTAGTGCATGAAAATAATATAGGGTGCTTAGTGCTCTTGTCAACACTCATGTCACTTGACAAATGATAAGGTTTTAATATTCGAGGTTAGGACCCTCCGAGTAGTGTCACCGTGACGTGGTAGGATGACTTTTTCATTTTTTTTTTTTTTTAATCAAAATTATTAATGATGAGTGAACGTGCTCTGATAATGTTATCCGAGTATCTTGGGCATGCTCGAATAATGTGTTCAAGTCCATGTGGCTCCAAGTTTTGCAGCTGTTAGATAGCTGCAACACATACTGCATGGATAATTATCTGTTTGTTAGGCAATCCCTGCATGTGTTAAGGTATGTTTCCATGGTCCGCATATGCAGCGCTTTGGACGCAGCGGAAACCCTGCTCCGCCCAAAGCGCTGCACATTGTTGTACGTGCTGTGATACCGCATGTGTTCATAGACCGGGTTATTTATCTTGCGGAGACTGAGCATCTCCGCAAGATAAATATACATGCTGCGGTCTGGAAAGACGCACCGCATGTCCGGATATGCAGGGAAGCCGGATGTGCCCCTGCACGTATAGTGGAGATGGGATTTCATAAAATCCCCTCCACTATGCTGTAACATCTGGACGCTGCAGCTGTACGCAGCGTCCAATCCGCAGCAAATCCTGAATGTTTCCAGACCGTGGAAGCATACCCTTACGCTTGTCTAACAGCCGCAGGGACACGAACATATTATTCAAGCAAGCCAAATATACTCTAACACGTTATCCGAGCACGTTCACTAATAATAATGATTAAATAAAATCCTACCACGTTGCTGTGACCCTACTCGGGACTGCCCTAACCTCTAATATTAAAACCGTACCATTTGTCAAGTGACATGCTTATGGATAAGGGCACTAAGCACCTTGTAGTATTTTCGTGCACTATTGCTTTTCATTTACTGCATACATAGTATTTGATTTTTATGTTTTTATAATGGGTATTGTCTGTTTAGTGGCCAGTGTGAACATGTGCTTACATGCTGCATGCACACCAACTTATATTCCAGTTTATCTCTTCTGGTGTTATCCTATAGAGATGTGCCTGGTGTCAGCTTTCCTTCTCCCAGGATATCCAGGTCTATTAGGACAGGGTTTGACAAACCCGGGCGCCAGGTCGCCAGTGGCGCCTAGAAAATCATTCCTGGCGCCCGGGTTTGTCGGGGCCCTGAGCAGGCGGGGGGCCCACTCGCCCTCGGGCACCCCGGCGCCCGTTAGCGGAGGAGAGCGGTCTCAGTCCCGCCCCCGCCTGCTCAGGGCCCCGGCAGCAGCTGGCACAATACTTACCTCTACCGTGCCTCCGCTGCCGCAGCTCCGGGCTCCAGGGGCGCCGGCGCTTCCTCTCACAGCAGCGCCGCTGAATGACGTCATTATTCAGCGGCCGGCTGTGGCAGAACGCGGACCCCGGACAGGTGAGATGTGTGTGTGTGTATGTGAGAGAGTGCTTGTGTGATGCATGTGTGATGGTGGTGTGATGCATTGATGATAATGGGGAGGCATTGATGATAATGGGGAGGCATTGATGATAATGGGGAGGCATTGATGATAATGGGGAGGCATTGATGATAATGGGGAGGCATTGATGATAATGGGGAGGCATTGATGATAATGGGGCATTGATGATATGGAGATTGATGAATGGGCAGGCATTGATGATAATGGGCAGGCATTGATGATAATGGGGAGGCATTGATGATAATGGGGAGGCATTGATGATAATGGGGAGGCATTGATGATAATGAGGAGGCATTGATGATAATGAGGAGGCATTGATGATAATGAGGAGGCATTGATGATAATGGGAGGCATTGATGATATGAGGAGGCATTGATGATGATGGGGAGGCATTGATGATGATGGGGAGGCATTGATGAATGATGGGGAGGCATTGATAATGGGGAGGCATTGATAATGGGGAGGCATTGATAATGGGGAGGCATTGATAATGGGGAGGCATTGATATGGGGAGACATTGATAATGGGGAGGCATTGATGATGATGGGGAGGCATTGATAATGGGAGGCATTGATGATTGGGAGGCATTGATGATGAATGGGAGGCTTGATGATGAATGGAGGCATTGATGATGAGGAGGAGGAATTGATGATGATGGGGAGACATTGATGATGATGGGGAGACATTGATGATGGGGAGGCATTGATGATGGGGAGGCATTGATGATGGGGAGGCATTGATGATGGGGAGGCATTGATGATGGGGAGGCATTGATGATGGGAGCATTGATGAGGGAGGCATTGATGATGGGGAGGCATTGATGGAGATGAGATGGGGAGGCATTGATGATGATGGGGAGGCATTGATGATGATGGGGAGGCATTGATGATGATGGGGAGGCATTGATGATGATGGGGAGGCATTGATGATGATGATGATGGGAGGCATTGATGATGATGGGGAGGCATTGATGATGATGATGAGGAGGAATGATGATGATGATGGGGAGGCATTGATGATGATGGGGAGGCGATGATGATGAAATGAAAAAAAAATTCTGGCTCCTAAATTTTTTGGCTGGCTCCTAGATTCTGAACAACTTTGTCGACCCCTGTATTAGGACATCCTAGAGAGAGGTGCCCAGTGTCTGCTCACATTGTCCCAGGATATACAGGTCTATTGAGACGTCCTATAGAGGTGTGCTCGATGTTGTTCCCGCCCCTTCTCCCAGAATATCCAGGTCTATTAGGATGTCCTATAGAGGTGTGCCTGGTGTTGTTCCCCACCCTTCCAGAATATCCAGGTCAGTTCTATTAGGATGTCCTATAGAGGTGTGCCGGTGTTGTTCCCCACCCTTCTTCCAGAATATCCAGGTCTATTAGGATGTCCTATATGGGTATGTCCAGTGTAGTTTCCTCTCCCCCCTTTTTTCCCAGGATATTCAGGTTTATTAGGACATCCTATAGAGGGCTGCCCACTGTCTGCACCTCTTCTCCCAGGATATCCAGGTCTATTAGTACGTCCTAACGAGGTGTGCCTGGTGTCAGCACCTCTTCTCCCAGGATATCCAACTCTACTAGGATGTTCTATAGAGGTGTGCCCGGTGTCTGCACCTCTTCTCCCAGGATAGCCACGTCTTTTAGGACGTCCTATAGAGGTGTGCCCGGTGTCTGCACCTCTTCTCCCAGGATATCCAGGTCTTTTTATAGAACGTCCTATAGAGGTGTGCCTGGTGTCTGCACCTTTTCTCCCAGGATATCCAGGTCTATTAGGATGTCCTATAGAGGTGTGCCTGGTGTCTGCACCTCTTCTCCCAGGATATCCAGGTCTATTAGGATGTCCTGTAGAGGTGTGCCCGTTGTCTGCACCTCTTCTCCCAGGATATTCAAGTCTTTTAGGACGTCCTATAGAGGTGTGCCCGGTGTCTGCACCTCTTCTCCCAGGATATCCAGGTCTTTTAGGACATCCTATAGAGGTGTGCCCGGTGTCTGCACCTCTTCTCCCAGGATATCCAGGTCTATTAGGACGTCCTATAGAGGTGTGCCCGGTGTCTGCACCTCTTCCCCCAGGGTATCCAGGTCTTTTAGGACGTCCTATAGAGGTGTGCCTGGTGTCAGGTTCTCTTCTCCCAGCAGATCTAGGTCTTTTAGGACATCCTATAGAGGTGTGCCCGGTCTCTACACCTCTTCTCTCAGGATATCCAGGTCTTTTAGGACGTCCTATAGAGGTGTGCCCGGTGTCAGCTCCTCTTCTCCCAGCATATCCAGGTCTTGATGATTACATTTCACTGTTCATATCCTGGTGTCAGCTTGGCAAGCCGGTATTGTTATGTTACTCTCTCACGGCTCAGGCTGCAGCTGAACGATTAGTCACAGGCTGTCAGGTTTGAGGGATTTTTCTTTTCTACGGCTTTATAAATTAATGCCGGATTCTCACAGTCTCCATGTTCCTTCCTGTTTAACATGAGTCTATTGTTTCAGCATAAATTGGCATTTTCCTGTGTTCTTTTGCATGAAGTTATAAATGCTGGCAGCACCCATGTTTTTGGAAGGACGAATCTTCACAGTTTCCAAGGAATTGACCTGAAAATCTTCCCACACCTCCAGATATAACATTTTGCTTTAAATACAAGTCCTTAAGTCGTCGTCCACTGAATTTGAGAAAAGCATTGTCCACTTATCTATGGGAATGCTGGCTGACTGCTAATAGTGGTTGTCTCCTATCTCTCCTAGCCTTCTGAATGACAAATCGACCTAGTAATGCTGTAATAATTTTTTCACAAAAAGGCTAACTATGGTTGCACCTATCTTTATTGCTCTAATACAGCTTAAATAAAAAAAAAAAAACTAAAGCAATTCTGCAAATCACTGCCTTTTATGTGGTAACTACAGCTCCTATATAGTTCTGTGTTCCCATGGTTACAGACTACAGATAAACCCTGTGTAGTCAGATTCTGCAGTCTTGTGTTAGGTTGTGTTCACATATGCGTTGTGGCCTCTTATTAACAGAAGCCGTGAGTCTGTGCTGGGTCTATCATTGACTTATAATAGGTCTTGTTGCGGTTTACCTCATTTTGTCCCAGTCACCGACTTTGTTATTCTTGATTACTGATGTGATATAACTGCCTACATGGAGCCTGCGGCACAAGTATGAATATACAGTCAGCTCTTTGTGTGTAAATATCAGGACAGAAAGGAGTGAACGCCAGGCCATACTGAGTGTCTGTAACAAGGAAGACGCATAGCTCTGCATGTGAGCTGTACACATTAAGTCATAGGAGAGTAAAGGGATTGCCCACTACTAATAAACTTTATTAAAAAAAATGAGCCCACCACACTGCAAAAAAAATTTGGATGTACTGTCCTGCCAGACTTCTGTTGCTCCTCTGTACCGCTGGTTTTCCATCCAAGTCAGAGCAAACAAATCTCCTAACCCGGTCTTCTGTCTCGGACAGAATGTGACTTTGAGTGGTCACTTCCGCCACCTGATGCCCCCTTCAGGAATAGGAAGCCAGGAGACCGGTGGGGTATTGTGGTGGTGGGTCCAGTAGATATTTATGTAGTGGTTTTTTTTTTTTTTGTGGGGTGATGGGCCCATTTGTAAAGTTCATTAGTGACGGGCATATACTTTAAAGGAGCATTCCCATGTCAGACATTTGTGTCACATCCATAAATGAGGGTCCCCTGCCGCAGCGTCTAGCAGGCTGCTGTCAGTGGAGACTTGGCCTTGTATGTGCGGCTCCATCTGTTAATTTCTGTCAAAGTTCAGGAAATAATCGAACAGTCTTACTCCATATTTGCTGCCATCTCTTTAGCCACTTCTCTTTTCACAGTGGGCACAATATAAGAATCCAAGGACCCTCATATATCAGATACCTATGATATAGTCTGTACCTGTTTTGGGTGTAAACTGCAGTAAAAGTTACAAATTATGAAGTGTGCCACATTTGCAAAACAAAAATGTGACGTTTAATTGTTACTTGCCAAATTAAAAAAGATTTACATTTAATTGTGTGTGTGTGTGTGTGTAATATACAGGTGTTTCCCACAAAATTAGAGTATCATCAAAAAGTTAATTTGTTTCAGTTCATCAATACAAAAAGTGAAACTTGTATTATATAGAGTCATTACGCACAGAGTGATCTACTTCAAGTGTTTCTTTGTTTATGTTGATGATTATGGCTTACAACCAAGCCAGTGTGTGTGTGTGTATATATAGATATCTATATCTATATATAGATCTAGATCTAGATATCTATATCTATTAATTAGATTATCTAGATCTATATCTATATTATATAGATATAGAATATAGATATAGATCTAGACATCTATATAGATATAGATATCTATATATATATATATATATATAGATATAGATAATTATATATATATTATATAGATATCTAGATCTAGATATATCTATATAGATAGATAGATCTATATCTATCTATCTATCTATCATCTAGATATATATCCCTTTCTGATTTGTAAGTTTGCCCTCTGACAAAGTCATGAACAATCTATAATTTTAAGGGTAGATTAATTTTAACATTGAGAGGTAGAATATGAAATAAAATCCAGAAAATCACGTATAAATGTATTTACATTTTGCAGTGGGAAATAAGTATTGATCCCTCTGGCAAACAAGACTTAATAGTTGGTGGTAAAACCCTTGTTGGCAGCACAGCAGTCAGACGTTTTTTGTAATTGTGATGAGGTTTGCGCACATGTCAGGAGGAATTTTTTTCCACTCCTCTTTGCAGATCATCTCTAAATCATTAAGATTTTGAGGCTGTCGCTTGGCAACTTGGAGCTTCAACTCCCTCCATAAGTTTTCTATGAGATTAAAATTATTGACTGTTTATGTCTTTGTCATTAGGCAAACTTACAAAATCAGCAAGGGATCAAATATTTCCCTCCCCACTGTATATGTGTGCCATTTACGAGAGCTGGCTGACAACCTGTTTGGAAGATGCAAGAGCAGCCATATTGGTTGTCACCCAGTTTTCCCAGAAGTGGTTGAAGAAAACGTGACAGGAGAGGATGTTGGTGACTTATTTACTGGAGATTAGTGATGGTCGGATTATTGCTCACAGATCGGAGTAAGGTTCTGTTTACACTGATGTTGTGGATTTTATTTGTACAGAAAGCAATTCATGTAGATAAATGATGGAGGTGATAAAAGCCAGTGTGGACAGATTGATTGTGCTCAGTGGTCCATGTGGGCTGGATTCAGCACTCTGGTTCTGGATCTGATATATTTCTTAGGCTTTTGATAACAGATTCCTGGAATTATCCAGCCTTATAATAATTTACGTAGATCACAGGCTGCTCCGTATCTGCCATTGAGCTTTTCATTTTAGATGTTTCTCAACCATCCCCATCTGTTATCCGCCGTGTGGACGTACCTTTAGCCACTTGTGGGCCCTAGTAAGGCCGCTCCCTGCAGGGATTCCTCTGTCATACCTCCCAACCAGTCCAACCTGTCAGTCCCCTTGTGTCTTTTTACGATTACTGAACTGTTTATTTAGTTTACATGAAATCTCCAAGGACACGTTTCCCTTTACACACAAGGGTTTTATGTGCCATTTCTGACATTCCTGTGGGGTCACCGACCACTTTTGCTCCAAGCAAAATACCAATATGTACTAGTGCCCTGTATCCTGAATGAATACATGTCTGTTTTTCCTCTATTTGCACTATAGTACAATCTGACATTCCCTGTTGTCAGATACATCAAGCAGGGGTATGGAGGTAATGTCGGATAATTGAATGGAAGCCATTGCTCACTGTTATCAGCCATTTCAGAATGAGAGCAGGTTGACTTTATTGTTCATCACTGAGAATTGGGGACAAGAAGTGACTAAAATCACTATAATCAGTGTGAAGGGCCCCCGGAGACTTTTGCTGCAGGGCAAGCGGCCCTTTAACAGCAGATTCTCACTTTTTTTTTTCTCCATATTTCCATGCCTGGTAATGTTAGTGCTGTGTCCATTAGGATGTAATCTGCCTATTATCTGCTGTCTGCCGCTTGTCATTCTAAGATTTTATAAATCTATATCGTTCAATAAATGCTGGGATTAGTTTATGGCAAGGTCTATAGTTTTTTTTTTTTTTTTTTTTCCCCTGACCGCTCTGATACACTGTGACTAGGTTTGCCACCTCTGGATGTACACAAGAATGTTTCCGTCCATTGACAGGACGCAGAGATCTTGAGAATGGGGAGGTTGAGAGTACATTTGTAGGAAAAACGAAAAACTTGACATGCATAACTTATTGTAGGGTGTAATCCCAGCACTGTGGAGCTGTGACCTGAACTCTGACGTGTGCTGCGTTTCATAAATCCCTTCCTGAATCATTCAGACTATATGGACCCCAGGTATCAGGCTTCTGCATTCCCATGGTATCAGGAAGCTCTGTAGTGATAGGGGTAGGAAAGCACTGACTGCATATGGCACTGCGGACATGATCAGGAGGTTCATGGGAGGGCTGTATTACGTGTGTGCATCTAGATTATGTATTTTTACCTTGCCCTAGAATAGTATACAACAATCTCGTATGTCAGTACTCCATCTCTAGTGCTCTATAAATAGTACTGCAGTAGTTCATGCCATTGGGAGATGGATCGGGTTCATTTTTCCCTTATAGTCTTTTTAAACACTTTAATGGATATAGGTGAACCCACATCTATCTTGAGAATGGGTCCCACTGCCCGTTCACTCAGAATATACAGCTTACTATGGGAGCTCCAAAAAAATAACACAAGGTGATCTCCACTGGATAGGATAGGTTTCTGAAACCTTGCTCTTAAAGGGTTATTGCCACTTGGGGGATATATGGTTTGTATTCATAGTATATATCTATTACTTTAAGGACCCCCACATGTCTCCAGAATGTAGATCACCTTACCTATGGTGGAAAATGAACATGCCAGTTAACATACAGGTAGCATTTGCCACGTGTATACATATATTACATTTTCCCCATGACGTGAGCTGTGCACGCTTTGTATCTGACTCCCTCACATTTTTACCCATTAGGATAAGTGACTCCTTTCCGTAGTCATTATAATGGCAGACAATGTGACTGTTGAATGACGGATATAATTGGCGCTATAGAGACTTATCTCCACCTGTGCGCTCCTTTGTCTCCATGTAATCCCAGAAACAAGGCACAATATTCAGTGTCTCGCCGGCTGCCGCTTATTCTCCAGGAACAATGTCTGCAGCCTTGTGATGGGCTGATTACAGAGCGCAGACAATAACCTCCCCACTAATTGTAGGGTTCAGCTCGCCGCACTTATTTATCTCATTAAGAACTCCGCTTCCAAAGCAAATGGGATCAGGACGGTCCGGTCCAGGGGGAACTCATAGGGAGAGTTGGTAAATGACCTAATGTTGCCATTGAAAATGAGATTCTGTGTGTCTGCCTGTGGAGCTGTGGAAATACATGAGGTGGAGGGGTATTGGCCTATATTCCATCAGTTGTGCCTCTTAAACAAGGTGTTAGTGTCAGTAACATTATCTTACGTGAACAGAATAATTAGTTACTATGATAACCAATATGGCTGCCATTAGAGACCCCAATAACTTAACTGTCCCAGACACCTGAAAGGAAATTATTGATCAGTTATGCAGTGGTTGTGTAGAGGTGACAACTGCTGGGAAAATAGTAGATACAGTGGATATTTTTTCTGCTACTGTAGTGTTACTCTTCCATCTGGTGTCCTTTTGGCCCCAAAAACCACAAAGCACTTAGAAACCAGTAAGTGTAAATCCAGTGCCTGAGGCAAAGCAAGGTCATCAAGCAGATAGCGCTGTATGGTTGTGCCATGTGTACCCGAGCATTTAACTGATAAGCCTCTTACAGATCTGTGCTGACACGCGCTGAGAAGGATCCTTCTACTGCAACGTCCTGCCTCGTTTGTGGCAATATATCACTAGGTGCATTACATGATGGGGGCTGTAGTACTGTCTGGTTGTCAGTAAAACACAAGATGGGCTTTAGAGAGAAGCTGTCAGCACGATTTTGCGGTATAAAGTAAAGACATGGCCATAATGTCGCTTTATACAGATTAAATTGATACATTTGGTAAACAAATCCACTTTTTTGTTCTTCTGAGATTTTGATGCAAATGACACAGGACTGTGCACGGTGTTTTCTTCTCCTGCTCTGAACCGCTCTGCCTGCCTCCAATGTTTGGACTGACCGGTCACACAGTCCACAGCGACATTTTATTGTTGACCAGCCAGGAAATCAGTCTCCATCCACAGCAATGACTGCTCTGGCAACAGACTTCATACAAGGGGCAGGTGACTGAAAAATCAGTGACCTGTCATTCAAACACCAGAGACCGGCGGAGGGGCCGGGGCAGGAGGAGAAGACACAGTGCACAGTCCTGCCCCCGTGCTCCAACATCTCGTCACCAGAAAATGTCAAATCCTGATTAAAAAAGTGAATTTCTTCACCAAAAGTATCAAATTAGTCTGTATAACAGCGAACATATGGCCAATCTGTTTTATTTCCACTGCAAAATCGTGCTGACAACTTCTCTTTAAAACCCATCCTGCTTTTTATTGACAGATACCGTATCACATGTAACAGACTTGGATACTCCAGATCCGCAGATAGCAGCAGCATCATTATGCTTTGCTTATATAGCTTGTCATCACTTACCCATTGGGGCCCACAGTCTAAATTCCCTATCAGTATGTCTTTGGATCATATGGGATAAAGTTAGATACAGTAGCACTTGTAACAGGCCTAGATGCACAAGATCCGCAGACAATATCACACGGGATAGGGTTAGATACACGGCTCAGCAGAGTATGAAGCCGAATAGAATTAGATACATCATACATGATAGGATTAGATACTGCAGCTCAGCAGACATAAGCACACAAGATGGCATTATATACATGATAGGATTAGATATACAGCTTGGCTCACACAGTATCACATGTGATCGGATTAGATACATCGCACAGCAGCTCAGTAGGCAGGGTAGTATGGATGACCTCGGTTTGCTCCAGAGATTTTGCACACACTTATAAATGTCATATTTCTAACAATATTTAGTGCCAGAAGGGTTAAGAAACTTCTGCTGTGTTTTGCAGAGATATTTTGACTACTTTTTTTTATTTACGGTACTTGTTTAACAAACATTTGTAACTTGTTGTGCCTGATTGATGTGGAAAACTGAAAATTCTTACATAATGCAAAGAAATTTACAAAATGAGCAGAATGTTGTTACTTTAGTGACGTTTTGCCTTCATACCTGCTTGACTCTTTCACTTGGGGTATGAAAACCCTTTGCTGTCCTTTTGGCCTCTTCACACCAGGGCTGTGGAGTCTGAGTCGGGGTCCATTTTGGTGGAGTCAGAGTAGGTATAAAATGGACCGACTCCTAAAATATGTAGTAAATTGGGTGCAGTAGTACAATGTAGGATGTGCTGTAACTTTTCTCATAATGATTTGGGAAAGTTCTGAAATGTCCTATAAATGTCTGTTCTGTTTCTGATGTAAAGATCATGGCTTTTAGTTGAGATGAATCTGTGCTGCACTTTATTTACATTTCAGTAGTGACTGGAACTGTGGGGTCGGAGTTGGGGAAATTGAGGAGTCGGAGGTTTGGTTTACCAGCTCCACAGCCCTGCTTCACACGTCTGTTTAAAATCGGTACCAGTGTCTTTTTTTTTTTTTTTCTGGTGTGGCAAAAGAAAAAGAAACGACAAAGCTTCTCCTATATCTTGCAATATTAAACATAGATGGCACACTGCTGCCAGCCATGTGCTGTGTACGTGTTTTACACCGACCCATAGACTTGTATTTGCCCTTGGCATCTGTGCTGCCGGTTAAAGCAGACATGTTTCTGTGTGGTTTTCACTGAAACACGGTCCATGTAAAGACACGAATATGTGCACAGCAACATAAGTTATAATGGGTATGTGTGGTATCCGTGGAAAGAAACTGATGCATCACGTACTGCAAATGCGGACATGTGGAGGGCACCTCAGTGTGGAGTTTGCAGCCCCATCAGTTCTGAGCAAAAGGGACTTTGCTACTTGGAGCTCTTCAGTGTTGTGATTTCTGGTTTTGGTAGGGGCATGATCTGCACTAAAGGGCTGTAGTTTTAATGTTGGACTTCTATTCACTTTTAGGCTATGTGCACACGTTGCATTTTTTAAGCGTTTTTGCAGCGGTTTCCTGGCACGATAACGCTTACACAACGCAACCCATTACATTCTACGGTGTTCCGCATAGCTAAGCTAATGCTGCGTATTTTTACGCAGCGGAATTGCATCGCGGAAAAATACGCAGCATGCTCATTCTTTTTGCGTAATCGCGGCGATTAAGCCACCATAGGATTGCATTGAAGCGCTCACTTTACACATGTGGCTATGCCCACCATGCGTGAAGTGAGCGCTTCATGTGCGGTTGGTACCCAGGGTCTGGAGGAGAGGAGACTCTACTCCAGGCCCTGGGTACCTTTTTCCTGTAAAAAATAGAATTAAAATAAAAAATAGGGATATACTCACCCTCTGGCGGCCCCCGGAGTCCTCCCGGTCCTCAGCGACACTGCCGGCAAGTTCCGTTCCCAGGGATGCATTGCGAGAATCACCCCAGATGACGTAGCGGTCGCGTGACCGCTATGTCATCAGAGGTCATTCGTGCAATGCATCCCTCGGAACGGAACTTGCCGGCAGTGTCGCTGAGGACCGGGAGGACTCCGGGGGCCGCCAGAGGGTGAGTATATCCCTATTTTTTTATTTTTTTATTTTTATTATTTTTAACATTCCACATTAGTAAAAAGGTGGTCACTCTTGTCAAGCACTATGTGTGACAAGTGTGACCAACCTGTCAATCAGTTTTGCAAGCGATGCTATAGATTGCTTGGAAAATGCTAGCATTCTGCAAGCTAAATGTGCTTGCAAAACGCTAGTATTTTGCGGGAATACGCAATACGGAATGCATGCGTATTTCCCGCGGCAGGGAGTTGCGGAAATTTCTGCAGCAATTCCGAACGTGTACACATAGCCTACAACTTTTTGGATTTTAGGGCGTCGGACTCTTCCTGGCTGGTCATGCAGATGCTGTAGAACAGGAGGAGTGAGATTGTGTCTTATTATTATTGGGGGGTCAGACTCTTCCTGGCTGGTCATACAGATGCTGTAGGACAGGAGGAGTGAGATTGTGTCTTATTTTATCCTTTCTGATCTGGCTAAATCCTAGAAGACGTCACTCTCATCCCCTTCATCTGCTCTGGTGTAGCTCTCCCCTCTTCTATATTACTTTCTAATGCTGAAAGCCCATGGCCGCCGGTGTTGGCCTATTACAGGCTAGTGCTATTTTTCCTAAAATATTTGTTTCCTAATTGCTAAACTGTAGAGCATTTAGTTATTTTCCATAGAGCGGCAATGCCCATACTCCGATGCCCCTCCATACAGACTAGTTAGTCTTTGCTGTAGTCCGGAGGATGGGGGATCAGCGATAAATGGTGGTCCAGGCATTGAGTAGGTGCTAAACATATCACTAGATAACTTTGTCTGCACGCAAGTACTAGTTGCCATTTTGGAATTTAATAAAACATAGTTTTTACCTAATCACAAGGGGGATGGCGGTGGGCTCTACTGCATATCTTGGCAGAGCTGCCATTGTGGAGTATGTAGGCACCTGCAAGTAGCACAATTTCCAGCATTTAGTCTTGGCATTTTCACTTCACAGACCACGGCCGGCATCCTGGAACATTTCCAATCCCAGAGCTCATTACTAATTCCGAGAAAATTCCTGCGATGTGTCATTATTAGTCTTTAGCCAAAATTTCCTGGCATTCATAGTGAACCTGATTCTCCCATTATCACTGGTGTGGCAGAGGGGGCATAGTAAGGAGTAGTCCTGACCGTGTATGCAGGCGCTGTTCAGTCCTAGGTGCCATGGCATTTGTTGTGGATTGTCCCCCATTGAGTTGACTGGCTTGCACCCAGGTAACTCTTCCCCGTTACAGATCTGTGAGCGTTGTTGCAATCTATCGCCCAGATAGGATTCTGACATCCAGTCTTATTTGGGTGTGGAAAGTTGCAGTATCTCGTTAGACAATTAACACCTTGCTAATTGCTCAGTGTCAGTTTGCAGTCCCAGGATCTGCTACGTTTCTCTGCCAGGAGGGGATATTCCCTGGATATTGCAGTCGATGGTTTCAGTATATTGGAGCCTAATTGTCCCCAGACAGTGACGGAGTATCTGCAGTCACTGCGCCCTTTCACTGCTGTAACGATCCAGGCTCCTTCGAGGGTTCAGCATGGATCCTGCATTTCTTCCTTTCCTTGCTGGGCTCTGCAGACAAAACCTCCCATGAAAAATGTGTGAATGGTCTATTACTTAATATTTTATCCTTAGCTTCAGGATTGGATTATGTAGAGAAGCACAGTTTCGACTAATCCAAGGGGAACACTGATAAAAAAAAATTAGTAATAAACTGCAGAATTTCTCTACATTTTCTGTTTTTTTTTCTGACCTGCAGTCAGTCTTCCTTTCAGCTGCTTTGTTCAGTCATGTGGCTCCTTGTTTGCCTCCATTTAACGTATATGCCAGGAGAAGCTCCCGAATTACTGTACAAGCTGGATGGATAACAAACAGTGGCACCTGTCACCAACGTGCTATCATGCCAGTCACTTTATGTTGTATGATGGTAGCTGCATGATGCTGTGTTTCATCTCATCACTCCATCTGCTAATGTGGCACTCTTTCAACAGGTATCTCCTAAGGCAGTGTTCTCCCAACTCCAGTCCTTAAGACCCCCCAACATATCATGTTTTCAGGATTTCCTTAGCATTGCCCCAGATGATAGAATTATTATCTGTGCAAGTACTGTAATTATCACCTGGGCTATACTAAGGAAATCCTGAAAACATGACCTGTTGGTGGGTCTTGAGGACTGGAGTTGGGGAGCACTGATTCTTTTTTGGGGACGGGTACTGCTCTAACTAGAATTGACCAAAAAGTTTTACAGGACCCTGGTCCAGTGGCCACATCAGTAGTCAATGACCACCAGACAAGAGCCCTGGGAACCTTCTCCTACCTGCCGGCATTCCTGGCACCTATTCTATCTAATTAGTAGGCCTGGCACCACGTCGTTATTGTGGAAAGACACATATGACATGCCAAGCCTGTCATTCAGAAGTGGCACCCTGGATGCCAACAGGTAGGAGAAAGTTTGCAGGGCTCTGGTCCTTCTGTCACGACTACCAACATGGCTACTGGACCAAGGTCTTTTCAGATCTTTTGCTCAACTCAACTGATGTACACCGGCTCAATGGAGACAAAAAGGGCACAAAATTGGATTTATCCTTGGCTAGTGTCTCCCTATGGACGTGTTTAGCATGTACGCTGGAAAGCTTCCTGGCTTACACATTAAAAGGGCCTTTGATTTGGGTAGTACGATGGCTTGTACTGTGATTAGGAACACGCTGGGGGTATGTGGCTGAGACCCAGTGCCGGAGCATGATAATTAATATATATGTAATTACTGTGATCTAAGCACAGCACTAGATCATGGCTCTCTCTGCAAGTATGGTGGTCTATCCTGGTGTACCTGCTGTCCACTGCCGCTATATGCATCCTGATCAGCTTTTTTTTTTGCATGTTTAAACAGATTGATCGGTAATGTGATATCATCATTATCTGCAGCACGTGACATGTTGGCACGGAATGAAGTGCTGCCGACAACAGAGATTTCAGTGGCAGCAAAAGCGATAATTTGTCGGGTGATTGCTGGCATTTAGTAATGTGCAGATTGACAGTGGTGGGCATCTTTCTCCAGGGGTTTAGTGAGATCCCAGTTTACTGATCCCAGTCTGCATTTAGCTGCATACTTCAGGGTTTTGTGTAATTAATGGCCCCTCCGTCTCCACCGCGTGGCATCTCATCCTTAAGAGGTTGCACTTACCGCCACCTGAAGTGCTGTATTCTCTGTAATGTTTAACATTTTATTCAAGTGGATCCAGAGTTTATCAGCAATCGCTCTAGTAAACACCCAGGATAAGTGGAGCACTCTACCCTAGGAAATACTCCATGATATGCTTCTCTGCAAACCCAAGGCCTGAGAAGTGGACAGTGATCACTGTCCTCAGGGACATCCACCTGTAGAGCATCTTCTACTTGTACAGTTGTGGCCTGGGCCGATGCAGGATACGATGTCATGGAGAGTTGCTGCAACGTATATTGTATCAGTGCCCACAGGTGACGTTGATGGCTGGGGATGTAGTTTACTCACAGGTGTAATGCCGCAGTTGTCTCCAAATTTAGCCAAATACTAAGCATTTTGTACAGGTCGTGTTCAGGGTGCAGGCATCTTATTACGTTTTACTCTGTGGCCTCCTCCTACTGTTCACATCATATATTTTGTCCCTGTGACTTCAGCAGCAAAGTGTTTCCTGTCCAAATCACGTTGCTCTGTTTACCTCGCCCTCTTCATATATGAGGACTACACCCTGCATTTCACAGGCTTACACCCAGATGTTACTGCATTATGTCAGACCTGTTCTGGAGCTGGCCCTTGGACGAGAGAGGTTCACCTGATTCTCCTCCAAACCAGTGTCCACCACGTATTATATTGTATAGGATTCTTACATGCGAAAACAATCAAGTGCAAAAAAATTCCTTTTATACAATGTATTAAGGTTCAGAAACTCTGCTTATTCTGCATTTCAGAGCAGAAATGTACCCAATGGCTTGATGAAATGCTGTGGCGGCACTGCTGGGCTGATACTAATGCCCTGGCTGAGATGGCATCACCACCAACAATACTGAGCATGTCAGCATTTCTTAGACTAGATCAATATATACACACTGCATTATTGTATTAAGACCTAATGTCTAATAGTTAGCAAATTTCCAGTCCTTACAGAACTGTGCAAATGCTTTAGGCTGGTATGGAAAAAAAAATGCTGCAAACTAAGAAGCTTTCCAAAATATTGTGTTAATATATTCATTAAAAAAAGCAAAATGAATGAACAAAAGAGAAATTTAAATCCCATCGGTATCTGGTGACTGCCCGTCGGCTCCATTGTCAATATCTGGTGACCGCCTTTCGCCTCAGTCATCAGTATCTGGTAACTGCCCGTCATCTCCATCATTGGTATCCAGTTATCTAACCTGTCGATTTTTTTCATCACTTCTACTCGTCACTTGCTCCCATGTTATGAAGGAACTCTGCAGTTGGTTGTTCCAAACACCTTGAAGAACTGACCCCAGATCTTCAGTGTATGAGGCTTGTGCAGATCCTTCTGTGTCTTCATGTGACCCCGGGCAGACTGAATGATGTGACATCACGGCTGTGTGGCCGGATCATCACTTCTAGGAGTCCTTGTTCTTAATGACTGGCTGGGTGTTTGGGGTCATTCTACTGCAGCAGATGGCCTCACTGATAGTTACATGATGGGTAAGTATCTGCCTGTATTTCTCGGCATTGGGGACACCATTAGTCCTGAACAAATCCCCGACTCCATTTGCAGAAAGGCAGCCTTAAATTTGCAGGAGCCTCCTCAGTTGGGCGTTACTGTTCATGCTGATCCTCGTTGTGCCTTGCTCCAGCTTTTCACAAAAAAAACAGCTTCTGTTATAGTGGAATAGTTCACGTTTTACTCCTCCATGCAGAGAACCTGCTGACATTTTCTGCACCCCAGTTCCTGTGTTTTCATGCGTGATTGAGTCACTTAGACTTGTTTCCATTTGGTAGGTGGAAAAAGATGACTTTTCTGAACCGTGGATGCTGGGTGTAGCTGGGTCCCACTGTTTGCTGCCAGTTCTGAGCTGATGGACATTCTCTTGATGTTTTTCATTCACTTAACCAAGTTTCCTTGGGTGACCACTGTGCTAACGTCCTAACCATTGCCCATTTGTTACTGTCCTCAATACTGAAATATAGAAATACTGAAAACCATCATATAATATAGCCAGGGAGACATCTAATTGGCTCCAAATTTATTCTTCAGAACAACGAGGAGTCCTGGAAGTGATGATGTGGCCCCCACAGAGCCTTGATCTCCACAAAATTGAGGTTGTTGGAATTGAATGAAGAGACAAAAGTATTTGACCGAATCTAAAATCAAGAGTTCTTTGTGGAGGGCTAAAAAACATCTTTATTGAAAATTATTAAAAAGACATATAAAATCAGTATCACAATAGATCAACACGAATTGGAGAAACAAATACAGGAGATAAAGTGAGTACACCTGTGTAGTATAGCGTATAATACACTGTATAGTCCACATGAAATCAGTAAAATACAAAAAAGTATTATGCCAGAAAAAAGTGTCCATATGGAAAGTAAAAAAAAAAAAGTGCTGAGTGATGCGTAAATAAGTCACAGTGACAATCCTGCATAGCACAAGTCTATCTAACAGCATATAGACCATACATATAGCACTATTGTAAGGTAACGTTGCCTGCAGTGTTGACCCCTGGACAAAGTATTTCATTGCGAAACGTGGGTCGGGTGTGGTGGGTCCCTAGATTTATACACTGCAGGTATCGTTACCTTTACTAATAGTGCTATATGTGTGGTCTATATGCTGTTAGATAGATTTGATACATTCCTGATATCCTTGATGCGAGAATATAGATCTAGTTGGGAAGGTGGAGAAGTTTGCTTCCAGTGGTAGGCAATCAAACAGCGTGCTGCTGTCAACATATATAAAAGCAATCGAATGTTCTTTGTCGTTCTAAATGCTTTATTTGGGGTCAATTTTACAAGTGGCAATGTCCTTGCTCGTAAAGCCCTTTTGATGCAGAGCAATGATGACTGCACGTGTTTCCTTGGAGGCAACCATGGTTAACAGAAGAGGACAATGATTTCAAACACCATTACCCCTATTTGAAGCAACCAGTCAGCTTTTATAACTAATCAGCCTGATGACTAAATAAAGATCACTGAAAATGATGTAAGCGTGTCATTGTGGTAGAGCTGAAAATCCGTGGGAATGGGGCTTTTGAGATTAAGTTAATTTTCATAGGAAGGAAAATAGTAGTTACTTACCGTTAACGGTATTTCTCGGAGCCATGACAGCACCCGGAGAGAGGGGGATCCGCCCATCAGGGACAGGAACCTACAGATATCTCCTCCGCCCCCAGTTGGTTACAGAGCCTCAGAGGGTTTCCATGTTAGTTAACAACAGAAGTATATACATTACTACAACATCCTCTAATATTAAGTACACCATGCCTAAACAACACTATCTCACTAACTAAACCAGGAGTGCTCACTGCACACTTGATAAAGGGGGGGAATTAAGCGGGTGCTGTCATGGGCTCCGAGAAATACCGTTAACGGTAAGTAACTACTATTTTCTCTCTCGCCCATGACAGCACCACGGAGAGAATTACAGAGACTGGTAGCTTAGGGAGGGACCACAGCCTGAAGGACCCTTCTCCCAAAGGTCAGGTCAGACGCTAGATCTAAACGGTACTGTAGTGCCTGAAAAAGGTTGAAGGTGATGACCAGGTGGCCGCCTTACAGATCTGCTCTATTGATACCTCCGATCTTTCCGCCCAAGTAGATGCCATTGCTCTGGTCGAATGGGCTCTCAGACTTTCCGGAACCATATGTCCACTAGATGAATAGGCTAGGGTGATTGCATCTTTAATCCACCTCGCCAGGGTGCTCTTGGATGCTTTCCGACCCTTTCTAGGTCCCTGTTAACAGACAAAAAGAGATCCTTCCTTCCTACACTTACCAGTGGCCTCTAGGTACTGTACTATACACCTCTTTACGTCGAGGGTATGGAACCTCCCTTCTCCCCTATTCTTAGGATTGGGACAGAAGGAGGGGAGGACTACTTCCTGGGACCTGTGAAATCGAGACGCTACCTTAGGAAGATAGGCTGGGTCAGTTTTTAGGATGACTCTATCCTCCAGTATTGTTTTGAAGGGTAGAACCGCAGATAGGGCCTGAATATCACTTATTCTGCGCGCTGAGGTTAACGCTACTAGCAGAACCGTCTTAAGGGATATTAACTGCAAGGGGGCCGATTGAATTGGTTCAAACGGGGCCTCTGTTAGCGCGGATAACACTAGATTGAGATCCCTATTTGGCATTTCCCGACACTAACGGCTTAGACCTGGCCGCCGCTTTAATAAATCGAGCTATCCAGGTGTTGCCTGCCACATCATAGTTATATAGGGCACCTAAAGCCGCCACCTGTACCTTCAGTGTACTGACTGCTAGGCCCTGATCCAACCCTTTTTGCAAAAATTCAAGGATCTTGTTAATCTGGACCCCGTCCTGTACGCGCACCCCCGCAGTGGAAAGAAACTTTCTCCAGGTTCCCCCATAGGCCTTAGTCGTAACCGGTTTTCTACTTTTAAGCAGTGTGTCGATCAATCTGTCTGAGAACCCTTCTCCCCTCAATATTACCCTCTCAAAATCCATGCTGTTAAATGGAGGCTCCTCGTTCGAGGGTGTAATATTGGTCCCTGAAACAGAAGATCCGGGAGATCCGGTAGGATCCAGGGGTCGGAGACCGAGAGCATCCTCAGCCAGGAGAACCAGGTTCTTTTGGGCCAAAAAGGGGGCTATCAATATCATGTTCGCCCTGTCCTCCATGACTTTTCTTATGACCGCTGGGATAAGAATGATCGGAGGGAACGCGTATGTCAGGTTGTGTGTCCATGGGATCAAGAAGGCGTCCAGAGCCCGGGGATTCCCCTCGGGTCCAGAGAGCAAAATTGTTCCACCTTCTTGTTCCTGAAATTGGCAAATAAGGCTGTGTTTCCATGATCAGGAAACACAGCGCTTTGGACGGAGTGGAAAGTCCGCTCTGCCCAAAGCCCCGCCCCCTTGTGAACGTTCGGTCAATCCGGATGTGTTCATTGAACACATCCGGAATCACCGCAGCGCTGCATAGGTCTGTGTTATTTCCCTTGCGGCGACGCAGCGTCTCCGCAAGGGAATAGGACATGCTGCGACCTAAAAAGACGCGCAGCATGTCCGTTAACGCAGGCCTGCCGCCTGCGTGTTTTTAGGCATAGTGGAGACGGGATTTCTTGAAATCCCCCTCCACTATGCTGTAACATCTGGACGCTGCGCCAGCGCACAGCGTCAAACACGCAGCAATTCCTGAAGCATTCCGGATCGTGAAAACACACCCTAAGTCTATCTCCGGGGTTCCCCACATTTGTACTATCTGATGAAAAATGGAGCAATTTAGAACCCATTCGCCCTGTTTCAGGCGTGTGCGACTGCCCTTATGTTGTCTCTCCCTTGAATGTGTAGTGTCGAGAGGGATAGCAAGTTCTTCTCCGCTAGGTCGAGAAGCTTGAAGGTAGTGTTCATTAGGGTTCGAGACCTTGTACCCCCTTGATGGTTTATGTAGGCTACCGTTACCTGATTGTCCGAGAACACCCTTACATGGTGTTCTATGAGGGAGGGAAGAAAGTGTGACAGCGCATAGTCTACCGCCCACAGCTCTTTCTGGTTCGAAGATGCCTCTATCTCTAGACTCCTCCATTACCCCTGAGTCACCTTGCCATCCATGTGCGCACCCCACCCCGTGGGGCTTGCGTCCGTGGTGATTATGCGGGATATTTGTGTTACCCAGGGGAACCCTCTGGAAGAGTTGGCTATGTTCCCCCACCAGGCTAGGGAATGAATAGCTGCTGAACCTAGGGTTACGCGGCCCTCTAGGTGCCCTCTCAGGATTGACTGGTTTGCCAGGATGTCCCACTGGAGCTCCCTCATGTGTATCTGTGCCCATTGGACTGCCGGTAAGCAGGTGGAGAGTGACCCCACGAGTGACATCGCCTCCCTTAGAGACATAGAGGGGTTCCGTATGACTTTGGCTACCATGTGTAGGAGCTTCTCCCTCTTGCGACTGGGAAGTCGGCATTCCTGCTTTTCGGAGTCCAGTGTGAGCCCTAAGAATTCTTGCACTTTGCTCGGCTCCAGTTTTGACTTTGCTATGTTCAGGAGCCAGCCGAGATCTTGTAGTGTACTCATGACTCTGTCCCTTTGTTCTCTGCAATTTTGGGCCGAGTCGCTGGCTATCAGGAAATTGTCTAGATACGGAACGATATGAATGTCCTGTTCTCTTATGTGTGCCATCACTTCCGCTATTATTTTCGTGAAGACACGAGGAGCTAGTGATATTCCGAAGGGCAGAACCTTGTACTGAAACTCCCTTACTGATCCATTTATGGACACTGCCAGCCTTAGGAATTTGCGATGTTCTCTGTGAATGGGGACGTGATAATACGCGTCGCTGAGGTCTAATACCACCATAAAACAATTCGGAAACAGAATCTTGATGGTGGACTTGATTGATTCCATTTTGAACCTTTGGTTTCTCACATACACATTCAGATCCCGTAAATTTACTATCGTTCTGTAAGTGCCGTCCTGTTTGGATACTAGAAATAGGGGGGAGTAGAACCCTCTGCCTCTTTCTTGAGGGGGTATCTCCTGAAGGACCGACTTCTGTAATAGTTTTAATACCTCCCCTTCCAAAGCCTCTTGTTCGCACACGGAGGGTCTCAGTGGAGTAATACGAAATCTTTGAGGTGGGAGAGAGAGAAAGTCTATTCTGAGGCCTGTTTCGATTAGACCCAAAATCGATGGGCTGCTCGAGATTTTCTTTCAGGCTGCAAGAAAAGAAGTTAACCTTCCCCCCACCCCTAGCGAGATGTCACTTGGTGGATTTTTTATCGCGGGAGGTGTTAGCAAAGAGGAAGCCCTTATCCCTTTTCGTGCTTTCTTCCCATCTATTTTGTTCCCTTGGCGGTCTCCGAAATAATTTTTTACTCCGAAATGAACGTTTAAAGGGTTGCGGAATCATGTTGGGGAACCTCTTTTTATTGTCTCCTGCTTTCTGGAGAATGTCATCCAATGTTTCACCAAACAGAAACTTGCCGTCGCATGGGATCGAGCAGAGTTTCATTTTAGTCTGGAGATCCCCTGGCCAGCATTTCAACCATTGCGCTCTTCTAGCCGCATTTGATAGGCCTGCCGCCTTAGGCGTTAGCCGGAGTGAGTCGGCCGATGAGTCTGCCAGGAAGGCAGCTGCTCCCCTTATCATCGGTATGGATTCCAGTATTTTGCTTCTGGGTGTTCCTTCCCTCAATTGTTTATCAAGCTGGTCCACCCACACCATCAGGGACCGGGAGGTACAGGTTGCCGCTATAGACGATCTAATATTTGCTCCCACTGATTCCCAGGTACCCTTGAGGAGGGTGTCGGCCTTTTTGTCCAGGGGGTCTTTGAGCGTACCCATGTCCTCAAAGGGAAGGGCGAACCTTTTTGAGGCTTTAGCTATGGCCACGTCTAGTTTAGGGGCCTTGTCCCAAGAAGTGGATGCTTCCTCGTCGAAGGGGTACTTTCTTTTGAGGGAGGGAACTGCAGAGTTCTTTCTATCTATCTTGCCCCATTCTCTCTTGATTAGGCCCTGTATGTTATTATTGATGGGGAACTGTTGTGAATGGACTTGAAATGAGTTCTGAGCAGAGGCTCCCTCTGGTGGTTTACAAGCGGTACTGGACTGTCCAGTGATGATTGTGAGGAGTGGGAATCAGGTGTTACTGACTGGTCTTATATAAGGGAGTCGCCTTCCCATCAGGGTTGCCGGTGATCAATTGTTCTGGTCTCACTCCATGATTCCTGTTTCCCTTGTAGCCTGCTGTGTCGTGTCTGCATCTCCTGCTAACAGATAAGACATTTTCTTCTTTTTGTTTTTGTGCTTTGTTTTTGCATTTTGTCCTGCACTTCCGTGGGGGCCTTCTGGGTCCCCTCCGGGGGCTTTTGCCCTCTCAGTTTAGTTCAGTCACTGATGTTTGTACTTTTGCTTTTTCCAGTTTCTTCAGTGGCTGCTGTTTTGGTTTTGTTGCACCAGAGAACTAATTTAGGTGGTGGAGGTCGTGTGATCTCAGGTGTTTTTGAAATGAGTAGAGTTGGTGCTTTGCAGGGTTTTTTGGGATTGCAGTAAGTACCCTTCCTATCCTTTTCTATTTAGATTAGCTTGGGCCCCAACGTTTGCTCATACTATTTTCTGACTGTGTCAGTATTTCTTCTTGTCTAACAGCCATTACATGTTTGGGGGCTTTCTATGTTCTTTGGGGTTCTGCTCCGGGGCAGATAGCTTTCCTATTTCTATCTTTAGGTGTAGTTAGTTTCTCAGGCTGTGACGAGGCGTCTAGGACCAACGTAGGAACGCTCCACGGCTGCCTCTAGTTGTGGTGGTTAGTCAGGGTACTGCAATCTCATAGATTCCAACTGCTCTGATGTATTGCATTTTTTACCTGCACTCCTCAGTTACCGAAACATAACAGTATCACCGGCCCAAAATTTGAAGTTGTATGGTACTCACAGAAGGGAAAAATATTGTGAAAGAAAAAACGGTTGTCAGAGATATTTTTCTGTTTGTTGCATTTTTTTTTTCCCTCTGTATCTCTGGGTGCTGGGGAGGATTTTTTCTCTTAATGGAGTTTGCACAGTTGTCTGGCCGTGTGGATCAGCTTGCCACTGAGGTTCAGAGTATTGCTGCATATCTTGCTAGGTTGCCTGTTGTGGAACCTAGGATTCCCATGCCAGATTTGTTTTTGGGGGATCGAGCTAAGTTTCAGAATTTCAAAAATAATTGTAAATTGTTTTTTGCCTTAAAATCTAAGTCCTCAGGGAACGCAGCGCAGCAGGTTCAAATTGTCATCTCTCTCCTGCGCGGCGATCCTCAGGATTGGGCTTTTTCCCTGACACCTGGGGATCCTGTTTTGAGTGATGTTGATACATTTTTTCAGGCTTTGGGGTTATTGTACGATGAGCCTAATGTCACTGATCAAGCTGAAAAAGCCTTGTTGGCATTAAATCAGGGGCTTGATGACGCTGAGTTATACTGTCAGAGATTCCGTAGGTGGGCAGTCCTGACCAAATGGAATGACGACGCTTTGGCGGCCCTTTTTCGGAAGGGTCTGTCAGATAATGTAAAGGATGTTATGGTGGGATTCTCTGTCCCCTCTGGTCTCAATGATTCTATGTCATTAGCGATTCAAATTGACAGACGTTTGCGTGAGCGGAGAAGTATGCGTGGAATAGTGTTGCCTTGTGAACCTGCTTATGAATCCATGCAGTGTGATAGAGTGATGTCTGGAGCACAGCGTCATGAGTTTCGAAAGCGTAATGGGTTATGTTTCTACTGTGGTAATGCCTCTCATGCTATTTCAGTCTGCCCTAAGCGGGGAAGACGTTTTGCACGCTCAGTTGTCTTGGGTAGTGTTCAACTAAGTTTTTATTATCTGTCACTCTGATATGCTCTCTGTCCTCATTTTCTGCTCAGGCTTTCGTTGATTCTGGAGCAGCTATTAACCTGATGGATTATGATTTTGCTAAACGTTGTGGGTTTCCCTTGATACCCCTACAGAAGTCTATTCCCCTACTGAGGATCGATTCTACCCCTTTGGCTGAGAATAAACCTCAGTTCTCTACTCAGGTGATAATGAGGGTGGAACCTGATCATCAGGAGAGCTGCAAATTTTTGGTTCTGTATAATCTGCATGATATTATCGTACTGGGTTTCCCTTGGTTACAGTCTCATAATCCTGTTTTGGATTGGAAAACTGTGTCTGTAACCAGTTGGGGCTGCCAATGTGTTAATACCAACACTCCTGTTTTTTCTGCCTCCCCCCAGGCTCAGGATGTTCCTGACTTTTTGATTGATTTTTCTGATGTGTTTAGCAAAAGTAAATCTGCATCCTTGCCTCCCCATAGGAGCTATGACTGCGCTATTGAATTAGTGCCTGGTAGTAAATTCCCTAAAGGTCGCCTTTTTAATTTGTCTGTACCTGAACATGACGCTATGCGGTCTTATATCAAGGAGTCATTGGAGAAGGGTCATATCAGACCATCCTCTTCACCCTTAGGTGCCGGTTTTTTCTTTGTGGCCAAAAAGGATGGTTCATTAAGGCCGTGTATTGATTATCGTCTTTTGAACAATATTACTGTGAAATATCAATATCCGTTACCCTTGATTTCTGACCTGTTTTCCAGGGTGAAAAATGCTACTTGGTTTACCAAGCTTGACCTCAGGGGGGCATATAACCTTATTCGCATTAAGCACGGGGATGAATGGAAGACTGCATTTAATACCCCTGAGGGGCATTTTGAGTACCTTGTGATGCCCTTTGGGCTCACTAATGCTCCTACTGTCTTCCAGTCCTTCATGAATGACATTTTCAGGGATTTTGTGGATAAATTTCTGATTGTTTATTTGGATGATATCTTGATTTTTTCCAATGACTGGGACTCTCATGTGAAACATGTTCGAACTGTATTCCAGATTTTGAGAGAGAATGCTCTGTATGTGAAGGGATCAAAGTGTCTTTTTGGCGTACAGAGGATCTCATTTTTGGGATTCATTTTGTCCCCATCTGTTATTGAAATGGACCCGGTCAAGGTTCAGGCCATCTGTGATTGGGTCCAACCTACTTCATTAAAGGCTCTTCAAAGATTTTTGGGTTTTGCCAATTTTTATCGTAAATTTATTGGTAATTTCTCGGTTATTGTTAAACCTTTAACTGATTTGACCAAAAAGGGTTCTGATGTGGTGAATTGGCCTCCTGAGGCAGTCTCTGCATTTCAGGAACTTAAGCAGAGATTCACTTCTGCTCCTGTTCTACGGCAGCCTGATGTTTCTCTACCATTTCAGGTGGAGGTTGATGCCTCTGAAATTGGGGCAGGTGCCGTTTTGTCCCAAAGAGATCCAGAGACCTCTAAAAGTAACCCTTGTGCCTTTTTCTCTCAAAAATTTTCTCCTACTGAACGTAATTATGACGTGGGTAATCGGGAGTTATTGGCCATGAAGTGGGCTTTTGAAGAGTGGAGACATTGGCTGGAGGGAGCCAAACATCAGGTGGTGGTTTACGGACCATAAGAATCTGGTTTATCTGGAATCTGCCAAGCGACTTAATCCTAGACAGGCCAGGTGGGCCTTGTTTTTCACACGTTTTAATTTTGTGGTTTCATTTCTTCCTGGCACTAAGAATGTTAAGGCGGATGCCCTCTCGAGGAGTTTCCTGGCGGACTCTCCTGAGTTATCTGATCCTTCTGTTATTTTGAAAGAGGGTATAGTTCTTTCCGCCATCTCGCCCAATTTGAGACTGGCTCTGGAGGGGTGTCAGGAGGATAAGCCCGAGCGCTGCCCTGTTGGGAAATTGTTTGTCCCGGACCAGTGGAAAAAGAGTGTGATGTCTGAGATTCATTGTTCCGCGCTGGCCGGTCATCCCGGAATTATTGGTACCAGAGACTTGGTTAGTCGGTCCTTTTGGTGGCCTATCTTGTCTCGTGATGTCAGGGAATTTGTGCAGTCCTGCGGGACTTGCTCTCGCTCCAAGCCTTGCTCTCGCTCTAGTGGTTTGTTGATGCCATTGCCTGTGCCCAAGAGACCATGGACCCATATCTCTATGGATTTCATTTCCGACCTCCCTGTTTCTCAGAGAATGACCGTCATCTGGGTGATTTGTG
Organism: Oophaga sylvatica; assembly: GCA_033576555.1. Classification (NCBI taxonomy): domain Eukaryota; kingdom Metazoa; phylum Chordata; class Amphibia; order Anura; family Dendrobatidae; genus Oophaga; species Oophaga sylvatica. The sequence goes on from JARQOD010000008.1 coordinate 114,485,730, forward strand.
ATAGGTTTTCCAAGATGATACATCTTGTGCCATTACCTAAGTTGCCTTCCTCCTCTGAATTGGTGCCTTTGTTCCTTCAGCACGTGGTTTGTTTACACGGCATTCCTGAGAACATTGTGTCTGACAGAGGAGTCCAGTTTGTTTCAAGATTTTGGAGGACCTTTTGTTCTAAACTTGGTGTTCAATTGTCTTTCTCCTCGGCGTTTCATCCTCAGACCAATGGTCAAACTGAGAGAACAAACCAGACATTGGAGACTTATCTAAGATGCTTTGTGTCTGCTGATCAGGATGACTGGGTCTCTTTTTTGCCTTTGGCTGAGTTTGCTCTTAATAATAGGGCTAGCTCTGCCACTTTGATGTCTCCATTTTTCTGTAATTCTGGGTTTCACCCTCGATTTTCTTCTGGACAGACGGAGGCTTCTGTCTGTCCAGGTGTTGACTCTGTTGTGGAGCGTATGCAACAGATTTGGGACCAGGTAGTGGAGAGGTTGTCCCTCTCTCAGGAGAGGGCCCAGCGGTTTGCTAACCGGCATAGGACTGATGGTCCTCGGTTTAAAGTGGGGGACTTGGTCTGGTTGTCCTCAAAAAATATTCCTATGAGAGTGGCATCTCCTAAATTTAAGCCTAGGTTCATTGGACCTTATAAGATCATGGAGATTCTTAATCCTGTTTCTTTTCGTTTGCTTCTTCCAGGGACATTTAAGATCCATAACTTGTTCCACAAGTCCTTGTTGAAGAGGTTTGTTGAGCCAGTGGTTCCTACTACTGTGCCTCCTGACCCTGTTTTGGTTGAGGGCAATCTGGAGTATGTGGTTGAGAAAATATTGAATTCTCGTTTTTCTAGACGGAAACTCCAGTATTTGGTTAAGTGGAGAGGTTATGGTCAGGAAGACAATTCTTGGGTGTTTGCTTCGGACATCCATGCTAGGAGACTCATCCGTGCGTATCATAGAACTCATCCTGACCGACCTGGTTGCTCAAGTGAGGGTTCGGTGACCCCTCCTCAAGGGGGGGGGTACTGTTGTGAATGGACTTGAAATGAGTTCTGAGCAGAGGCTCCCTCTGGTGGTTACAAGCGGTACTGGACTGTCCAGTGATGATTGTGAGGAGTGGGAATCAGGTGTTACTGACTGGTCTTATATAAGGGAGTCGCCTTCCCATCAGGGTTGCCGGTGATCAATTGTTCTGGTCTCACTCCATGATTCCTGTTTCCCTTGTAGCCTGCTGTGTTGTGTCTGCATCTCCTGCTAACAGATAAGACATTTTCTTCTTTTTGTTTTTGTGCTTTGTTTTTGCATTTTGTCCTGCACTTCCGTGGGGGCCTTCTGGGTCCCCTCCGGGGGCTTTTGCCCTCTCAGTTTAGTTCAGCCACTGATGTTTGTGCTTTTGCTTTTTCCAGTTTCTTCAGTGGCTGCTGTTTTGGTTTTGTTGCACCAGAGAACTAATTTAGGTGGTGGAGGTCGTGTGATCTCAGGTGTTTTTGAAATTAGTAGAGTTGGTGCTTTGCAGGGTTTTTTGGGATTGCAGTAAGTACCCTTCCTATCCTTTTCTATTTAGATTAGCTTGGGCCCCAACGTTTGCTCATACTATTTTCTGTCTGTGTCAGTATTTCTTCTTGTCTAACAGCCATTACATGTTTGGGGGCTTTCTATGTTCTTTGGGGTTCTGCTCTGGGGCAGATAGCTTTCCTATTTCTATCTTTAGGTGTAGTTAGTTTCTCAGGCTGTGACGAGGCGTCTAGGACCAACGTAGGAATGCTCCACGGCTGCCTCTAGTTGTGGTGGTTAGTCAGGGTACTGCAATCTCATAGATTCCAACTGCTCTGGTGTATTGCATTTTTTACCTGCACTCCTCAGTTACCGAAACATAACAGGGAACACTCTATGTCTTTTGGCCTAGTCCGCCAAACATTATGTCCTGGATAGATTTATCTGGACGGGGATCTAATACCCCCATGGTTGTTCTTACTGCTTTAACTAAAGCGTCTACTTCCTCCAAGGGAAAGCAATGGGTCCCCCTTCTTCCTCATCTGAGGATGAGTGGGGAGAGGCTGATATGTCGGACAAGACTTCCCCATAAGTAGAGGGGTCAGATTGGGGCTCTATTAAGGGGCTTTTCCTCCCTTCTCTTGTTCTCCCTTTAAGTGACCCCAGGGCACTTTGGATCTCCGACCGGATGGTCGCTCTGAGGTCAGAGGCAAAAACAGGATTTTCTTTGCATAAAATTTCTTGTGTACGAGGCACATAATTTTTTATCCCATGTGCTTGGTAGTGTTATGCTACACGTGGGGCATTCCCTATTCTTCTTTTTGTTCTTCTTTCCCTAATAAGGGAAGAGAAGGCTATTACCATGTGCACTTTCACGAAGATCACTCACCACCTCTGCGATTGCAGGTACCGATTCAGGAGGCGGCATCGATTCCCGTGTAGGAAGCTCCGCGGATGGTGATCTGCTCCTAGCAGTGGACCTGCTGTGCTGCGTGGAGACACTGTCAGACCGGCTGTCCCGATCTTTATGCCGGCGAAGATGTTGCTGCTGCTGCTGTTTCTTCTCAGCCTGCTGCTGCCTGGGCTGTCCTGTTGCTGGTCGCTATCCATTGCTCCAGGATGCTTCCAGCCAGGAGCAGTTCCAGGCGTCCATTTTTAAATCTCCCGCCCACTGACATCATCGCTCGGCTCCCCGGGAGCGCGCATCGGTCATGCGTCGGACCAAAGACGCGGAAGAAGATTCCTCTACTTCCGGGGCAGCGCCATCTTGGAGTCCATACTTACCAGCGCTGCCCTGCGCGTCGGTCCCCGAAGCCCCAGACCTCCATCAGAGCGGCGGCTCCGGCTCACCCCGCAGCCCATAGGACCCAGCGGTGGCGGCTTCAGGCACCGCACCCGCCGTG
>JARQOD010000008.1:114488719-114531283 GCA_033576555.1 Oophaga sylvatica
TCTTGGTAGTCGCAGTGGATTCCCAGGAAGGATGTTGTTCTCTTCTGTTCTCTTATTTACTAATCGATTTATCGCCCATTTCATAAACAAGCAGGTTGTTTACATCCGCAATGTAAATGTGCCCCCTGGTGGTCATAGTGGGACATTACAGGGTGAGGAGTTCTTCATTTCTAGTGTATGTTCATAGTATGGTGTGCAGTCGTGTCATGATTAAATGGGTGATGGATAGTAAGTATTTCGGGAAACCAGAGCCCTGATCTTGTGGTGGGGAGGCGATTTGGTCCTGGTGTGTGGTGCAGAAAGAGCTGCATATAACCCCCCCGAGTGTCAGCGGCGATTTGTCAACATCTGGCGCCACCGAGTGTCGGTGCATCTTCAACCGGCTCCCCCGAGTGTCGGCACGTCGTCATCCGGCGCCCCCGAGTGTCGGCGCAGTGAATGATTAGACTGAATTAGATGGTGAGCTAACAGTTAACAGACTGCTGCGCTGTGCAATATCAGCGCTGTCAATAACTGCTGATTCGCCCGCACTGAAGTACTAAGCCTGGTGCTGATAGAAAGCCATCATCGAGACACAAGACAGATGTTCACTGTGGATCAGGGGCTAATTTCAATGAGCCGGCTGTGTGTCTGCATAGAGCAAAATATTGCTGCAGGCGTGGGTGGAAAAATGGCGTCAGGGAGTGATCTGTGCTTGAATGACCAAAAACGGCACAGAATCTGGAAACCTGGTATCTGCGTTTGATTATATCTGCGCCTGTATGGGGACCCTAATTAACCTCTTGGCATTTGTCACTTTCGGATCCATATTTAAAGGGAAAGTCCCTTGTTTTGTGTGTGTAACATCACTAACTCCTTGAGATGAGAAAAAAGTGGCTTGACCTTCAAAATGGTGGTGTTTGCTTTAACCTCATCGTCCCTTCTGTTTGTGTTTTTCAGCTTCTCAATGTCGTAACAGTTTAAACTGTCCTCTGCACAACAAGGAGGTTTGCCCCCCAGGCTCCGCGGAGTGCGGCCCTTGTATTCGCGGCTTCAAAGAAAACGGCGAAGGGAAATGCGAGAAGGCAAAGTCAGGTAAGTGTGTAGAAATGGCGCCGTCAATTATGAGGGTTGTCTTCTATTTGTTGTCATGTAGAAATGGAGCAGACATTAACCCCTTCTATTAGTAGGACACAATGGCAGGTCTTCTGTCAGGTCTGCAGGTATGGAGCGAATCAGGACCTGTATTGAGATGAAGAAGGGGAAAAATAAACGTTTGTGGGATTTATGTATGGCTTCAAAACCTGCAGCTATGCCGTGCATATAATGTATCCACATAGCAAAATCGGACTATGATGGTAAAGAAAAACAGTCGGTGAAAATTACGGAGGAAAACAACGACCATAAAAGCCCAGATATATCTTTATTATTAATCAGGTGATAGCAAAAGATTACTGACTAATAACCATGTAAAAGCAAGGAACGCACACTCAGGATGATAAAAACCATGTGTCTAGAGGGAGTCATATAATCCTATAAAGATATATTGTTAGTGACTATACACCTCTGTAGATCGTATCGCAGAAGTAATATCTTGTGTCCAGAGCTTGAAGTTGTATACAGTGGTAGTGTAAAATGACAGGTATAGGTGCAGGCAATACTCGCTGCTCCGTGCAATCGTCTACATTCTGCCCAGAAGAATTAGCTGGGACGAAAGGCAAAATGGGCAATTGTAAGCACACAGTGCTGCGTAATATGATGACTGCAGTTTAATAAGAGGATAAACACTGATTAAAAAATGTATCATGATAATCAAAATAACCTGTTACCTTGTACTTTTTACCGCAAACTAAATGCCATTGAAACAATGGTGTAACTCTTTAACTCTTTTGTTTTTTTTTTCTCACCAATTTCACCGCTCTTCAAATAAAAATTTTTTCCCCATTTTTCACTAGATGGTAAAATGATTTGTGTCCTGTAGATAACAAGCCTCATAAGCTATCAAGAAGATAAAGACTTTCTCATCGCTCCATCCATGTGCCATAAAGTGCAGGGAGCAAGGAACAGGAACAAAGTGGCAATACGGCTTCATATAGTCCAATACGGCCGCATCAATAAATATCTAGCGCTGTAATAAAGGAAAAAATATATTAAACAATTTGCTAATTTTTACAACAGATCTTCCCCCATATTCCAGTGCTGTATGTGGTGTTGCCTTCAGTTTGCTGTCTCCGCTCAGGTCAGCTCCATCTGTACTCCGTGTTTGCTGCCAGCTTTGTTTTTAGTTTTTCCTTCACTAATCCATCTGCTCCATGAATATGATGAACCGTCCCCACCTGTCCGCTGATTAATAGACATTGTTGTTCTGTTATTGGGAATATTCATTGTGCAGGGCAGATGCCCGGTAATCCCCACAAATCGTGTCCAGCCAGGGGCGGCTACTTTCCACTGTGCACACGGTGGTAGAAGTTCCAGTTGGACCTGGATACGATCACAACCCTACGGCACAAAGATCTCAGAGTTCAAAGCCAAAGTGGCCTGTAACATTGCCAGAAGTCAGTGTATCCTAAAAGCTGCTATGGGGCCCTCTGTAACAGGGGCCCAGTCCTTGTACCCAGCCCCTTTGAGTGGTGACAACTTGTGCAAAGTATGTGGTGGAGAGAAGAAAAAAAATTGAGTCCCCTTCTGGTAGAGCGTTTCTGCCTGTCCTCCATCTAATGGGATGTCTTGGTGTAATATTATGAGTTCCCCAGCAGTAGTTTGGGATCACACCTGCTAGAGGTTAAGGAATTACTACTTGAGCATTTTCTTCCTTGTGTAAGCAGTCATTTTCTGGTTATTCTCCTTTTTCTTGTCTGACACAATACCCTTGGTTTACTAGTTCAGGGCCGGAGCAGGGCAGATCTGGTTCTGCTGTCTCCCCGTGCGGACAGATCATGTGCCTGTATCTGGCTGAGGATGAGTCACTTTGTGGGGGGCCGGCCTGACACCTCAGATGTATAATATACTGCTCGATGTTATCATGTGGCGGCTGGGATCACCATCACCCGGTGGGCTTCTTGTACAGATACACTAGGTGCCATCAATTCTTGTTACAGTCTAGGTGTGGCGGGGCCCTGTAGCCTCACACTACTCTTGTAGGGCCCTGAGTTCTTGGTTATACAGACATGAGACTTCCCCTTGAAGCTCGTACCCTTGAGCACAGGCTCTTTCCGTCCTTGGATAACACCAGTATTAGCAGGAGGGACTCCGTCATACAAGGCCAGACTGCTTTGGTGGCTGAGATTCCATGTAACCCAATGCTTTCTGTCTCTGAGGCCACAGGGACCTTTCTGGTTCGATAACGCTCGCATGTACTGAAATAGATGCTTCCTGGATTAATTCTTTCTTACCAAAGAACACTAGATCTGCAGCCTGTCTTATCTCCTTTGCTGTGTTTCTGAGCACAGCCTATTGCTACCTGTTCTCAGCCGTTTCAGGCTGGAAAGGATTTTATTGATTTCAATCCTTTTAGATTGATTTCATGTGTCCTCTGCAGTGCCACCTTGTGGCAGATTGTCCTCCGTGCGGCTGGCTGGGACGTGCTGTGTATTCGTAAGTGCCGGATGATCTGAATTATTCAGGCTGCTGATTATACAGCAGGTGGAAAATTTACCAACAAGTACACACAATTTCCATTCATTTAACACATCGCTGTTGTTACCAGTGAATGGACAACTAGATATACCAGCAAACCCCTTGCATGCTGCTCAGCATATGACTCCACAGATGGCAAGCTGTAAATGACCTAAACCTGCAGTGATGGGTTGAATGGCCCCGTGGCTGTCATTTTCCTTGATGTGGAAGATTCCACGCAATAGATTATGGATCATGACATTGTAGTGTTACCTGCTCAGGAGACTGCGACATTAAACATTCATGGAAAGCTTTTTTTATTGTTATGGTTGCTGTGATGCCCGGGGGTACACGCCAGCTCTAATCCAGCACTACAGACAGAAGACTGCACCCTCCTAACGGGATCTCCATTCTGGTGATTTTCTTGTCTAGAAAACGGAATAAGCCTTGCATTCACAATATATCAGCAGTGCTGGTTGAGGGTTAGTATTGTGCTGCTTTCGGTGCACCAATCACTTGGCCTGTAATACCTGGGCCTCTATGTGTGGTCCTTGCTCCCTGCACTTTATGGCACATTACTGCGCTCCCTAGTGGCAGGGCAGTGACTCCCCTCCTGTATTTCAGAGTTGTCCAGTAATATCACTGAAGCCTGTGAGATGGAGCGGTTGGCATTGTTGGCCCGCTACGAGCCTGTGACGTCTGTGGCAGTAAACAGGCCATGTAAATGTTGTGTTATTGTCAGTCCTTACCATAAAGGCATCTTATTCCCGTCACCTCCCCCCTGGGCTTTATTTTAGAGCTTGGCTTCTTTTTCTGTTGGATACATGTTGGGTGATTCTGTACATTTGGGGAGATGCCACCTTCCTCCATTATTAGGCAATGGAGCTGTGCCCGGATTCCTCCATCAGTGGTATTTCATGTTGCCCCCATGGGCATCACAATCCACCGTATGGACAGTGACTAATCCTCGGGGCCTACACTCTCCTGTATGCGGCATCGTAGATAGCGACTATTCCAGGGATGAAGAAGGCAATCCTGGGTGTGAAGATCTGCGGCAGCCTGCAGTGACAGAACACCAGGGTCTGATTTGGCAGTAAATATGGCAGACGTGAACATATGTTTTGTATAATGATCTGCATTGCTGACCATGTTGCAGTATTACGGCATTCTTTGCGTGGCAGACTGATGAGATAGACATGCCGCTGTGGCAGGGTGCTGGCTGGCCGGATATGCAGTACTCTGGTGGCTGCTACTGGTTCCCAAAAGGGGCTGCAATACTGACTACGGTAAAGTGGGTGCCTGTCATGGTGGCCGTACGACTGGTACTTAGATGGTCGACTGTCCAGGGCAACCGCATGATGATTAATGCCGGGATCTGATTGGCTGCTTTTGCCAATTCGGGTGATATAGCGAGCATCCTACTGATAACTCGGGTGTGTATGGTAACGGTGGTGTCAAAACCATGGAAATCCAGTAGTTAAATAGCAACTCTACTTTGAGTATCAGTGACCATCCAGTGGGATGTACGCGATTGTTCTTCTTTTCTACGCCGGCGACTGACCCCTGACTGTCGGCCTTTTTTTGCATCCCTGTAAAGCAAACTATTAAGTGTGCACTTAGGAGTTGTTACTTGTGCAGTTGCCTGCATGTAGCAGTGCTGGTTCTGGCACAGCCCGTGATCACTTGTACACAGACACAACGTTGGGACCTCTCCATTTATTGATATATTAATTGTTGCCCACGGAGATGTTTCCGAGCTGCGCGCTGCGATTGGCTGCTGCCGCCGTGTTGCAGTGTGCGTGGGATGAGAGGAGAGTTCCCTGCTTCTCCCACACAGTCTGAGCTCAGTGATCGCTCGCCCAGAGCCGCTGCATTATCCCTCATCTGTTCCTACAGGCAACATGAAAGCCACGTACCTGCTGCTTACAGAGTGGCTGTGCGCCCTGTGGTCACTGGGCACCGGCTACCACCTGCACCACAGAGAGCCGGGGCAGCGGCATCATGGAGGTGAGTGCACGCCGCCCAACTGCACACCAAGGGCTACAGAGACTTTGGTTTTGTTTTTGTTTTTTAAAGATAGAATAGAAAATGTCACTTTTTTCGAAGATTTATTTTTTTTGCTTTATATACTCTTTCACAAGTGCAATTTGAAAGCATTTCAGCTTTTTTTTTTATTAATATTCGTCAGATATTCTTTGCATTTTCTGATGGCATATCATTTTTCAGCTTTTTTTCAATCTGTCTGCCAAACGTCATAAGTTTGGATTTTTCCATTTGTACGTGGGCTTGTTTTTAACAGGATGAGTTGCACTTATTATTTTTTTATTATTAATTATGTTTAGAGCACTATCGATTGCATGGTGCGGCACATGAGAGGATTACATACAAGTATGAGTGACCGTGAACAAACAATCAATGACAGACGGGCAGGACCCTTTTATAGAGGGCACCGTATGATACACTGAAAAAGGCACATGTTACCTATGCTGCTGGCTCTGATCGCTGCTGCTCACAGCACGTGCTGGCCGAATGCCGTCATTTTACCCACATTTTATAGTGTGGGTGCCTCTAGTGTGGATGCCTCTCTATACAACTGACGTGTTGGGAAGGGGTTAAGATATGGGCTGGGCCCTCCAGCCCCATGTGTAATTTGTCATATTGGAGTTAAGGGTCGTGCGTGACCCACCATAGGGCACTATGTATCACTCTTGTAGGGTAGACATATACATAGGAGATAAGTAAACGCACCTCAAATGCTTAGATTTCCTGCAGTTTTATTATTAAGCTGATGAGAACGCAACCCTTTCCCTACTTAAGAGAGCTGACACAAGAGAACACCAGCGTTCTTTCAAAAAGTCTGTATTCTCATTGTTATTCTGCCACATTGAAGGTTGACTCTGACCCTTGTAATTATGCTGTTGACCAGTAGGGTGTGCTGCAATGCTGTGGCTGAAGTGGAGGGTAGCGGGGGAGGGGGGTGTAATGTGCAGTCCTGACCCTACTCACACCTTATGCAGTGAAAAGTTAGTTGACTTTATAATATACTTTTTTATTTGAGGCCGATCGGACCTATGTTTTCAGATTGATGGTACTGATGTGTTTATTCTCGTAGAAGAGTGCGTAACTAAACAGCTCCGCTATGAGAGGCGCAAGTCCAGCTTCACCTTCTGAACGTAAAGAAATATTTCTATTCACTTACAGCAAGCAGAAGTCTTGAAAGTGGTGAAAGGATGAGCAGCAGAAGGGCTGCAGGTTTTCATTGTGCAATGGTTCATTTACTTACATAAAGCATGACCGTCCCTATAACCCCCGCAATCACATTAATAGTTGTAAGATTAAGCTCAGTGTTTGCTTATTTAAATGTCCATGTATCACACCATGCCTGTGTTTTTCACTGTATATAATTGTGTTTCTTCAAATATTTTGTTATACCAGCCTGATGAAGAGACGTAAGCAGTCTCGAAAGCTCGCTCTGTAATATCATTCACTATATTTTGTTAGCCATTAAAAGGTATCATACCCACAAGATTCCTATTTTGCTTCTCCCACTGAGAGCACTCTATATGTTTTTTTCTACTGGTTAACACGGTACCAAACCAATTTTTTTCGTTTGTCCCAAAAGTGTCAGACATCTAATATAGTATCCTGTAAATGTAATTAGCATGGAATTTTGCTTCCTTTAGTTACTATTAACCCCTAATCATGCAGCAGAGTTTCACCAAAAACTAGTAAAGTTGCTTTTTGGGGTTTTTTTCTTTGCCCCCTCACGGACACTTTTATTTTTCATGCAGGCAGCCATGTGAGCGCTTATCTTGATAAAATTTTGCAGGAAAATGTATTTAGCATTCAACTGACTTTAAGAGGAAAACGGATCAAATCGCTTTCCTCTTCCTCTTCCTTCCAAAACAATTATTTTTTGTTTCGCTTTTTTCATTTTGTCGTTAACTGATGATCATCTATTTGCCACTTTATTCGACCGGTAATTTTGTAGATAGTAAATTTAGTAGATAGTAAGCCTTTGTCAGTCCAGCTCTATTCTGTGTCACATATTAGCTGAGCTGTCAGTCATGCAGATGGCAGCGCTGGCTGAAGAATAGAGCCGGACTGACAGAGGCTTAAAAAGGGTCCAGAGCACTTCAGCCTCACTACTTAGATTCAAGTGCAGATTTCAAGGCAGTGAGGGAAAGGAACAGACTGTCTAGCTAAAGGGATGGGATATAAATCGTTTGGGAGTGAAATCTCGTCTCCTTTAATGTTAAATGCATGTGTCTGAGGCTAAAAATCATGTTTTTAGTTTGTGTTAACTGCAATTTCTTTTATTTTAATTTAATTCTTCTTTCTATATCCTATGAATTGCACTCGGCTAGAGAATCAGTTAACAGAGTTAGTGAGCTCAGTCTGTAACACTTTGATTTGTCTTTTTCTGAATCCCTCTTGGCTGATTTATGACCACTTCAATTGAATGAGAAGGGGAAAAAAAGATCCAAATGATACAACAATTTTAATGAACCCAATTGTTCAATTTTATTAAACCCAATGAGTAAAAATATGTAGGTGCGTAGTGCAAAGTATACCATAGCACGCCAGCAAATGAATGCAAAAATACAAAGTCAGAAAGCAGAGGAGATACGGTATATATAAAGTTGCTGATAAGAAAACACTGTACCTTAGAGTGGCCGTGGCACCCCTTAACGTGCGTTTAGCTTGTTCACAAGGGAGCGTTTTTCTTATCAGCAACTTTATATATATCTCCTCTGCTTTCTGACTGTATTTTTGCATTCATTTGCTGGCATGCTATGGTATACTTTGCACCACGCACCTACATATTACTCATAGCATTGCTGCCTCCGGTAAGGGGAGTTTAGCTGGATTTTTACTGAATGGGATGTTGCATATGATCCTTTTTTTTAATATATTTGAGATGTGCAATATTATGCTTAATATTGGAAGCTATATGCTTCTTGCTCCACCTATTGGTTGAAGTAATATTAGCAATAGACATAGGATATTACATATATGCATCCTCTTTAATCCCTGGTACCTTTTTAGGCCATTCCTTTGCATTTTGTTGTCCCCATATTTATTATTGATATTATGTATTTTTTAATATGTTTTAAATAAAATTTGTTTGATTTTATGGTAAAAAGCTTCCTAAATTTCATTTGATTCCTATAAAGAGAAAAATCAGACAAACTGAAAATTTTGCAGTGGTCTCTTCATTTTTGCGAGAGCTGTTTTAAATATGGATACAGGAAAAATATTTCTTTGTACCGTATTGGCCAAGAAATAAAAAAATAGAAGGTATCAGCCACTCACTGACCACTCTCAAATGTTAATATTTTCCTTTCATTGCGATCATTCTTCCACTTAGCCACTAGAGGCAGCGCTCACTAGGATCTGCAGCACCTTCCTCCATTGCCTTCTTGGTTCTTTCTATTGTGTTTAGGTGAATAGATCTGTGTCACATCCCCCGAGTTGCACTCTATTGGTATGACATGTTTGCTCAACACCGCTATGAGCCAGAAATGTTACACCCCCTGTATTCATCCCAGAGGGGGGCATTGGCAGCTCCTTTCTCAAGCCATTTGTCTAGCTGTTGAGAGACATTTTGTAAACCTCCTTACCTTCTATACATGTCTTGTTCACCTATTGAGCTGCAGGAAGGAGGGAAATTTGCTCAGTTTTTTTGGATGCAGGTGTGGTGTGTTAATGAAAACAGACCCCCACAGACTCCAGCTCTTCAGCCAGATACCATTATTTTCCCAAATATACAAAACTAATTGGATCACTACACCACTTTTGTATTCCAGTGTCTTCTGAAATTACATTACCATTTCAGTGCAATCTAGTCAATGCTATACTGAAACAAGTGATGGGAGCGCACAAGGCTTTACTTGCCCAGAGGGTTCTTTACTCAATGGAGTCAGGGAGGAAGGCTTTTCATATGGGGAAACATGGCTATACTTGGAAGGGGGGCTTAACTAGAGGAGAAAAGCAATTTTTGGGGAAGCAAGTCATTTTTGAGGGGACAGTAGTATGGTGATACTAGTGAGGGTATTGAGCAGAGCTATACTTGGGTGAACAATTTTTTAAGATGCAGCAGGATATTTGGGGGAGCTGAGCTATTCTTATTGTAGCAAGATTTTTTTGGGGGGAGGGAGTGGGGTTCCTTACCTTAGGTCAGTGTATCCCTAACTCCTATCCTCATGGCCCCCCATGGGTCATGTTTTCAGGATTTCCATAGTATTGCACAAGTGGTGAAAGTATCAGTGAAGTTACTGTCACACTAAACGAGATCGCTACTGCGTTACCGATTTTATGACGCAGTAGCAATCTCGTTAGCGACTTAGCTGTGTGTGACATGTAGCGGCGATGTGGCCTCTGCTGCGATGTCGCTGATCGCTTATGAATGTTCTGAGCCGTTTTTTGGTCGTTGGTGTCCCGCTGGTGAGCCTGAATCGCTGAGTGTGACACCCTTTATGAACGACTTTACCAGCGTCGCAGGCGGGACTAGGTTTTCCCAACGACCGCAGAGGTTGTTATACAGATCGCTGATGAGATGTGTTTGGAAGCTAACTAGCGACCACATAGCGATCTCGCCAGGTCGTGTCGTTGCCGTGATCGCTAGTGCGATCACTAAGTGTGACAGTGCCTTAACGCATCAGGAATTCTATCATCTGTGCAATACTATTAAAATTCTGAAAACATGACCTGTGGGGGGCCATGAGGGCTAAAGTTTGGTAAACACTGCCTTAGGGGATGGATTCTTCAACATAGCACTATACTTCACTTGAGTGGCAGGGCAATATTTGTGTTCTTAGCCTGGCCTCTGCCTTTAGGCCGGGCCTGGCCTCTGCGTTTAGGCCTGGAGGGCTGGGGCTGGGCCCCTGCTTTTAAGCCAGGAGGGCTGGAACCGGGCCTCTGCCTTTAGGCCGGGAGGGCTGGAACCAGGCCTCTGCCTTTAGGCTGGGAGTGCTGGAACTGGGCCTCTGCCTTTAGGCCGGGAGTGCTGGAACCGGGCTTCTGCCTTTAGGCCGGGAGGGCTGGAACCGGGCCTCTGCCTTATGGCCGGGGGTGCTGGAACCGGGCCTCGGCCTTTTGGCCGGGGGTGCTGGAACCGGGCTTCTGCCTTTAGGCCGGGAGGGCTGGAACCGGGCCTCTGCCTTTTTGGCCGTGAGGGCTGGAGTCAGGCCTCTGCCTTTTTTGGCCGAGAGGGCTTGGGCAGGGCCTCTGCCTTTTTTGGCCGAGAGGGCTGGGGCAGGGCCTCTGCCTTTTTTGGCCGAGAGGGCTGGGACGGGCCTCTGCCTTTTTTGGCCAAGGCTGGGACCGGGCTGCCTTTTGGCCGAGAGGCTGGGACCGGCCTCTGCCTTTTTTGGCCGAGAGGGCTGGGACCGGGCCTCTGCCTTTTTTGGCCGAGAGGGCTGGGACCGGGCCTCTGCCTTTTTTGGCCGAGAGGGCTGGGGCCGGGCCTCTGCCTTTTTTGGCCGAGAGGGCTGGGCCGGGCCTCTGCCTTTTTTAGCCGAGAGGGCTGGGGCCGGGCCTCTGCCTTTTTTAGCCGAGAGGGCTGGGACCGGGCCTCTGCCTTTTTTGGCCAAGAGGGCTGGGACCGGGCCTCTGCCTTTTTTGGCCAAGAAGGCTGGGGCCGGGCCTCTGCCTTTTTTGGCCAGGAGTAAAAGTCAGTGAAATTAGCGGTCACAGGGGAGCGCCGGGAAAGCAGTGAACGAAGTAAATTAAATTAATGAGCAGTCCAATGCAGCTCCAGTCGTAAACCTCCAATGGAGGATAGTAACTGGGACATTGTAGAAAACGGTCAAAGGAGCGCACAGAACACAAGGACAAGGTAGTAATTTCTTAAGCCCACAACGTGTTTTGATGGTAAACCGTCTTCATCAGGTGGCAATTAATTAAAAGACAGGAAGGGATATATATATGCGACAGGCGACCAATCAAATAGTCGAAACAATTGAACACATGATTAACAAGTCACATGACTGAGTAAAAGTAGAGGAAAAAAAGCTGGGAGGGCTGTGGACAGGCCTCTGCCTTTTTTTGGCCGGGAGGGCTGGGGCCAGGCCTCTGCCTTTTGGTGGGGAAGAGAACAGATAGGGGGCTGATTCAGGAGATAAGGCAAGGGTGGCGGCCCCGGCATCTTCACCTTCAGAAGTATCCCAGGGAATAGGGCAAGCTAGGGCACCCCCTAGTGGTAGGGACAGGGAAGGAGCCAGCTGGGTCGTGAGATTAACTCTGACCGTAACCATTTTCTGATCCATTATGGATCCTATTACTGCTCTGATGGAGCAACTGCCGCAGCTCAGTCTGGGGTGGCAGATTTACGCACGGTTGTTTTGCAGCACCCTATAATACATCTGGTGTAGGAATCATGTCTCCTAGGCAAATAGTGTGAGGGGGGGTTAGTACCCGGAGTAGCGGGGTAATGCTTGGAGTTTTATGGCTGTACTTGAGAGGTGGAGGACTTGAGGTGTTGTGGTGGTGGATAGAGTTGAGCGATACTTCCCGATATCAAGAAGTATCGGATCGGAATGGGTATCGACGATACCAAAAAGTGTTGGCAATACCCGATTCCGATAGCGGAAATCCAATGCAAGTCTATGGGACAGAAATATCGGAACTAAAAAAAACCCTTTCTTTCCCTGTAAACACTAAATATGCACACACAGAAATATAATATATATATATATATATATATATATATATATATATATATATATATATAATATATATATATATATATATACACAGTCATGGCCAAAAGTTTTGAGAATGACACAAATATTATATTTTCACATGATCTGCTGCCCTCTGGTTTTTATGTGTGTTTGACAGATGTTTTTATCACAGACAGAAATATAATAATTGCAATCATATGAGTAACAAAAGTTTATATTGACAGTTAGAATGAGTTAATGCAGCAAGTCAATATTTGCAGTGTTGACCCTTCTTCTTCAGGACCTCTGCAAATCTCCCTGGCATGCTCTCAATCAACTTCTGGACCAAATCCAGACTGATAGTAGTCCATTCTTGCACAATCAATGCTTTCATTTTGTCAGAATTTTTAGGTTTTTGTTTGTCCACCGGTCTCTTGATGATTGACCACAAGTTCTCAATGGGATTAAGATCTGGGGAGTTTTCAGGCCATGGACCCAAAATCTCTATGTTTTGTTCCCTGAGGCATTAAGTTATCACCTTTGCTTTATGGCAAGGTGCTCCATCATGCTGGAAAAGGCATTGTTGATCGCCAAACTGCTCTTGGAGGGTTGGGAGAAGTTGCTCTTGGAGGACATTCTGGTACCATTCTTTATTCATGGCTGTGTTTTTAGGCAAGACTGTGAGAGAGTCGATTCCCTTGGCTGAGAAGCAACCCCACACATGAATGGTTTCAGGATGCTTAACAGTTGGCATGAGACAAGACTGGTGGTAGCGCTCACCTTGTCTTCTCCGAATGAGGCGTTTTCCTGATGTCCCAAACAATCGAAAAGGGGATTCATCAGAGAAAATAACTTTACCCCAGTCCTCAGCAGTCCACTGCCTGTACCTTTTGCAGAATATCAGTCTGTCCATGATGTTTTTTCTGGAGAGAAGTGGCTCCTTTGCTGCCCTCCTTGAGACAAGGCCTTGCTCCAAGAGTCTCCGCCTCACAGTGCGTGCAGATGCACTCACACCTGCCTGCTGCCATTCCTGAGCAAGCTCTGCACTGCTGGTAGCTCGATCCCGCAGCTGAAACACTTTTAAGAGACGGTCCTGGCGCTTGCTGGTCTTTCTTGGGCGCCCTGGAGCCTTTTTGGCAACAATGGAACCTCTCTCCTTGAAGTTCTTGATGATGCGATAGATTGTTGACTGAGGTGCAATCTTTCTAGCTGCGATACTCTTCTCTGTTAGGCCATTTTTGTGCGTTGCAATAATGACTGCACGTGTTTCTTTAGAGATAACCATGGTTAACAGAAGAGAAACAATGATGCCAAGAACCAGCCTCCTTTTAAAGTGTCCAGTGGTGTCATTCTTACTTAATCATGACAGATTGATCTCCAGCCATGTCCTCATCAACACCCACACCTGTGTTAATGGAGCAATCACTGAAAAGAGGTTAGCTGGTCCTTTTAAGGCAGGGCTGCAATGATGTTGAAATGTGTTTTGGGGATAAAGTTCATTTTCTAGCCAAATATTGACTTTGCAAGTAATTGCTGTTAAGCTGATCACTCTTTATAACATTCTGGAGTATATGCAAATTGCCATTAGAAAAAGTGAAGCAGTAGACTTTGTAAAAATTAATATTTGTGTCATTCTCAAAACTTTTGGCCATGACTGTGTATGTATGTATGTATGTAATGTATTATATATATATATATATATATATATATATATATATATATATATATATATATATATATATATATATTATATATATATATATATATAATATATATTTATAGTTCATACACTTCTACATAGTAAAATAGCCTCTGATTCAATTGCCGGGTAATGCCGGCCGATACCCGATATTTGCAGTATCGGAATGCTCAACACTACTGGTGGAGTGTCGAGGCGGTGCAGTGTTTATGTGGGGGGTTAGGCTGTGCTCAGTGGGAGAAGGGAGTCTGGCTTATCTTCTTTGAGGGGGAGAAAGCATGGGTTTGTCTTTTTTAATTAGGGTGTAATTATTTACTCTGGACATGAGCTAGAAGGTGCTTATGCAGCCATTTTCTCATGTTAAGCTACTGATGAACCCATTTCTGATTCCTCAGTGATATATCTGGGAAGGTGAGAGTCTCTGTACAGAATATCTGGCGGGGCACTGTGCTCGGTCGCCATAGACACTGCACCAGTGCGCAGAGGTATTTACCAGCAGCACCTTGTGCTGCATAATGTTTTATGGCTGCTTCCTCACCACAGATGCTCCTTTCTCTGCTCCTCTCAGATTTATTACCATGCCCTTCCTCTGCTTTGGTGACAACAGCTTCTCCCATCCACCTGCAGCCTACACGTGGCTATGATGCTCAGGGAGCAGGAAAGTGACAACTATCCTGTGTACATATGGAGAATGCTGTGGTTGTCATCCCCCCTTTCCCCAGCCTACTGCAGTTAGGTTACTTGCTGGAGAGCCCCCCACTTATCAGCCCTGTATTCAGCAACACTGTCTTGTCCAGCTGATTCATAAAATGGAAATCTTGCTGCAGAAAACCAAGGGAACATAATGGGTGTAGTAGGATTGGCACAGGTTCAGGAGCAGTGCTATACAGGTGTATACAGGCCCCCATAGGTCTTATCCAACATGCTCGAAGAACCCCCTTTTCCTTGCTGACTTGTTAGACTGGGTTTTTAGCACATTTCTCATCTATTGATCATCCCTGCTTCTGTCTCCTCTACCATCCTTTAATAATTATGAGAAAATGGAAAACGGTCTTATGAGCGCAGGAAAGAGATTCAGACGAGAGATGGGGTTAAACCACCTCTCTTGTCTGAGTCTCTTTCCTGCGCTCCTAAGACCGTTTTCCATTTTCTCATTGCTCCCATCCTCCATCGGAGGTTTTCGGCTGGAGCTCCGGTGGAGACCCTGCTGTCCGTCCACCTCGGGTTGCTTCCTAAGCGCTCCATCATGACCGCCTATCACTGACTTTTATCCTTTAATAATTGGGGGTTTGAGGTGGGCTACGGTGGGGTAGACCCATCCTTCTCTTTTATCCACACATGTTCTGCATATGGGACATTTTACAAGTCGCATGAGAGGTGCTCACCTCAAGGCTTTTGATGAGTAATTGAAGGCTGGGTGTGGCCCTTTCATTTACAGCTTTAATCAGACAATTCATCTTCGTCAGGGAGGACACGAGCAGAATACAGACCTCCGTGAAGGGGTTAAGTCACTGACTCCTAATCCGTAGTAATTGCCCATAAGATCCTGCGGGTCAAGTGTGCGCCTAATGTGTGACGGACATCCATGGTATACATGTCCCTCTACCGCGCACAAATCCAGCAAATTCAGCTAAGCCACCAGTTGTAATGACACCGTAAAGGAAGCCATTAGCTCTAGTAACTGATGCTACCAGGGGAGACAAGGCACTTTATTCCTCTCACCTCAGCATACTTCAGAGTCCCACTGCTCAGTTGCAGCCTGTATCTCTTCTATCTCCTGCTGCCGTCCCCTCGCTGGTATCTCTTCCATCTCCCGCTGCCGTCCCCTCGCCGGTATCTCTTCCATCTCCTGCTTCCGTTCCCTCGCCGGTATCTTTTCCATCTCCCGCTGCCATCCCCTTGCCGGTATCTCTTCCATCTCCTGCTTCCATTCTCTCGCCAGTATCTCTTCCGTCTCCCGCTGCCGTCCCCTTGCCGGTATCTCTTCCATCTCCCGCTGCCATCCCCTTGCCGGTATCTATTCCATCTTTCGCTGCCGTCCCCTTGCCGGTATCTCTTCCATCTTTCACTGCCGTCCCCTTGCCGTTATCTCTTCCATCTTTCGCTGCCGTCCCCTCGCCTGTATCTCTTCCATCTTTCGCTGCCGTCCCCTTACCGGTATCTCTTCCATCCCCCGTCTCCCACTGCTGTCCCTCGCCGGTATCTCTTCCATCTTTCACTGCCATCCTCTTGCCGGTATCTCTTCCATCTCCCGTCTCCCGCTGCTGTCCCCTCGCCGGTATCTCTTCCATCTCCCATCTCCCGCTGCTGTCCCCTTGTCGGTATCTCTTCCATCTCCCGCTGCCGTCCCCTCGCAGCTCTGGGAGAAAGGGGGCAGAGGTGGAACGGGACTCATCTGATCTCCTGCCATATCTTCAAAGTATTCTTTCTCTGAAATGCCAGAGGGTTGCAGTGAAAAAACAATATATACCTGGCTGCAATTGTCCACCAGGCTCTGATTTTGGCAGCGTGAAACAGATGACCGCTTCTCTTTACATGATGTTATTGCCTGTGCATGCAAGCCCTGGCTCACCTCACCCTCACCCTGCAGAAAGGCCCCATGGTCACCATCTTAGTCCTCTTGTGACTGGACTGCATAAGAAAACGTTCCTTCTTACTGTGGTACTGATATATCTTTATATTTTTTCAAATATATACCATATGTATGTATTTTGTTTTTTCCAAATGAGAATAATATATAATCACCCCCTTTTTTATCAGTTGAAAAATAAGCAGATTTGGTATCATTGCATCTGTGATAGTGCGCAGTATCACAAATTGATTAAACTATATAGTAAACTGTATAATGAAGAAGGAAAGGGAAAATGCCAAAGTTGCAGTTTTTTGGTTACCTCCTCTTCCTAACAAAAAATTGCATCAGTTATATGTACCCCAAAATATTACCAATAAAACTGTTTTGGGCATGCAAAAAGAAAAAAAAATTATGCCCACCAATGGCTCCATCAACTGGGGAAAAAAAAACTTACTGTTCTCAAAAATGACACTTTCCTTAAGGGTATGCCACACTAAACAGCGTCGCTAACGAGATCGCTAAAATACGTCACTATTTAGCGATCTCGTTAGTGACGCTAACGTGTGTGGCATGTAGCAACGACGTGGCCCCTGCTGTGATCTCGCTGATCGTTTACTAGAGTTCTGGACCGTATTTAGATCGTTGGCGTCCACTGGTGAGCCTATATCGCTGTGTCTGGCACCTTTTGTGAGCGATGTGCGCTGTTTTTTACATCACAATGACCGTTAAAGTCGTTAATGAGATCGCTAACCGCTTATGAGTCGTTAACGAGATCGCTAAGTGTGGCAGCTACTAGCGACATTAAAACGATCACAAAAACGATCGCATTAGTATGCGTCGTTATTGTGATAGCGGGAGCGTTTAGTGTGGCAGTACCTTTAGTTGCCAGAATTGACAGGTCATTTTTACCGCACAATGGATGCCATTAAAACCAAACCAAAATTCAATGGCCAAATTGCATCTTTTTTTTTTTCACAGCACTTCTGCTGTGAAAAATGAGTGCAAAAAGGAAAATAGGTTTTGTGGATGTATGTAATAACTTGACTTTTCTTTTCCGGTCTGTGTCTTTCAGTGAAGATGAGCAGCCCAGAAGACGTCATCGACTACCTGGCGTCCATGCTGGAGAAGCAGAACCCACGTCTCCCAGAATATGCACAGCAAGGTTAGCGATGCGCAGGCCGGCAGCTCGCTGTGGTTGCACCAAGCAAAGCATTTTGCTTTTCCATTTTTTTTTTTTTGTCACGCTTGTATACCACATCAATTTCTCGCTTGCTGTCTGTGAATTTGAACATGGGAGTTTGCTACAAATGTGTCCGGTCATTCATCATCATTACTTTCACTTCTGTCCATTATATCAGCCCCTTTTTACACTGCTGATCTTTAGGGTTAGTGGCTCTTTAAAGTCATCATCCTCTACATGGCTGTGGGCAATCAGCAGAGGGGATGCTGTAATATGCAGATTGTTCTCTTATTAATCAGTCACTGAGCCCCTAATTATCTGCTTGTGTGCAGCCACTCAGGATAAATGGAGCATGACCCCAGGAACACAGGCTGTGTAAACGCTGTCAGCAGCACGGTGTCTCTTCCAGCCTGTGGAGGTTAGGGCCCCGTCACACATAGCGACAAACCAGCGATCCCGACAACGATCAGGATTGCTGGTGTCGCTACATGATAGCTGCTGAGCTGCCAAACAGGCAGCGATCAGGACAGCAACACTGCGGGTAACATCGCCTAGTTACCCGCAGTGTACGTTGGATACCAGCGCACTGATGCAGGGAGCTGGTAACCAAGGTACACGTCGGGTTTCCAGGCGCTGCGCGGTGCCTGGAAACCCGACGTGTACCTTGGTTACCAGCTCCCCTATAGCAGCGCGCTGGTATCCAACGTACACGACAGGTTTCCAGGCACAGCCCCGCATCTGGAAACCCGATGTGTACCTTGGTTACCAGGAGATCGCTGGTCTCCTGCCTGTCACACGCAGCGATGCGTGCTGGCCAGCGGGAGACCAGCGATCAAAAAAAAAAATTCCTGGCATTTCTGACACGACCAGCGATACACAGCAGGGGCCTGATCGCTGGTACGTGTCATACATAGCGAGATCACTGCTGAGATCACTGTTTAGCAGCAATCTCGGTAGCGATTTCGCTATGTGAGACGGGGCCCTTACTGTGCTGTCCTGTAGCCACACATCCAAATACGGATTTCCATAATAACCACCCAATCACTACGGGGCCTTCTACACGGGAAGATGAAATGTTGTAAACTAGGATCGAGTCAGATCAGTGCTCATTTTCTTACATGATGCAATAATCATATGGAAACTGTTGTCGGCAGCACACCCCATTCCCAAGAGGTGGATGTGCTGCTGTCTGACAAGGATTTTTTTAGCTTGGCATTAAATGTATGATTAGCAATAATCAAGTGAACTATCACTGACCTGGGTTACATGGGGCCATGATCAGGACCATTTGATCTCACTAATGATCATTCGGACGATCATCACCACGTATTTAATTCTGGTACAATATGGAATTATGTCAAGTACGTAAATCTTATTTATGGCCTCAGAATGGTGACGCTTCGGCGCTTGTCTAACTATTTCTTTTAATCCCGTCAGTAAACACCACGCCGTCCCAGCCTCCATCTCCTCCAGTCCCAAACGCGCCAGCGGAAGGACCGTCGGGACGAAGTGACGTACCGGGGTCCCCTAGAACACCCAGACGACCTCCTAATGATGCTGTGCTGCTAGGTACTACACATGGATTTGACTAACTGTCATTGTTTATTATGCGTCCACTACTATAGCTAACCTGGCTGAGCGCCGGATAGGTAAGAATATGGAAAAAATCGGATGGTGGGAGCTGCTCCATAGATTAACATTGGTACGACTGCAATGCGATATTTCATCGCATTGCATCGTCCGTTTTTGTCGCCAGTGTGACCCCGGCCTTATGCTCTTTTCTCCTTCGTCTCATTGGGGGACACAGGACTGTGGGTGTATGCTACTGCCGCTAGGAGGCTGACACTAAGTAAACATAAAAAAAGGTTAGCTCCTCCTCCGCCGTATACACCTCAGCACTGGCCGCAGGCAAACCCAGTTCATGCTTAGTGTCTGATGGAGGCACACGTCTGGTTTTCTCCAGACCATTTTTTACTTTTTTTTTTCCTTCCCACGAAGATGAGATAGGGGCGACGGACCCTTTTGAAGGGGTCCGATCTCCCCAAACCATCAACGGGCGAGCACGTGGAGTGAAGCCTCCACGTATCCTTTCCCGCTACGTGGGACATGATGCCGGACTCAGCCCTGACCACCCTGGGGTATTGAAACCTCAGGCTGTACAGTGGCATGATATAGTCCGTGCGGCCCCCACTGCACCACCAATGCTAGACTGCGGTGCTGCAAGGAGGCGGACGGTCCCTCTCCTCATCCCCTGAAGGGGTGATGGAGTTAGGGTGCCTGCACCGTCCCCCCTTTTTCAGCTGCAGATGGAAGGAAGAGAGCCACAGTAATTCATTACTGATGGGTAGGCGGAGCCCCAGATCAGGATGACACCTCAGATCAAAAGCGTGTTGACTGGCTGGCTCCTCCAGCTTGGGCTCCTCCTACTCAGCTCCTTCAGTCTAAAATTTGAGGTCTCAGAGGATGGTCGCTGCTGGAAGCAGCTCCTCAGAAGATTTTATTATTTTTATCGGACAAGAGACTTGGACATGAGTCTGAAAGGTCTCAGGGGTCTCAGCGCTGCTGGACCCCACCTCTCCCCTGGCGGATCTGTATTTTACATAAATAGTCCCTGCAGAATCTTGCCGGCCCTGGGGGACGAGGTTAGCTTCCCTGGCGGGGACGCAAACCGCACACTGGGGTCACTGCGTTCCCCGCCCTGAGGGGGAGCATGGGCACAAGCGCCACAAATCCTGAGGGGTCCCTGTGGCGCTCAGCTGGTGAGTACTCCACAATATATATAAAATGTGTGAGTGCTTTAGCGACTGCTGTGACAGCGCTATTACATGTGTATTAATGTACTATTAGCGCTGCGGTGGCAGCGCTCTGACATGTGAATGTGGTGTTTCTGTGCAACTTTTGTCCGCAGGCAGATGCCTGCAGGACAGGGGGGGAGCAGGAGTGAGGAGTTTTGGCGCTCATATTTTTGAGCCGGGGGGGCGTGGCTTCACGCTTCCCGGTCTTTCATGCAGGAAGCGCGCGATTGCGCTTCTCTTCCGGCTCCCTCAGCACGGCGGCCATTAAAGGGACTCCCGGGCTCCTCAGACTCCGCTCCTCCCGTCTCAGGCACCAAACCAGCTGGGTGAGTGGCATTGTTTCCTCACCCCACAGCGCAGATACATAGCGCTATTCTGCAGCTCGGTCTCACATAGAGACCTTGCTTTCTCTTACAGCCTGCGACATTAACCCCTCTTGAGGGTTTACTTGGCAACAGCTGGGGTAGCTCTATATTTAAGACTTAACCCTTCAGCGTGCGATTTTTGCGTTCACTAAAAAAAAAAAAAAAAAAAAAAAAAAAAAAACTGCGTTTTTTTTCAGGTTTTCTGACATTTGACCTGCTATATACAGTGTGAGGCATGTCGGAACAGGGTTCAGAAGGCGCGGACCATATTCCAGTTCCGCTTCGGCAATCTGGTACGCAGTCCTCCACAGCGTCTAGCGCTGCGGTTGGAGGTCACAGTGATGCAAAATTGGATGCTATCGCCAGTTCTATTAATGGCTTGTCTGACCTTTTGAGTCAATATGTGTCAGCTAGATCCTCTCAGGACAGAAAGCGACACAGACCGTTACCATCCTTCACCCGTAGCGAATCAGATGTCTCTGATTTAGATTGTGGAGAGGGTTCTCCTTTAAGTTCAGATGGGGAAATGTCAGATTCGGACAAGGAGGAACGGCGGGGGCTTTCGTCCCTTGTGAGACGTACAGAGGCATTTATTGAAGCCATGAGAGAGGTTTTACAGTTACCGGAGGTGGTAACTAGTTTACCTGGTAAATCAGCACGAATGTACCAGGAGTATCGTACGTCACGATCAGTCTTGCCAGATCTAGATGATCTTAACAGTGCAGTAGAAAAGGAACGTCTGTGTCCGGATAAACGTTTTCACGGAACACGTTTCTTTGACGCACTTTATCCGTGTTCCACAGAGTCGAGAGATAATTGGATTCCCTCTCCTGAAGTGGATTTTTCCTTATCCCAGCTTAGTAAATCCTCACTGCTTCCTGTTAAAGGGAAGGCGAGTTTGCAGGATCCATTGGACAGAAAAACGGAAATGGCGGCGAAATCAAATTATGAGGCCGCGGGTCATGGATTCAGAGCGGTACTAGGATCCATGTGTGCTTCTAAAGCTTCTATAAGCTGGTTGGACCTTTTACACAAGGCGTGGAAAAATGGATCTCCGTCATCTGAGATGGAGGAGATTTTCGAATGGTTGGACACTGCAGTCCGATATATCTATGATGCAGGTCTGGACACTGCGTCGCTTCTGTCCAGGGCGCAGGCTTCGGCGATCACAGTCAGAAGAGCGCTGTGGCTCAGACAGTGGGCTGGGGATGCGGTCTCCAAACAAGGTTTGCTGGCCTTAGCTTATAAAGGTGGTCATCTTTTTGGGTCTGACCTCACAGAACTGATTACCAAGGCAAAGGCAAAAGAAGCGACGTTACCACAACGCAGAGCTATGGCTTCTGTGTCTGGCAGGACATATAGTGGTCGGCGGCCCTTTCGGGGCCGAGGTCGATTCGCTCAGTCCTCTTGGGGATCGGGTCGTTCTTCTTTCTCAGCAAAAAAGTCCTCCCAGAAATCTCGCATTCCCTGGAAGCAGAATTTCCGTCACGACAAGCGGGAAACTGACAAGAAGCCCGCCAAGACGGACTGACGCCAGGAGTCCACTCGAGGACTCTCGAGTGGGGGGTCGCCTGCTCCACTTCAAGGAGACTTGGATTTCTCGCGTTCCAGATTCATGGGTAACGCGGGTCGTGTCAGCAGGTTATTTCATAGAATTCTCTTCTCGACCCCCAGACACCTTTTGCCAGTCTCGCATTCCGTCAGAACCCGAGCTTTTGGTCGCTCTGCAGCGAGAGGTCGAATTCCTTCTTCAGAAGGGTGTGGTAATACCGGTTCCGCCAGAAGACCGGGGAAAAGGATTTTATTCCAATCTGTTTGTGGTCCCCAAAAAGGAGGACAAATTTCGTCCGATTCTGGATCTCAAGAGATTGAATCGGCATGTCCACACCCGGAAATTCCGCATGGAGTCACTTCGCTCCGTTGTGGCAGCCCTGTCGCAGAACGATTTTTTGGTATCAATCGACATCCGCGACGCTTATTTACATGTTCCCGTTGGAAGGGCTCATCAACGTTTCTCTTCGTTTTGCCATAGGTCGGGATCATTACCAGTTCGTGGCTCTGCCATTCGGATTAGCCTCGGCGCCCAGAGTATTTACAAAGATTCTGGCGCCTCTCATGGCAATTCTTCGAAGACAAGGAATTACGATTCTTCCTTACCTGGACGATCTTTTGATCGTGGCATCCTCGGAGGAGGAAGCAGTGACAGCTCGCAATCTGTCTCTTCAGTTACTGAAGGACTTCGGTTGGCTGGTCAATTGGGAGAAGTCGTTTCTGGAACCGTCGCAAGCTATCCTCTTTTTGGGAATGCATTTCGACACGGTACGGGCAGTGGTGTCTCTACCTCCAGACAAACAGTCATGTCTTCTTCGACATGTACAGATCATGAAGTCTTCGATAACAATGTCCCTTCGCAAGTGTATGCGTCTTCTGGGTTTAATGGTGGCGTCCATGGAGGCAATTCCGTTTGCCCAGTTTCATTCCAGAGCTCTCCAAAGGTTCATTCTGAGTCATTGGAATCAGTCGCAATCGCTGGATTGCAGTGTCACCATCTCTCGCAGGGTGCGGGAGTCTCTAGGATGGTGGTTACGTCCAGGAGCCTTATCCCTGGGGAAATCTTTCCTCCCTCCGAAATGGTCGGTCATAACCACAGATGCCAGCCTGACGGGCTGGGGGGGTGTTTGGAACGATTCCTGGATTCAGGGAGTATGGTCATCAGAAGAGACTGTTTTACCGATCAATATCCTGGAATTGAGGGCGATTTTCCTTTGCCTCCAACACTGGACGGTCCCTTTGAGCGGTCTGCCGGTCCGAGTGCAGACAGACAACGCCACAGCGGTTGCGTATATCAATCACCAAGGCGGCACAAGGAGTCCCAGGCTCATGGCGGAAGTGTCTCGGATCCTGATTTGGGCCGAGGCCAGGGTTCCAGCCATTTCTGCAATCCACATCCCAGGGGTTCAGAATGTTACGGCGGATTTTCTCAGTCGCGAGAAGATGGATCCCGGAGAATGGAGTCTTCATCCGGAGATTTTTGCAATGCTGTGCTCCCGTTGGGGAACTCCCCAAGTGGATTTGATGGCATCCAGGTTCAATGCCAAACTACCAGTGTTCATGTCCAGGTTCAAGGACCGGAAGGCTGTGGAGGTGGATGCTCTGGTGGCTCCGTGGGATCAATTCGAGCTGATTTATGTGTTTCCACCGATATCCTTGCTTCCTCTGGTACTGCGTCGGATCAGACTGGAGAGAATCCCGGCTATGTTAATAGCACCAGATTGGCCAAGGAGGACGTGGTTTTCAACGCTAATGTCGCTGTTGGCGGCACCTCCATTTCCACTTCCTCTTCGACCGGACCTGTTGACTCAGGGGCCCGTTTGTCATCCGGACTTGAAGTCTCTGCGTTTGACGGCGTGGCTCTTGAGACCGAAATGTTGACTCGTAGAGGTTTTTCAGCCGAGGTCATTGCTACTCTTCGAGCTGCCAGATGTCCGGCTACTACTAGGATTTACCACAAAACTTGGGAAACCTTCTTTTCGTGGTGTTCGGGGTCTTCACGGAATCCGAGGAAATTTTCCATTCCCAATTTGCTAGCTTTTCTGCAGCATGGGTTAGACAAGGGCTTGGCAGTTAGCACCCTGAGAGGTCAGGTTTCTGCTCTGTCTGTATTATTTCGGAGAGCTATTGCCTCGCGTAGGGACGTGCTTTCCTTTTTCCGCGGTATAGCTCGTAAGTTTCCGCCGCGGAAGGCACCTGTGTCTCCTTGGCGGCTCAACCTTGTTTTGGAGGCTCTTCAGCATAAACCTTTTGAGCCTATGGACTCTGCTAGTCTTTCTTTACTTTCTTGGAAGGTGGCCTTCCTAGTAGCGGTCACCTCTTTGAGAAGAGTTTCTGAGTTGGCAGCTCTTTCTTGTTCGCCTCCTTTTCTGGAGTTTTTTCCGGATCGTGTGGTGCTTCGCACTCGGGGTGATTTTTGCCTAAAGTGGTGTCACAATTTCATGTCAACCAGGATATTGTGTTGCCTTCATTCTGCCCGGATCCGAAGAATGTGAAAGAGCGAGCTTTGCACACATTGGATTTAGTGCGGGCCTTGAAGTTTTATCTATCTATTACTCAAGGTTTTCGTAAGACGGACTCCCTGTTTGTGGTTCCAGCAGGTCGTCGGCGTGGTCAACGAGCTTCCAAGGATTCTATAGCTCGTTGGATCCGGTCAGCTATTTTGGAAGCTTACCGTCTTCGGGGTGAATCTTGCCCGATTAAGATTCGAGCCCATTCTACGAGAGCTGTGGCCTCATCGTGGGCTTTTCATCAAGGTGCCTCGGCAGTGCAGCTCTGCCGAGCGGCAACTTGGCGCTCTGTCCACACGTTTACAAAGTTTTATAAAGTGGACGTCAGTGCTTCCGCTGATGCAGCCCTCGGACGTAGGGTCCTGCAGGCAGCTGTAGTTTGAAGTTCTGGATGAACTTGTGTTTAGCGCTGGTTGCGCTTTGTTGTTAAGGTTGTTGGGTTTCTGCCTTTGTTGGTTTTTCCCACCCTTATTTTTGAACTGCTTTGGGACGTCCCATCAGTAATGAATTACTGTGGCTCTCTTCCTTCCATCTGCAGCTGAAACACGGATTTTGGTAAGAACTTACCTGTAAAATCCTTTTCAGCGAAGGAAGGAAGAGAGACACAGCACCCTCCCAAGGCAGAAGTGTGTTGATGTTTTCAGATGCAGCGCGACCCTTATCTGATTGCGATATCTGGGCTGAGGTCAGCGCGCTAAGGCTCTGTTCCAGCATCGCCAGCTCATCACAGTAGTCAGGTTCAGTGAGTAGTACCTGGAACTCTGTGGTTTTTAGCTTACTTTGCATGCATAACCTGTATTCTTGTGTTTTCTCTGAAGTTCCTTCAGAAGGGGTTATGTTGCTCCGCTGGTGATCTTGGTTCTTCCCTAAAGCTTTGGTACGACTGAAGGAGCTGAGTAGGAGGAGCCCAAGCTGGAGGAGCCAGCCAGTCAACACGCTTTTGATCTGAGGTGTCATCCTGATCTGGGGCTCCGCCTACCCATCAGTAATGAATTACTGTGTCTCTCTTCCTTCCTTCGCTGAAAAGGATTTTACAGGTAAGTTTTACCAAATCCGTTTTTTGCTGCAAGCCCCCTCTAATACGACGGGAGATGCTGGACTAATATCTTGGAGTGCCGCGAGGCTGTCTGTGAACCCCCCTGGAGCAGAGTCCACTGCAGCAAGGAAGACCCACCATTAAAGCCACGGTCGTGGAGCTGGAGCGAAGAGCTGCGCAAGTAGGCGACAGTGAAGAGGAGTTCTGCAAGAATATTCACGTCTCTGAGGGGATTCAGCCTGGCTTCAGCAGGTTAGGCGACTCCCCGTCTTGAGCTCCGCCCCCTAAGGGTGCATCCTCTTCCGGCGGCTCGCCCCCCGACTCCAGGGCGGCGGCCGCCAAAAATTTAGCCCCCGGCTTCGGCTGACGCTAGGCCGCGGGCAAAATTTAGTCCCCGGCCTCGGCCGGGGACTAGGCCGCGGCGAGTAATTTAGCTCCCGGCTTCGGCCGGAATATAGGCCGCAGTCTCAGGCTCCGCCCCCGGCAGCGTCACCTCTGGCGGGTCCGCCCCTGGATTCTCGGGCGGCCACTGCCGAAAATTTAGGCCGCGGCTTCGGCCAGCGCTAGGCCGCGGCCGGAAATTTAGTCCCCGGCTTCGGCCGGAGACTAGGCCGCGGCCGGAAATTGTGTCACAGGCTTCGGCCGGCGCTGAGCCACGCATCGCGACCCCTCCCCCTAAGGCTTGTCTATTTTAAAGCACGCCTCCGTCTTCTTTTTTGCGCCAATACAATCCAGGTGCTTCTATACCGTGAAAGAACGTTCGGGGATACAGGACTGGGGTAAGTGCTACTACCTCCAGCCTGGTTGCTCTGCTTCGCTACGCTCCACTCCGCTACATTCGCACCGCCACATCCAGATTATTGCGACAGGAGGGACTCTGTGATAGATCCAGTATGTCCAGAAGGGCCAAGTCTCACACGGTGCTGTATACCGCATGCATTGCCTGTAGGTCCCCTTTTCCGCACGCCCAGACTAATCGGGTCTGCGAAGCCTGTGACTCCGAACGGGCGCAGGAGCCCTCACCTATAGTCGAGCCCAGTGCGTCAGGTCCTCCGGAATGGGCCTTGTCTCTGTCTCAATCTGTGGCATCATTAACCAGAGCAATCGAGTCCCTTCAAGCTCCCGATAGGAGCAGGGACAGTGGTTCACCTGGATTGACTACGCCTCAGGAACCTCCGGCCTGCAGGGGCCGCGCTCTTACCAGGCAGACGCATGGGAAGCGAACCCACACTGCGTCGCCTATGCCGTCCGGGCCTCGGCATCCCTTTAGCTCAGTTTCTCGCTCTCCCTCACCTTTAGGGGCAAGTGATCAATATTCAGATTCCGATTCTGAAGGGTCCCTCAATCTAGAGGCACCGAATTGTCAGGAGACAATTGACAGTCTTATTGAAGCTGTCAATCAATCCCTGGGAGTAGACGATGAATCCACCTTGGCCTCCGGTCATAAGGTGTCCTTCAAACGAGCCAGACAAACTCATAAGGTTTTTGGCGCTCATCCTGAGTTTGAGGAGCTAGTGCAGCGCCACCGAGAAAAACCGGACAAGCGCTTTGCAGGACAAAAGGCCCTTAATACCAGATATCCTTTTGCTCCCGAACTTCTGAAGAAGTGGGCGGAATCTCCTACGGTTGATCCTCCTGTGTCGCGTTTAGCTTCTAAAACGCTTCTCTCTCTTCCTAACGGTTCCTCGATCAAGGATCCAACTGATCGTCTGGTTGAAAGCTTGGCCCGCTCATTGTTTGAGGCATCAGGCTCTGCACTCTCTCCTTCC
The DNA here is from genome assembly GCA_033576555.1 of Oophaga sylvatica. Lineage (NCBI taxonomy): Eukaryota > Metazoa > Chordata > Amphibia > Anura > Dendrobatidae > Oophaga > Oophaga sylvatica. Next base: position 114,516,457 of record JARQOD010000008.1, read on the forward strand.
TTTGCAGCGACTTGGGTTGCTAAGGCCATGATATCTTGGTCGGAGTCTCTAAATAGAGCTCTCTATGGTATAGAGGTGCCATCTGAGGTAACGGAAATCTCCAATCAGATAGCTCTTGCAGGAGATTTTTTTAATTAACGCTTCCATGGATGCGGAAAATTGCGCTGCATTAGCTGCAGCTAATGCGATTGCTATCAGGAGAGCTTTGTGGTTGAGAACTTGGCGAGCGGATTCAACGTCAAAGAAATCACTTACGTCCTTACCGTATCAGAGCGGCCGATTATTTGGCGAGAAGTTGGATCAGCTCATATCTGATGCGACGGGGGGAAAGAGTAGCTTCCTTCCTCAGCTGAAGGTTAGACAGCCTTTTCGCCGACAGCTTCAGCCCCGCTTTAGGGCCTTTCGTAACCCAGGTTGGACCGCACCAGCCACCTCCGGCGGCTCAGGTCGACCTAATCAGGCCAGAGATCGCCAGGTCTCCTACACGACCAACCCTTTGGGAAGGATGCGATCTCAACAGCCAAGATCTAGAGGGTCTAAATCCCAAAGATATTCGGATAAATGACTGGAGGCAGAATCCGGTCAATTTATCCAGAGTAGGCGGCCGCTTACTCTGGTTTCGCCCCACTTGGCTATCAGTTACGACGAGTGGGTCAGGGAGTTAGTCTCCTCGGGGTACAAAATAGAATTTATCAGCCTCCCGTCAAATTGGTTTTTTTCCCTCGCGTCTTCCCAAAAAAGAATCCCGTGTTCACGCCTTATTCAAGGCGGTCGAATCTCTTCGGCGCAGCGGGGTCATTGTTCCTGTTCCAGAGGTCGAAAGAGGTCAAGGGTTCTATTCCAATCTGTTCATAGTGCCCAAGAAGGACGGCACTGTCAGACCCATTTTGGACCTAAAACGACTGAATCAGTTTGTCAGAGTTCGACGGTTCCGAATGGAGTCTCTCCGCTCGATCATTGCAGCTATGGAAAAGGGGGAATTTCTAGCATCAATAGACATTCAGGATGCTTATCTTCACATCCCCATATTCCCTCCTCATCAGAGGTTTCTTCGGTTTGCCGTAGGCAGCCTTCATTTTCAGTTCATAGCATTGCCCTTCGGCCTAGCCACAGTCCCCAGGGTGTTCACAAAGGTTATGGCTGCTGTTGTGTCCATTGTGCACTCCCGGGGGATAGTCATCGTGCCATACTTAGACGATCTCCTCATCAAGGGTCCGTCCTATCAGGCTTGCGAGAGGAGTGTCAGCATTACACTAGACACCCTTGCTCGCTTGGGGTGGCTGGTGAATCTAAAGAAATCATCTCCCGTGCCATCTCGAAGGATCACCTTTTTAGGAATGATTTTCAACACTGCTCAAGGGTTGATAACTCTTCCTCAGGACAAAGCCTTAGTTCTCCGTCAGGAGGTACGGATCCTTCGCCAACCAATACCTCACACCATCCGGTTTTGCATGAGGGTCCTAGGAAGGATGGTGGCAGCGATAGAGGCTATTCCATTTGCCCAGTTCCATCTCCGCTCCCTTCAGCTTGCACTCTTGGCAGCATGGAACAGGAGCCCTTACTCGCTCAATCTTCGGTGCCGTCTGCCCCTGCAGGTCAGACAGACACTTTCGTGGTGGACAAGGGACACCACTCTTCGCCAGGGGCGATATTTTCCTCCAGTCCATTTACTGATAGTCACAACGGACGCCAGCCTTCTCGGATGGGGAGCAGTGTTTCGTCACTATACAGCCCAGGGGACTTGGTGTAGGCAGGATTCGACCCTCCCGATCAATATTTTGGAGATCCGAGCTGTTCGGCTGGCTCTGAGGCGTTTTCACCATTTGGCGGGCCGTCCTGTCCGAATACAATCGGACAATGCCACGGCGGTGGCATACATAAATCATCAGGGGGGTACCCGCAGCAGGGCAGCCATGCGCGAGGTAGGACACATTCTATCCTGGGCGGAAAGAAATCACTCTGTGATATCAGCGGTCCACATTCCAGGCGAGGAGAACTGGGCAGCGGATTTTCTCAGCCGTCAGCGGATAGCGTCAGGGGAATGGTCGCTACATCCCGAGATCTTCCAGCAGATATGCATACGCTGGGGAACCCCAGATGTGGACCTGATGGCCTCCAGGATAAACGCCAAGGTGTCCAACTTCGTCTCCCGATACCGAGATCCGCAGGCAATTGCAGTGGACGCCCTTGTTCTACCATGGAATCAGTTTCATCTTCTATACTTGTTTCCACCAATGGCTCTGCTCCCAAGGGTGATCAGAAAGATCAGGTTAGAGGGGGTCCCAGCGATATTGATCGCTCCGGATTGGCCGCGTCTCTCATGGTACGCAGAGCTGGTACAGTTGCTCACCGACGCACCCTGGCGTCTGCCAGAACGCGTGGATCTTCTCTCCCAGGGCCCAGTTTACCACCAGAACTCAGCGGTCCTGTGTTTGACGGCCTGGCCGTTGAATCTTGGATTCTGACTAGGGCTGGATTCTCCAAAAAGGTCGCCGCCACAATGGCTAGCGCCCGAAAACCCGCCTCGGCTCGCATCTACCACGGTACTTGGAAGGTCTTTTTTACATGGTGCAGGGAACATGGTTATTCCCCACTTCACTTTTCGGTTCCCAACATTCTGTCATTTCTCCAAGCAGGCTTAGATTCAGGTCTAGCACCAAGTACTCTTAGGCGTCAAATTTCAGCCTTATCGGTTCTTTTTCAGCGAAGGATCGCGTCTAATTTACAGGTCAAGACCTTTATTCAGGGGGTTGTCCATATAGTGCCCCCCTACAAGGCTCCCTTAGACGTTTGGGATCTCAATCTTGTTCTGGGAGTTCTGCAAGAATCTCCTTTTGAGCCTCTTCAGGAGATTTCCCTGACATACCTTTCCTGGAAGGTGGTGTTTTTAGTGGCCATAACATCCATAAGGCGGGTTTCGGAGCTGGCAGCACTATCCTGTCGAGCTCCGTACTTACTTTTCCACCGTGATAAGGTAGTGCTTAGGCCAGCACCTCCTTTTTTGCCTAAAGTCGTGTCCTCATTTCACATCAATGAGGACATTGTTTTGCCCTCTTTTTGCCCAGCTCCGACGCACCGGGTAGAAAAAGCTCTCCATACGCTGGATCTGGTGAGAGCACTCAGGAGATATGTATCTCGGACGGCATCCTTTCGGCAGACGGACACGCTGTTTATCCTCCCTGAGGGTCGCAGGAAGGGACTCGCTGCTTCTAGGTCAACTTTAGCCAGATGGATTCGGGTAACCATTCAGGAGGCCTACCGCATCAGAGGCGCGGTGGTTCCCGCAGGAATCAGGGCTCGCTCCACCAGAGCAGTGGGTGCCTCCTGGGCTCTTCGGCATCAGGCTTCGGCGGAACAGGTTTGTAAGGCGGCAACCTGGTCCAGTTTGCATACTTTCTCAAAACATTATAATGTCCATACTCAGGCGTCAGCGGATGCTAGCCTGGGTAGAAGGATTCTTCAGGGCGCGGTAGCGCACCTATGAGCAATGCCTATGTATAATTGCACTGTGGAGTCGGTTTCCCACCAAGGGGACTGCTTTGGGACGTCCCACAGTCCTGTGTCCCCCAATGAGACGAAGGAGAAATACGGATTTTTGTGTTACTCACCGTAAAATCCTTTTCTCCGAGACGCTCATTGGGGGACACAGCACCCTCCCTTATAGCCGGATGGCTTTGTTTTCTAAGCTAATTTTATTTGCTTGGGTCTATATCAGTAGATTTACTTCTGGATATATTGTACCTGTATTAACACTGATTTTTGTTTTAGCCTCCTACTGCTTTTTGCACTAAACTGGGTTTGCCTGCGGCCAGTGCTGAGGTGTATACGGCGGAGGAGGAGCTAACCTTTTTTTATGTTTACTTAGTGTCAGCCTCCTAGCGGCAGTAGCATACACCCACAGTCCTGTGTCCCCCAATGAGCGTCTCGGAGAAAAGGATTTTACGGTGAGTAACACAAAAATCCGTATTTCATGAGACATTATAAAGGGCTTGTTAATCAGTTTTCAAAAAGCAACTGTGTCCCCTCTTCATAGCCTTGCCTGTTTTGTACACCATTCCAGTCAAAACTACAGACCCCCAGGAAGGGATGGGAGGATGCTGAGTCAGACAATAGAGTAATTTTTACCTCTGAGAGGAGCCAAGCTGACTGCCTGAGCTGAATACAATGGCCCCGGTGGAGAGCCCAGTGACCAATTACTGCAGGGCCTCACAAGACCCTCCTTCTCTGAACCTCCAACTCAATGATAAGACTCCTGAATTCATTATCTAATGACAGCTCAATCTACATAACGCATGATTAACGATTCAAAATCTAATATGGCTGTTATTGCATTTCACAACATCAAATACAGTTCATCATATGTAGTGTCCCTGTTTTTGCTTGCATGCTTGCAAGCCGCATCCTTCCTGGCAGATGATTGCTGAATTAATCATCCATCTTCTGCCTCTAACAGCCGTGGCTGGAGCATGTTAAATGCAGCAGTGAATTTCTGATAGCTGCTTTCAACATGCGTCGGCAGGGGGGTGCGTCATTCCATGCAGCCATGACGTGATCGCGGGGCGCCAATGGATTTCTATGACAGCTGGGGTCCTGGTGAAGATCCTCAATGTCTGTCATTACAATACTTCTGTGAAAGCCAATGTTCAGCTAGCCTTCATAGATCGTGAATCTTGTTATCCACAGCAGTGCTGAAGCACTTCTGTGTATAGCACAAGCGATTGCATGATTGCAGCTTCAAGTCCCCTTATTATTCAACAACAGAAAAAGGGATAAAAAGTTGTTTAACATAAGGGAAAAAAAATAAAAAGAATATAAAAGTTCAAGTCACCCAAGTTTTGCTCAATTTAAAAATAAAACAACTAAAAATACACATATTTGGTATCTCTGTGTCCAGAAATGTTTGCTAAACACAAAAAGTTGCACTGTTGTCGTGCTGAAGCATGTCAATGTGAAATATGTAAAATATGAACAGCAATTATTCTGGATACTAGGGGAAAATGAGACTCTTCGCACATAATTTGGCCAATTCATGCATGCCCAGCAGCCAACGACAAGGCCGTCTCAAATCTGCTGGGCCCTAACGTGGTGTTCACACTAGACACATTAGGACCCAGGAGAACAATAGTAAGAGCCACAAAATCACGTCCCCAACACGTCTGCTAAAATAAAGATGATGTGGCCACCGGTTACCTGATTCTGCAGCCGGTGATGGTGTAATACAGCAGCTATAGGAGGCAAACCGTGCAGAATTATTAGTGAAACCACATAACAAAATGATTTTTTGTCCCAATAGCATGTGTTTAAGTAAGAAAAAAAAATGTCTCCAAAGTTGGATAACCCCTTTAATAGGTGTTGCGCTTGCACTACGGCACCCTGCAATGATCGCTTTTGCAGAATAGCTTACGCTCTACGTTCTGTGTCCCTACAGGTGTGGTTGTGGCGTGTGCAATCGCTGGACTCCTGGCTTTGATTGTCGCTGGCGCATGTTGGTGCAGGTAATGCATACTGAGCTGATGTAGGCAATGTGGCGGACACTGCAATATGGAAATATTATTTCATCAAGTATTCTGCAATTCTCCTATGAAGTAATTGTTTGTCTAGCAATTCCCTAGTATACTCCCGATCTAAGTAATGCAGAAATTTTAGGGAATTGCTATACATGCATTACCCTAATAACTGTGTATGTTCATCTGACCATCAGTTTCGTCACTCTGGTTTGTCAGATTGTCTAAAGAGTCTTTTCATAGTTGAATGTCTTGGGGTGCCCTTTTCTGGACTGGAACCCGTAGCTCCAGCATTCATTTGTGTTCCTGCTCTGTCACTTCATAGGATGCGCAAGGAGATGAAGCTGGCAGAACGGACAGATTACCCCGCGTACAAACAGTCGCCACCGCCGCCATATGAGAAGACATCGGTATGTGGCAGATCAACTATTTTTTTTTTTTCTTTCGTTTTATTAAAAACCGTTACACAACATTACATGTATTCCAAAAGACTTATTCAGAAATAGGAAACTAAAGTACAGCAATATGCTTTGTTCTTCAAAAGGTATATATAAAGGAGTTGCTCAGGTACATGTAAAATCGCATAGCTTGTGTTGTGTTGAAGAATCATAGAAACAATAATACACATTACTCTTCTATCATAAACCTGTAGTACAAGCTCAGAATCTAAACTGTTCAAATCTAACACTAACAGTAAAACCTTTTGCTGCCCACTGTAAGAGACCCACCTAAATCTCCAAACTATATGCAACCTTTAGCTGGATACAGGGCCAGGACAAAGTAGTTTGGTGCCCTAGGCAGATGAAGCCAATGGCGCCCACCCCAAAGAAAAGGAATGGCTCAGAGACGGTACTGTCACACTAAGCGAGATCGCTTAAGCGTCAGCGATTTTATGACGCAGTAGCTCTTGTTAACGACTTAGCTGTGTGTGACATGTAGCAGCGATGTGGCCCCCGCTGCGATGTCGTTGATCGCTCATGAACGTTCTGAGCCTTTTTTTGGTTGTTGGTGTCCCGCTGGTGAGCCTGAATCGCTGAGTGTGACACCCTTTATGAACGACTTTACCAGCGTCGCAGGCGGGACTAGGTTTTCCCAACGACCGCAGAAGTCGTTATACAGATCGCATCTTTGTGTTTGGAAGCTAACTAGCGACCATATAGCGATCGCACCAACGATCTCGCCAGGTCGTGTCGTTGTCGTGATCGCTAAGTGTGACAGTGCTTTAAGGGAACAGGACCCTTTATGCACATCCCCACCTTCCATTCTGATGGGTTAGGTAGCAACTCTGATAACCAATTCCAGTAGACTGTTACCTTTTTCACAAAAAAATGTTATCAAAAGTAAAAATGAAAGTGTTGTACTTTAGGAATGTGGCCTAACAGGGAGCAATTTCAAAGTTGGATACAAAATCAATCTTTTTTGTGGACCATTTACACAATGCAGGGGAAAAAAATAGCGATATTCATCCCTATCGTCATGCATTTACATTTTAAATGTAGAACCAAAGGATAGTTATGGAAACTGATAACACGTAACTATAATCTGGACTGTTTGGTGTCCGTTAAGGTGTCCAGCATTTGGCAAATAAATACCCTAATGGAATATAAACAGACCCCTATTATAAATAAAGGGATACGTCTGATGACTTTTGCATCCATCATGCGACAAATGCAGCTTACACAAAACTGATGGTGGTTCTGATGATGCATTCCTGTACTGGTGACATATTCATGTAGGGATGGTTGTTCTGGTGCTGTGTTTATGTAGTGATGACTATTCTGGTGATGTATTCATCATCAGAACCATAATCAGTACATGAATACGAAGCCAAAACTCCCAGTATATGTCCTTGAAAATGGTGAGGGGATCTGGGAGAATTTAATAGCAGCCATCATCAGACTGCGGACCATACAGGAACCACAGTACTGATGATAATTGGTCAATATCACAAATGAAAATGTACATCTTACAGTTTTCTGTTTGTTTTCATCTCCATTTTGTCTAGATGCCACAATGACTTTACACATCCAGTGCTTGTTCTCTGTAGACCAGACTAAATAAGCCTCCTATGGTATATGACCTCCACATTGTTAACCAATATCAGCAATAACTGCCACACCATCCGCCCTTATGAATCACGGCCTATACCATGGCTGTCCCCTCTCTAATTTTCCATTTCACTTTCTAGATCTCCACTGCCCCCCACCATGCTAACCTCTCTCCATATTGTACCTACATTCACACTGTCCCCTCTCCATATCCATTCTGTATCCCTTTTCACACTAAGCTCTCATAATTCCCACCATGCTGCCCTCTTCAAACTGTAATCACTCCTCACACTGTCCCCCTACACAGTATGATGGTCAGCACAGGCACACATACGTTACTATATCCACAACAACCTCACATTATATAGTATGGTCACCACCACAGTCCCCCCATATATAGTTTGATGTCCACCACGACCACAGACCCCCATAAACAGTATGATGTCCAAAATAATCCCCATGTATACTATGATGGTCCCCACAACACCCCACACAGTATTATGGCCCACAAACAGCAATCCAAACAGTATGATATTCACCACAGCCCCCAGTATAATGACCTCCACAGCCCCATATATATTTATGGTCACCACAGCTCCTCATATACTTTGCTGGTCCCCTCTTCTTAGCCCCTCATTTCATGGCCCAGGTGCATATCCCCTCATTTCATGCCTCCCTGCACAGACCCTCATTTTATCTCCCCCATTAGCACAGCCCCTCAGTTTATTCCCCTTACCTGCACAGCCCCTCAGTTTGTCTCATGTGTCTCTTTTCTCCCCCCCATTAGCACAACCCCTCACCTAATTTTGTTCTTCCCCATTAGCACAGCCCCTCAACTTATTTTATTCTTCCCCATTAGCACAGCCCCTCATCTCATTTTATCCCCCCTTTATCTGCGCAGCCCCTCATTTTATGCCCCCTTGCACAGTAATAAGAATTTAAAATAAATAAATAAATAATACTCGCATAAACCAGGCTCCTGATTCACAGTCTCCTCTTCTGTGAAGTGCAGCAGTGGACACTGGATGGCGCAATGATGTCACTGTACTTCGCCATTCAACGTCCCCTGCGTGCGCCTTCTTCAACTAGACGCAGGCCGGATGTGGCGGCGTCCTGCTGGAGATCCCGGCAGATCAGCTGAGTTACAGCTCCTGTCCTGGGCGGCACAATTGCATTGCTTGTCTGATAAACACAAGTGCAACTTAGAGCAGGGAGGGAGTGACAGCAGGGTCGCAAGAGAGGGGTGAGCAGTGTCAGTGTCCGACACTGGTCATCTCTGTGCCTGCGCCCTAGCCGTCACTGTGCTGAATGTCTGCGGCCGCAGGAATATGCTGAGTGGCCGCAGACATTCAGCATTTTTTTTCCCCCAATGTTTCCCCCTCCGGTAGGCAGGAGGCAGCACCTTAGGCATGTTCCTACCCCTCGTACAGACCCTGGCTGGTAATATACACACGTGGTCAAAATTGTTGGTACCCCTGGTTTATTGACAGAAAAACCCACAATGGTGACAGAAATAACTTGAATCTGACAAAAGTAATAATAAATCAAAAATTTATGAAAATGAACAAAATGAAAGTCATGCCCCCAATTGAGGAAGCCGGTCAGGCAAAACGGCGCTGTCTGGGTACAGCTCAGGTGTACTGTGGGCCAGGAGAGACATCTATGTAGGTAACGGTGATTTTCATTGTGTGGCAGTGTGTCACCTTATTGCACCTATGCACTTTGTCATATTTTTTACATATACTGTGCCCTTGATAATAGTCACGATTCTGTGAATAGCATTGTTCTATAATATATACCGTAGGTTAAAAACAGAAACACGTGGGCCCTGCAAAAAGTGATCAAGCCTGTAGAGACACTTCACACCACCAGAAAACTGAAAACACAAAAAAGCACTGCAAAACCAAAAATACTCTGTTGCAAAAAGAATATAATATAAAAGTAAACGGCTAGTGCAATAAAAAAATTGAAAAACAAGGTTATTTGGTTAATACGTTTTTTGCAAAAAATGTATATTAAGCTGCTCTACCAAATCGTCAAGGTATACCCCATCAGAGCAGTCCCTAACTAATGTATGTAGTCCCTAACTGATGTATTTAAAACCTGGTCATATGTATAATACCTCTATGAGCAGGATTCAGAAAGGTAATGTCCAATGTGGACACAGCATAGAACAGCTTATATGTGCAGGACTCATAAGGGAGGGGTGGAGAACTCCCTGCTCTTGTAGAAACAAGAAAACAATTGGTTAAAAACAGAAACACATAGGCCCTGCACAAAGTGAAAAAGCCTGTAGAGACACTGTTCACACCACCAGAAAACTGAAAACACAAAAAAAGCACTGCAAAACCAAAAATACTCTTTTGCAAAAAGAATATAATATAAAAGTAAACGGCCAGTGCCAATAAAAAAAATTCACTTCGTGCAGGGCCCTTGTGTTTCTGTAGAGCAGCTTAAAGGGAATCTGTCACCCCATTTTTCGACCATCAGCTGAAGCCACCGCCATCAGGGGCTTATCTACAGCATTCTGTAATGCTGTAGATAAGCCTCCGATGTTACCTGAAAGTGAAAAAAAACGAGTTATATTATACTCACCCAGGGGCGGTCCGCCGTCCAATCCGATGGGCGTCGCGGTCCGGTCCGGGCGCCTCCCATCTTCTAGCGAAGCCCTCCTCTTCTTAGCGTTCCGTCGCGGCTCCGGTGCAGGCGCACTGCTCTGCTCTGGTGAGAGCAAGCGAGTACTGCAGTGCGCAGGCGCCGAGAAAGGTCAGAGAGGTCCAGCGCCTGCGCACTGCAGTGCTCTGCCCTCACCAGGGCAGAGCAGTGCACCGGAGCCGTGACGGAAAGCTAAGAAGAGGAGGGCTTCGCTAGAAGATGAGAGGGAACGGGCCGGACCGCGACGCCCATCGGACTGGACGGCGGTCCGCCCCTGGGTGAGTATAATATAACTTGTTTTTCTCTTTCAGGTGACATCGGGGGCTTATCTACAGCATTACAGAATGCTGTAGATAAGCCCCTGATGGCGGAGGCTACAGCTGATGGTCGAAAAATGGGGTGACAGATTCCCTTTAATATACATTTTTCAGCAGCAGATTGAAGGAAGGGAGACACACTAGTCATTACTAGTGGTAGGCGGAGCCCAGATAGGATAGAAACACCTCAGATTAAAAAAGTGTTGATCGGCCCCTCCAGCTAGGGCTCCTCCTACTCCAGCTCTCCAGTCTAAAATTTGAGGTCTCAGAGGATAGTCGCTGCTGAAGCAGCTCCTCAGAAGATTTTTTATTTTTATCGGACAGAGACTTGGACCTTCGTGGTCTCGAGGTCTCAGGGGTCTCAGCGCTGCTGGACCCCACCTCTCCCCTGGCGGATCTGCATTACCCTGTATGGAGGTCCTTGCAGAACCCTGCCGGCCCTGGGGGATGAGGGTTGCTTCCATGGCGGGGACGCAAACCGCGCTTCTGGGGTCACTGCGTTCCCCGCCCTGGGGGGGGGAAGCTATGGGCACAGCGCCACAAATCCCTGGGGTCCCTGTGGCGCTCAGCTGGGTGAGTACTCAACATTTTAATGTGTTTTGAGTGCTTCAGCGACTGCTGCGGCAGCCGCTGTTACATGTATACATGTCGGTGACTAGTGTTTTTTGTCCGCAGGTGGATGCCTGCAGGACATAGAGCGGGGGAGAGAGGAGTTGCGCGCCTTTTTTTTTTGAATTTTCGCGGCGCTCTGAGCGCGCGCTTTACTGCTGTCTCCTTTTCCGGCTTCTCTCATGGGGCTCGCACATCAGAGGCACAGCGCGGCGGCCATTACTGAAGCAGGGAGCTGAAAGCTTCCTCGGGCTCCTCGCTCTCCTCCCCTCCCGGCAAGACGCTACACCGCGACCAGCTGGGTGAGTCGCTTCTACCCGTCGGGGCAGAAGCTTAACCCCTCACCCCCACAGCGCAGGGCGCCTTTCTGAGGCACAAATGAGTGGCAGACTGCGCTGTCCTGCAGCTGTTACCCCATAAGGGGGCTCGCACACCCTTTTCATTAAAGAGGTTGTGGGGAGCCTGCGACATTAAAGTTACTGCCACTATACGTTCCCGCTAACGATCCCGATAACGACGCATACTAATACGATCGTTTGTGTGATCGTTTTAATGTCGCTAGTAGCTGCCAATCTGGGCGATCTCATTAACGACGCATAAGCGGTTAGCGATCTCCTTAACGACTTTGGCGGTCATTGCGATATACAAAACAGCGCAATTTTTTTTTAGCGATCTAGTTGGACGTTCTTGTTTAGTGTGACATAGCTGTCCTGCAGCTGCTGCCTTATAAGAGGCACTTGGGGCTCGCACACCCTTTTCATTAACAGAGGTTGTGGGGAGTCTTTAACCCCTTCTTAGGCGGTTAACTCTTAATGGGGGACAGCTGGGGTAGCTCTCTCTTTAAGAGCTTTAACCCTTCAGCGTTCGTTTTTTCTTTAAGAAACCACACTGTTCTAGTTACTGACAGGTTAACCTGCCATATACTGTGTAAGGACATGTCAGATCAGATGCGGACCGTCTCCCAGATCCGCTACAGGATCAGTCTCGCGTATCTGACACGCAGACCTCGACGGCGTCAAGTGCAGCGGTCGGAGGTTCCAGTGATGTCAAAATGGAGCCCTCAGTAGTTTTTTCTCCTCGGGCATGGAGGGTTCCCCTTCAAGCTCGGATGGAGAGATGTCCGATTCGGACAAAGAGGATCGGCAGGGACACTCTGCCTCTCTTTTGGGCCGTACAGAGGCTTTTATTGGAGCCATGAGGGCGTTACAGTTACCGGAGGAGGTAACTAGACGTCCTGGTAAGTCGGCCTGGATGTTTCAGGAGTCGCATAGGTCGCGATCAGCTTTACCATCTCTGGATGAGCTTAATGGGGCAGTGGAGAAGGAGCGCCTGTGTCCAGATAAACGTTTTCAGGACACGGTTTTTTTGAGACACTGTATCCGTGTTCTACGGAGTTGATTGATAATTGGATTCCTTCTCCTGATGTGGCTGTCCCTTTATCCCAGCTTAGCAAATCTTCATGCTTCCTGTTAAAGGGAAGGCGAGTCTGCAGGACCCGCTGGACAGAAAAACGGAGATGGCAGCAAAATCCATCTACGAGGCCGCAGGTCATGGATTCAGTACTAGGATCCATGCGTGCTTGTAAAGCTTCCCTGAGCTGGTTGGACCGTCTACGGACGGCGTGGCAAGATGGATCCCCTCTATCGAGGTAGATGGGCTTTTCAAGTTGTTGGAGGATATTGCGTCACTGCTGTCCAGGGCGCAATCCTCGGCAGTCACAGTCAGAAGAGCACTGTGGCTTAGACAGTGGACCGGGGATGCGGTTTCCAAGCAGGGTTTGCTATCTTTAGCTTACAAGGGTGGTCAGCTATTTGGATGACCTCACGGAGCTGATTGCCAAGGCAAAGGCAAAAGAAACTGCTTTACCGCAGCGAAGAGCTGTGACTTCTGCGTCTGGCAGGATTAGTGCCGGTAGTAGTCGGCAGTCCTTTCGGTCCAGGGGATGATTCGGTCAGCCCTCTGGGGGTTCGGGTCGTCCCTTTTTTCAGGGAAAAAAGAATTCTCAGAAATTCCGCACTCCCTGGAAACAGAACTTCCGTTAAGACAAACGGGAAGCTGGCAAAAAGCCCGCTAAGGCGGACTGACGCCAGGGTCTCACTCGAGCGCTCTCGAGTGGGGGGTCATTTACTCCAATTCAAACCGACTTGGGCTTCCCGCGTGTCGGACGCCTAGGTGACACGGGTTGTGTCGGCAGGCTACTTCATAGAGTTTCTTTCTCGACCCCCAGACAGTTTTTTTGTCAATCTCGCGTTCCGTCAGAGCCCGAGCTTTTTGCCGCTCTACTGCGGGAGGTAGATTCCCTTCTGCAGAAAGGTGTGGTGGTACCGGTTCCGCCGGGGAAGAGGGTTTTATTCTAACCTCTTTGTGGTCCCCAAAAAAAGAGGACAAATTTGGCCCATTCTGGATCTCAAAAGATTGAATCGGCATATCCACGCCCGGAAATTCCGCATGGAGTCGCTTCGCTCCGTTGTGGCGGCCCTGTCGCAGAATGACTTTTTGGTGTCAATCGACATTCGCGACACTTATTTGCATGTTCCATCGGAAGGGTCCACCTTCGTTTTGCCATAGGTCAGGACCATTACCAGTCTGTGGCCCTGCCATTCGGGTTGGCTTCAGCACCCAGAGTTTTTACAAAAATTCTGGCACTTCTCATGGCTATCCTTCGAAGACAGGGGGTTACGATTCTTCCCTACCTGGACGACCTTTTGATTGTGGCGTCCTCAATGGAGGAGGCGGTGACGGCTCGCAATCTATCCCTTCAGCTCCTAGAGGACTTCGGGTGGCTGGTCAATTGGGAGAAGTCGTCTCTGGAACCATCGCAGTCAATCCTGTTTTTGGGGATGCACTTCGACACGGTACGAGCAGTGGTGTTCCTGCCTCCAGACAAGCAAGCAGGTCTCCTTCGACATGTACAGGTTATGAAGTCTTCGACAGCAATTTCCCTTGAAGGTGTAGCGCTTCGGGTTTGATGGTGGCGTCCATGGAGGCTCTTCCGTTTGCCCAATTTCAAATTCCAGGGCTCTCCCGATGCTCATTTTGAACCGTTGGGATCGATCGCAGGCTTCACTGGGTTGCAGTGTCATCATCTCCCACAGGGTGCGAGAGTCTCTAGGATGGTGGTTACGTCCGGAAGCGTTATCCTGGGAAGTCCTTTCCCCCCTCCTAGGTGGTCGGGAAAAAACCACCGATGCCAGCCTGACGGCTGGGGGGGGTGTCCCGGAACGATCTCTGGATTCAGGAGTATGGTCGTCGGAAGAGTCTGTCTTACCGATCAACATACTGGAATAGGGGCAATTTTCCTTTGCCTCCAACACTGGACGGTCCCTTTAAGCGGTCTGCCCGCCGAGTGCAGGCAGACAACGCGACGGCGGTCGCGTATATCAACCACCAAGGTGGGATGAGGGGCTCCAGGCTCATGGTGGGGGTGTCTCGGATCCTGGTATGGGCCGAGGCCAGGGTTGCCAGCCATCCTGCGACCACATTCCAGGAGTTCAGAATGTCACGGCGGATTCCTCAGTCGCGAGAAGATGGATTCCGGAGAATGGAGTTTTCATCCGGAAATTTTTGCACTGCTGTGCTCCGTTGGGGAACTCCCCAAATGGATTTGATGGGCATCCAGTTCAATGCCAAGTTACGACGTTATTTTCCCGTAAAGGACCCCCAAGGCTGTGGCGTGGATGCTCTTGGCCCCTGG
>JARQOD010000008.1:114531383-114589496 GCA_033576555.1 Oophaga sylvatica
CCAAAACCTAGAAGTGAATTGCACCCCTCGATCCGAAATAACCTCATCCGGTACTCCATGTAAGCGAAACACATCTTTAATCATCAAATCTGATGTCTGTTTTGCAGTGGGTAAGCCGACACAAGGGATAAAATGAGCTGCCTTTGTTAGACGGTCAACCACCACTAGAATGGTGTTCTTCCTCTGAGAGGTTGGTAACTCCACAATGAAGTCCATAGAAATGGATCCCCACGGGCGGGACGGGGTGGGGAGAGGCTGTAACAGACCAGTTGGTGAGGACGAGGTGTTTTGCATCTTGCACAGACCTCACATGAAGTGACATAATTCAAAACATCCTTCCTGCAAGTGGGCCACCAAAAGAAACGAGAAAGAAATTCCTGTGTCTTTAGAATTCCTCTATGCCCAGCTATCTTGGAATCATGAATGAGTTGCAATACTCTTAATCTGACTGTTTCAGGAATATACAGACGTTGTCCCTGAATCCACACACCATTCTTAAAGACAAGACTTACGTCCCTTGGGGGTTGTGCCAAAAAGGAATCCGCATGGTATGCTTCCTTGATGTCCTTAAGTAGGTCTTGATTATGAATTACTCCTAGGAATCTAGAGTCAGGAAGAATAGTCTTAGGAGGAGTAATTGGACGTGTCTCTGCTGAGTAAATCCTAGAGAGTGCATCAGCCTTTCCATTGCGCGATCCTGGTCTATAAGAGATGATAAAATTAAATTGGTTTAAGAAAAGATTCCAGCGAGCCTGGCGAGGAGTCAGGCACTTAGCCGACCTGATAAACTCAAGGTTACGATGGTCTGTCAGGACGACTATTTGCTGTGCAGCTCCCTGAAGAAGGTGTCTCCATTCTTTGAAGGCGGCAATAATGGCCAACAACTCTCTATTGCCCACATCGTAGTTCCTTTCAGCCGAAGACAACTGCTGGGAAAAGAAGGCACAGGGATGCAAGACATTCTTCTCACCTGTTCTCTGAGAGAGTATAGCTCCAACGGCACAGTCTGAAGCATCCACCTCTATTATGAAGGCAAGCTCGGGGTTGGGATGTACTAGGATAGGTGCAGTGGTAAATTTATCTTTTAGACGGGAAAATGCTTCCTGGGCTTGGGGAGTCCAGGAAAACCTAGACTCTTTCCGGGTAAGTTGAGTGATAGGTGACACTACCTCAGAGAAATTTCTAATGAAACGTCTATAGAAGTTGGCAAACCCGATGAAGCGCTGTACCTCCTTCACATTTCTAGGACTTGGCCAATCCTTGATGGCTTGGGTTTTGCTTCCATCCATACTAATTCCTTGTGTAGACAGTACATACCCCAGAAATTGAATTTCGGTCCTATGGAATTCACACTTTTCAAGTTTGATGTAAAGATGATTTTGTCTTAGACGTTCCAAGACCATTCTCACATGTCCATGATGTTCCTCTGTGGAGTTAGAAAAAATTAGAATATCATCCAAATAAATTACCACGAATGTATCTAGGAGATCCCTGAAGATGTCATTCACCAAGTGTTGGAAAGTGGCTGGGGCGGTACTCAGACCAAAAGGCATAACTAGATATTCAAAGTGTCCATAGCGTGACCTGAATGCAGTCTTCCATTCATCCCCAGGTCTAATACGGACTAAGTTATAGGCCCCACGAAGATCTAGTTTAGAAAAAATTTTGGCATGTCGCACTCTCTCCAATAACTCAGGGATTAAAGGCAATGGATAACGGTTTCTAATAGTAACCTTATTGAGTTCCCTATAGTCTACGCATGGTCTCAGAGATCCATCTTTCTTCTTTACAAAGAAGATGGGTGCACCTGCAGGAGATGAAGAGGGGCGTATGAAGCCCTTGGCTAGATTTTCATCTATGTAATCCTTTAAAGCCTTTAGCTCGGGCCCCGCCAGGGGGTAGATCTTACCAAAAGGTATCTCTGCTCCAGGCAATAATTCAATTGGACAATCATATGGACGGTGAGGAGGAAGCTGGTCAGCGTTCTTCTTGTCACATAAATCCACATAGTCCTGGTATACAGCTGGTAGTTCAGGGACTGACATGATTCCTTTAGGAACAGAGCAAGCTGAAACTTTTGGACTCATCTGTTTCTCTGGAAAGTGTAATTCCTTGGTCTCCCAGTTAATGGTAGGATTCTGAGCCTGCAGCCATGGTAGCCCTAGAATAATGGGAAAGTGGGGAGAAGAGATAAGCATAAAGGACAGTTTCTCTTGATGATCTTTACCCATAAGAACCCTCAAAGGCTCTGTTTCCTGATCCACTGGTCCAGAGGTCAGCAGGGAACCATCCACAGTTTCCATCTGTACTGGAGTAGCCTTCTTCACTGAACGTATTCCCTGTTTCAGAGCAAAGGAGACATCCATAAAATTTCCACTTGCCCCTGAGTCGATCATAGCAGAGCTAGACACCCAAGCTGAGTCAACCCAGAGTTTGATGGAAAGAAAACAATGAGAATTGTTTTTCTTACAACTCAGCTGGGACACCGCTGAGGAAACTTGAAAAATGGCAGCGTTTACACAGTCAACGTCCTCAGAGGTAACGGAGTTTAAGTCCGAGAAATCAAGATCTGTTGCTGCAGATCTCTCTGGAGCCTGAGGCTCGGACCTGACAGATCCCCTCTCGCAACACTCACAATGAATGAGTGCTGCAGTAGTCTTACGAGAACGGCTGGGGCAGTTTATAATGAAGTGCCCTGACTTACCACAATAGAAACATAGATTCTCCTTAAAACGATGTTCCTTGCGTGCATCACTAACCCGTCGTTGTAAAGAGTCTACCTGCATGGGTTCAGGTTCAGGTTCCCGTGTAATCCTACTCAAAGGTTCCTTAGCTGGAGAGGAAGGTAGGAAAAGGTTAGTACGATTGCTTTCGAACCATCTCTCTTGCCTGCGTTCAGTCAGACGAGTATCAATACGGATGCAGTAGTTAATAAAGTCACCTAACGCAGTGGGAGGGTCGGCACGAGCAAGTTCATCCTTAATCAGTGGAGATAACCCCTTTCGAAAAATAGATTTTTTGGCGGAACTGTCCCAGGTGGTATCAAGGGCCCATCTCCTGAAATCCAAGGCATATTCAGCTACCGAGTGCTTACCTTGGCGCAAAGCTAACATGGCTGCTTCAGCTGTTGCACCTCGATTGGGGTCATCAAACACCTGCCCCATGGCTGAAATAAAATCATCAAGGTGATTCAAACAATCATCCTCAGTCTCAATCAGAGGGTTTGCCCACATTAAAGCCTTGTTGGTAAGCAACATAATTATAGTAAGCACCTTAGATCGTTCAGTGGGAAATTGTGAAGCAT
Source organism: Oophaga sylvatica (assembly GCA_033576555.1). NCBI lineage: Eukaryota > Metazoa > Chordata > Amphibia > Anura > Dendrobatidae > Oophaga > Oophaga sylvatica. The sequence goes on from JARQOD010000008.1 coordinate 114,534,688, forward strand.
GTGCAGAAAAAAAAAGATTGCATTGATTAATAAATCCCCTGAATTTCTCACGTTCACCGCCAAAACGAAAAGGGGGCAACTTGGGAATCCCAGCACTCGGGGCTACGGCAGGAGCCTGGACTCGCCCCTCTAGAACCTCAATCCTGGCTCGCAAATCCTGGGTAGTCTGTCCAACCACTTGCAAATTGTGATTATTGAGGTCCTGTAGATTTGTAAATCGGGTCTTTATATTCTGCAAATCTGCAAGGATATTATCAGTCACTCCGCAAAGTTCCTTTATGCGGGCCTCCATTTTCCAGATCTTTTAAGACAGGATTACTGGAAGAAGAGGAGAGAAAAAAAAACAATAGTGTTCACCTGTGGCAACACTGCAGAAAGAAAAAAAAAATTAAGGGAACTGCTCACCTGGAATGGTTGTGAGAAGTCACAACCACTATCATCACAGAAAGTTTCAACCAGACATCTGATATCCAGAGTTACAGCAGACAAAAAAGAGAAAAGAAAGGAAAAAAAAACAAAAAAACAATAGTGTTTACCTGTGGTAACACTGCAAAAAGAAAAAACTTAAGGGAATTGCTCACCTGGAATGGTTGTGAGAAGTCACAACCACTGTCATCACAGAAAGTACAACCGGACGTCTGATATCCACAGTACAGCAGACACAGCCTTCCAGACCCAGCAGACACTAACGTTTTGGCTTCAGAATCTTGTAATGTATGTAGTACAGTTCATATAGCGTCTTGTGCTTGGGTGCGATGAAAACACAGGAGTCACAGGTTTGATATAGAAAAGTCCTGTATTACTTCATACAAGTTGGCAGAAATAGTCACACAGTTTGCAGACACAGAAACAGGAGACACAGCAGGCCAGAGTAATCCAAGCTCAGCAATCACTCTCCAATACAGATTCAGGATCTTCTTCTCTGTTACCGTAAGTCCATGCAAACGTGGGTCTTTCAAAGAGCAGGGTTCAGAGTCCACAAGTGCTTCAGAGTTCCTCAGTAGGAATAGCTGGAGTACAAGGTCCAAGGCTTACAGGAGTCAAGTCACAGGTTCACTGCAGGCTAGATTCTGAAGCACTGATTGCTCAGCTGTGGCTGCTTAAGAAGCAAAGGAGAGAATCAGGGCGGGAACATGCAAGCTGGAAACTCCATTTTGACTGAGGGCAAGATAGCTGCAGCAAGACAGAAAGTAAAATGGCTGACGAACAAACTGAGTTTCAGGAATATATACATAGAACCTTACACTCTGCACTGCTGGTAGCCCGATCCCGCAGCTGAAACACTTTAAGAGACGGTCCTGGCGCTTGCTGGTCTTTCTTGGGCGCCCTGAAGCCTTTTTGGCAACAATGGAACCTCTCTCCTTGAAGTTCTTGATGATGCGATAGATTGTTGACTGAGGGGCAAACTTTCTAGCTGTGATACTCTTCCCTGTTAGGCCATTTTTGTGCATTGCAATGATGACTGCACATGTTTCTTTAGGCCTCTTTCACACTTCCGTTGTGTGACGTCCGCCCATCCGTGAAAATGGCGGATCCGTCAGAAAAGTAAAAAAACGGATGCAAAACTGGTCAGTTGTCTGACGGATCCGCCAAGAAGATTTCACCCGGAAATGATGAAAATTTCGTTCCGGAAATGTAAGTCCGGACGAGAGAGAGAGAGAGAGAAAAGAGAGAGAGAGAGAGTCCGGACGAGAGAGAGAGAGAGAGAGAGAGAGAGAGAGAGAGAGAGAGAGAGAGACACCCCGGACACTGTTTTCTGCATTTTCCTATGCTTTTCAATAGAGGCGACGGATCCGCAGGCGGATTCCGTCAAAAACGGATGCTGGCGGATCCGTCGCCATAGGCGGCCATTGTACAAAATGGCGGATGCGGCGAAAAACGTTGCATTGGACGTTTTTTTGAAATGACGGACGTCAATTTTTTGGCGGATCCGTCAAAAAACGGACCTAACGGACGACCATCCGTCAAAATCCGTCACTAATGCAAGTCTATGTGAAAAAAACGGATCCGCCAAAAAAAAATGGCAGATCCGTTTTTTTCACATTTTGACGGATTTTGACTGACGTCGCACGACTGAAGTGTGAAAGAGGCCTTAGAGATAATCATGGTTAACAGAAGAGAAACAATGATGCCAAGCACCAGACTCCTTTTCTACAGTGTCCATTGGTGTCATTCTTACTTAATCATGACAGATTGATCTCCAGCCATGTCCTCATCAACACCCACACCTGTGTTAATGGAGCAATCACTGAAAAGAGGTTAGCTGGTCCTTTTAAGGCAGGGCTGCAATGATGTTGAAATGTGTTTTGGGGGATAAAGTTCATTTTCTAGCCAAATATTGACTTTGCAAGTAATTGCTGTTAAGCTGATCACTCTTTATAACATTCTGGAGTATATGCAAATTGCCATTAGGAAAAGTGAAGCAGTAGACTTTGTAAAAATTTATATTTGTGTCATTCTCAAAACTTTTGGCCATGACTGTAGATATGATCTTATTGCTTTACAACAAATTGAATTCATTACAATTTTCCCCCAAAATTTGTATTCTACAGATCTGAATTTTTTAGGGATTTTATTTGCAAGAGATCCGTCATTTTCTGCTAGGAAGGCGCTCGGTACTTTGCAAAAAAAAGTCAATAATAAAGTTAAATAGATGCCAGACGTCTTTTGTGACATTTTCTCAGTGTTTTTACTTAAAATAACGCTAGCGTTTTGTTCATTGTTAAATGGATATAAGGAATATCAAGCAATTGCTGCAAATGATATCCGCAGAGAAAATTCACAGTGCTGCAGGTTTAAGATCCAAAGCGTGAATTTATGCTGCAGATATTAATAATAATAATAATAATAATAATCTTTATTTTTATATAGCGCTAACATATTCCGCAGCGCTTTACAGTTTGTACACATTATCATCGCTGTCCCCAAAGGGGCTCACAATCTAGATTCCCTATATATGTTTTTGGAGTGTGGGAGGAAACCGGAGTACCCGGAGGAAACCCACGCAAACACGGGGAGAACATACAAACTCCTTGCAGATGTTGTCCTTGGTGGGATTCAAACCTAGGACTCCAGCGCTGCAAGGCTGCAGTGCTATCCACTGAGCCACCGGGCTGCCCCAGATTTCACCCTTTGAAATGCACCTTTTGCCACTTCATCACACCATTTTCTTAACTATACTATTGCAGATTTCCTCTTCAGGAAGGCTGTAGCTGTAATATCGCATATGCATGTACCCTTTTAGTCTGCTGTGTCTCCTATTCAATTCTGTTGGAGTACAGCTGCCACAAGATTATTTCTAATCCAATGCATCTTCTTTTGGATCAGAGTCATTATTTTTCTGAGGTTTCATCAAAGATTTAGGATGGTTGTAGAAGTTTTGCCATTACTATGTTGACTCATGATGCCCCCTATTGGCAGATCTGCATCAGTATACTGTACACATTTCAGTAACTTCTATGTATTTTACATTTTAACCCTATTTGTGGGCAGCATGTTGTAGGGGAGGAGGGACTGAGCTGACTGTTCAGTGGGAGGTCTTACTCAACGTTTGACATATCTCTGTATGCATAATCACACATGGAAGGATTGTGTTTGGAATAAGGTTTAATCACATCATGCATTCTTGCCTCGTTATAACGTGTACGCCAGGAAAGAGTTCTTGATGTACAGTATAAGGTATAGAGAAGCTGTGATTTGTCCAAAATAGACTAATATGGATCCATTTAATGGATTTCCTTGATGATTCTGTATAGTGGATGCCATTTCAGCCTTTGGTTGAAAGTTGCTTCTGTTAGGAATCCATATAACGTACTGACATTTTTTTTTTTTGACGCCGGGCCCGGCCTATGGGGGATTATGCTGGCTATTGTGGGATTATACTGGCTATGGGGGATTATGCTGGCTATTGGGGGATTATGCTGGCTATGGGTTATTATGCTGGCTATTGGGGGATTATGCTGGCTATGGGTGATTATGCTGGCTATTGGGGGATTATGCTGGCTATGGGGGATTATGCTGGCTATTGGGGGATTATGCTGGCTATTGGGGGATTATGCTGCCTATGGGGGATTATGCTGGCTATTGGGGGATTATGCTGGCTATGGGGATTATGCTGCCTATTGGGGGATTATGCTGGCTATTGGGGGATTATGCTGGCTATGGGGATTATGCTGGCTATTGGGGGATTATGCTGGCTATGGGGGATTATGCTGGCTATGGGGGATTATGCTGGCTATGGGGGATTATGCTGGCTATTGGGGGATTATGCTGGCTATTGGGGGATTATGCTGGCTATGGTGGATTATGCTGCCTATGGGGGATTATGCTGGCTATTGGGGATTATGCTTGCTATTGGGGACTATGCTGCTTATGGAGGATTATGCTGGCTATTGGGGACTATGCTGCCTATTGGGGACTATGCTGCCTATGGGGGATTATGCTTCCTATGGGGGATTATGCTGGCTATTGGGGGATTATGCTGGCTATGGGGGATTACGCTGGCTATTGGGGATTATGCTGGCTATGGGGGATAATGCTGGCTATTGGGATTATGCTGGCTATTGGGGACTATGCTGCTTATCGGGGATTATGCTGCCTACTGGGGACTACTATGCTGCCTATTGGGACTATGATGCCTATGGGGGATTATGCTGCCTATTGAGGACATATGCTGCGTATTGAGGACCTATGCTGCCTATTGGGACATTTACCTACCTATTGGGGACCTATGCTGCCTATTGGGGACCTATGCTGTCTATTGAGGACATATGCTGTCTATTGAGGACATATGCTTCCTATTGGGGACTATGCTGCCTATTGAGGACATATGCTGTCTATTGAGGACATATGCTGCCTATTGGGGACTATGCTGCCTATTGGGACCTACGCTGCCTATTGAGGACATATGCTGCCTATTGGGGACCTATGCTGCCTATTGAGGACATATGCTGCCTATTGGGGATCAATGCTGCCTATTGGGGACATTTACCTGCCTATTAGGGACTCTCGCACCACACCAGTCTGAGCCTGAGCTAAAAGCGGAGTTGCGCCAATATGTGCACTGATGAGGATGAAATGATATGGATTGGCAAGGCTGTAGTGATGGGCAGTGCAGGCTGTATGTCTCTGTGTGGGCAGTTTTGTTGCTGGTATATTGTTTTTGTAGCGCTGTATATATATATTGGTATTTTACTAATAGCAATTTGGAATCCCTAGGAAATAATGATATCAAGAAAGAGAAAAATTGCTTCACTTGTGACAAATATGGAACCGAACATTGACCATCTCATTAGCCAAAAGCAGGCCCATAGTTCCCATTGAAATACCAGTAAGTTTGTTGATTTTTAACTTTACTTGTTCTTTATTTTAAGTATTGTATTTGTTCCTGTTTATTTTTATTTTTTTTACTTCAAAATAAGAGTGTAGTATATGGTGTATACAGGGTCATACATATCGTGTGCAGTATATAGAGTGTATATACACTGCTGTATTATACTTTTCATATACAGGTTATAAAGCCTCTTATTCTTTGTATACACTGTGTTCCAAATTATTATGCAAAAATTGTTTAGGAGTGATAAGGTAAGAATTTTTTTGTTTGTCAGTTAAACTCATTGATGGTGATGTGTGTCAGGGCTCTTTATATCACTGTAAGCAATTGCAGACACCTGTGCTAATAAGTTTGGCAGGTGTGTCCAATGAAAGGCAAGACTACTTAAGAAGGCAGTCCCACATTATTAAGCAGCCTACATTTTCTGCCAAAATGGGAAAGAAAATGGATGTGTCGGCTGCTGAGAAGCAACAAATTGTGGAGTGTTTAGGTCAAGGCATGACTACAATCAACATTGCCAAGACACTTCATTGTGATCATCGCACAATCAAGAAGTATGTAGCTGATTCACAGTACACACATGTGCGTGCTGTAAGGGAAAATTGAGGACTCTTTCCTACAGGCAACTACATCAGGTTAAAAGAGCAGCGGCAAAAAAGCCTTGTCATAGCAGCAGACAAGTTTTTGAAGCTGCTGGTGCCTCCAACTTCCCCCGAACAACAAGATGCAGGGTCCTTCAGAGGTTGACAGCTGTGCGTAAGCCATCCTGTCAACCTCCTCTATCCACTGCACACAAGCAGAAACGGCTCCAGTGGGCCAAACAATACATGAAGACTGACTTCAAAACTGTTTTGTTCACCGATGAGTGCCATACAACGCTTGATGGTCCAGATTGAAGGAGTGGAGGATGGCTGGTTGATGGACACCCCATGCAAACACGGCTACGGCGCCAACAAGGAGGAGTTGGAGTAATGTTTTGGGCTGGAATCATGGAGAGAGAGATTGTCGGCCCATTTAGGATCCCTGAAGGGGTAAAGATGAACTCCATAGTGTATGTTGAGTTTCTCAAACAGCACTTCCTGCCATGGTTCAAGAAGAAGAACCGTGCATTCCGCAGCAAGATCATTTTCATGCATGATAATGCACTGTCTCATGCTGCACATAACACATCTGCATCTCTGGCTGCTATGGGCATAAAAGGGGACAAACTTATGGTGTGGCCCCCATGCTCCCCTGACCTCAACCCCATTGAGAACCTCTGGGGCATCATCAAAAGGAGTGTCTATGATGGTGGGAGGCAGTTCACATCTAAGCAACAGCTCTGGGAGGGTGTTCTGTCCTCATGCAAAACAATTGAAGCGGAAACCATCCAAAACCTGACAAATTCAATGGACGAGAGAGTTCAGAAGCTCCTTTCGAACAAAGGGTCCTATGTGCAAATGTAACATCACCTAGAATAAAGTTTTGAGTTGAAAACTGTTTGATTTCAGTTTGTAAGAACCTGCTAATGCTTATAATTTCAAAAATGACCATTTTTTTGTTCTTTATTAAAATGAAAAGGTTGAAAACTCTGCTATGCATAATAATTTGGAACATGCATTTTGAGTGCAGTTTGAATGTTTTATTTTTTAAAAAATATACTGTTATCATAGGCAGTTTGTACAAAAACCTTTCAATTGTACTCTAATAGTTATTTGACTGGAAAATTACAATGATTGAAATTCATATAGGTAATTTGGGAAAATCTGAGAAAATATTATTTGCATAATAATTTGGAACACAGTGTAGAGGTGAGTGTGCCATGTATAATATATGGTATATACAGTGTCGCATATAGTGTATAGTGTCGCATACACTGCTGTATTATACAATATACAACAGTTCTAATGCTCCATACCTATTATGCAGGATAATGTACAGTGTATATGATGTAACCTGTATAAGATGTGACATTGGCTTGCCCCCCCCCCTAGTTTTGATCCTGGGTACGCCAATGCACCCATAGGCTTAATGACATATGTTTAATGGATCCATCATGAAAAGCCTATGACATACAGGTTTAAGGCTATGTGCCCACGATCTGAAAGTAGCAGCGCTTTGGACGCAGCGTATTTTTGCTGCTTTCGATCAGGGTGGATTTGATTTAAATCAAACTGATTTAAATCACGATATAAATCACTAGTCAGTAAGGCTTGATTTAAATCAGTGATTTAAATCAAAGTTTCTACCTAAACTAGTTCTTGCTACTTTAACATGCCACCAGGCCTTGCATCTCTTTGTTGCATCGTTTGCATTTTGCACGCATGCCTGCCTTACCGATAGGCGAAGGAGCTTCATTAAAATATTCCCAAACTGGGTCTCTTTAAGGCCTGCTGCCATTACAAGGAAAGAATGTAATAAACCTCAGATCGTACACACAAACAGATCCAGACTTGTCTGTCTGTGGCTATGCTGCAGTATTGTGCTCAAAGTTTCACTTTCATTTTCTTGTCTGCTTGCCCTTCCTCCTCCTCACACTTAGATTCACATTCTTCTTGTGTTGTGCAGATCTATTCCACTCCAAACAATCAGAAACATATTGTCTAACTTCTTGAACTTGGCACTGAAGGGGTTGATTCTGTATTCATATAGGTTTGTAGAACAATAGGATTAAGGTTTTTTTTCTCAACTCTGTTCATGTTGTAACATTTTTGCCGTGAAGAAGAGGCTGGGACCTCTGCGGAGTCAAATTCAGTTTTAAGAACTGCGTAAGTAAAGCGAGCGTCTGTGATAATATAGGAGAGAAACTGCCCACTAATCCTACAGAAACCTCTGGAAGAGCATGGCATTGTGAATGTTACACATATACAGCCTTTATTCTACTGAGTTAAACAACTCAGCTTTATCTCATGATGGAAGAATCTTTGGATGGTAAAATATTTTCCTCAAAAAGCAGTTTATTGAAAAAAATCCGATTTAAATCAAAAAAATCCGATTTTTTTGATTTTTTTTAAAAAAATCATTGATTTTTATCCACCCTGCTTTCTATTGAACGCAGGTAAATCCGCTTGTGTTCACTGAACCATGGGATTTACCGCATTCAATACATTCTATTGATGAAATTTATTTTGCTGAGAGTAGCTTCTCTGCAAGAGAGATTGACGTGCTGCGATCCTGAAAGACGCGCTGCATGTCATTTTTCGTGGGTGATCCACAGGCGCACATAAATGCATAGTGGACATTGGATTTCTAAAAGTCCCATCCACTATGCTGTAACATCTGGCTTCTGTGGTTTTGATGCTGCATAAATATGCAGCGTCAAAACTGCAGCAATTTCTGATCGTAGGCACATACCCTTAGGTATGCCTGTTATGACTGCCATAGGCCGGGATCATACTTGTGAGAGACTCGCATGATTTTCGTGCGAGTCTTTCGCATTAACACCCGGCACTGCCAACGGCACTCGGATCGAAGCGTGCGGCTGCATGTATTTCTACATGTATTTCCGGCACCCATAGACTCCATGTGCAAAAAGTTATCTGTTTAATAGTTGATTTATTTTATAGCTTCTTCTGCTCTATATCATTCTGGCTGCTTACCAGGCACCACATTCTGTCTTTTGTTCCCTTTAAATGAACACTTAAATTTTTTTTTGCGCCATTCTCCCTGGATAATCATATCCAGAATAAACAAAGGACTTTCCTGCACATTCACATAAAAATTTAAGTTCCAGTCTTCTGTGGCAAGATGACCTCATTCAGATAAAGCTGAAATCTGGGACAGAATAGGCCAAACCCTGATCCGCCCAAACGCTGCACATTAATGCTGATGAAGCCTGAAACATTCTAAATTACGCTGTCATCTGCAAATTAGCATGAATATTAAAAAAGTACTGCAATGAGATACTATGGGATACTCAGTCTGATCACTCAAGCCATACTGAGAATTGTACATCCAGAAAGCTTTTACTATGCACCATTAAATCTTTGAGGATAGTATAAAGGGAAATAGACTAAAAAAATATTACAAATCTACATCTTCCAGCATTCCATTACTGCTTAGGAGATGCATATCTTTAGAATTTGCTCACGTGTAACATGTTTAATGCTTTTTTTTTGTTGTTTTATTTTTGCCCCCCTCGCCCTACCTTTTTACAGGAACAGAAAATTAAATTTCTAAAATCCTGTTCAAATGGTGCATTCTTTCCTTGCATTAAAAAAAACATACAGCATGACAATTATTTCAGTGTTTTTTTTACGGCAGTTTTTTCCATTGACTATCAAAATGCCTTTGTGTAAAATAAAAAATTTCCACTGCAGTTTTCTGACTTTAGTCGGCATTATTTAAAAAATTCATAAAAAAAGAGCTACTTGTGAAAACTGCAGCATTGACTATAGTTTGCTTTAAAGCAAGTCCTTCACCAGGATTGACCGATATTAGATAAGAACACCACCTTTCAGGCCTGATATACATCATTTTATAATGCTATATATCTGCCCCCAACCCGACCTGCAAGACAAGAAAAAGAGCTTTATTATACTCAGCTGTGGGGCAGTCCGGTCCGAGATGTGTCGCTGGGCCTGGTCTGGCGCCTCCCTCCTTGTGATGTCGTCCTTATTCTTGCTTCGTGTGGATGCCACGTCTCTTCGTCATCCACGCATTCTTTCATTAAAAGACTTTATTCTTATTGTGTGTGTGTGTTTATTTAACCCTTTTCTTACTATAGGATTATAATGAATAGGTGTCTTATTGACACCTGATCATTACTAAGCGTGGCTTAATGTCACCTTATAATAGAAAAGTGACATTAACCCCTTATTAACCCCACTTGCCACCACTACAGGGCAAGTGGGAAGAACCCGACAAAGCTCCAGAATAGGCGCATCTAATAGATGCGCCTTTTCTGGGCAGCTGCAGGCTGCTGTTTTTAGGCTGGGGGGAGCCCATATTCATGGCCCCTTACCAGCCTGAGAATAGCAGCCCACAGCTGTATAGTTTTGCCGTGTTGGTTCTAAAACCAAGGGGGACCCCATGTCGGGTTTTCTTTTATTCATTCTCCCTGCTCGCTGTTGCCGGCAGAGCAGAGAGAATAATAACAGGGAGCTTCAGCACCACAGGCAGGGGAACAGCAGCTTACAGTGGCCGCTTCTTCCCGTGCGCACGGAGGACTGTGTGAACAGTTCTCCGTGTGCACGTGTGCGGGACGTTTTGCGTCCTTGCTGCCGGATAAAAATGGACATGTCAGTGTATTTTGCACATGGACACACGGTCCATGAAAACACGCTGACATGTGCATAGACCCATTTGTTTGAATGGGTCTATGTGTGTCAGTGTCTCCGGTACGTGAGAAAACTGTCACTACACATACCGGAGCCACTGACCTGTGAAAGAGGCCTTAAATGTAGCTCTTTCCTTTCAGGCCAGCAAGGATTACTGTCAGTTTTCCTTGCTGGCGGCATACTGCAGCTGCTGAGTTGCTAGGACAGCTGATGTGGGTGGTGACCACTCCCACCATCCTTTAAATAGTTACCTGATGCATCAGCTGACTGTTGGTGATAGAGTTAATAAATAGAGACCAGCCGTGCAGTTGCAGCTCTCTGGTATCAGTGCTGTATCATCTACTTCTGAAGTTCGGGGTCCTGTTTCCGTGTCCTCTGCGGTGTGGAGCTTGAAAGCGGTGCCTGGAGCTAAGTTTTCTGTTTTTACCTTGTCTGTATCATAATTGTCACTACCTCCTGTGTTTGTACCATCTGCAGTGGTGAGTCTATCGCCCTTGTCGGCAAGTGCACTAGCCAGGGCAGTGTGAGGTGACCGTGAGGGACGAGGTTTGTGATGGTGGCGGCGGGGAAGGACCCACATAGGGCATTAGGGGAGTGCAGGGACAGGCTCAGGTTGGAGCTCAGGAGGTGTCCAATCCCTCATTCCCTATTGTAAGGGCCTTCCTCTCCCCTTTACTATCCCGTTGAGTGTGTGTTGTGCCATCCGACCCCTAGTGGGATCGTGACACTGTTATAAAGGTATCTTTTCAGCAGATTGCTATGGATCTGGTAGGGCCAATAGTGAAATCAGTCTGTGGTCTTCAACACATTATGCAACTCGTTACACGGAGGCGATTCCTCTTTGTCTTACCTCAGCGAAACTTATTGCCATCTTGTGCCGCCTTGGGCTACCAAAAGGAAATCCTTATGGATCAGGGGATTACTATTATGTCCAGGGTCACTAAAGAATTGTGTAAACTGTTCCAGATCAGACAGTTGCGCACGTCAGTCTACCATCGACAGACCAATGGTCTTGTAGAAAGATTTAATAAGACCATAAAATCTATGTTAAAAAAGTAGATAAAGATGGGAAGGACTGGGATATGTTGTTACCGTATTTAATGTTCGCCATCCAGGAGGTACCGCAGTCTTCCACGGGATTCTCTCTGTTCAAACTATTATAATGGTAGATATTCTGAACAGAAGCCCACCCAAAAATTCACTGACCTAATTACTATACCCACATTTAAATCATATAAAACATACCCTTTTAATAATTGAAATAAAATTATACACCATTCAAATTAGGTTTTTCACTTAAAAAAAATTAAATTCAAAGCTTTATCTGTCCATACTCAAGAAGGGAGAAAGTTTTACCCTAATAGGCCACTAAGGTCTCCCTACCTTGCTGCGAAGGTTTGCACCCTTAAGGGTATGCCACACTAAACAATATCGCTAACGGGATCGCTAAAAAACGTCACTATTTAGCGATCCCGTTAGCGATGTTGTTGTGTGCGGCAGCTTCCAGCGACGAGCTTCCTGCTGTGATCTCGCTCGTCGCTGGAATCGTTCCGGACCCTATTTTATCGTCGGCGCTCCCGCTGGGTAAGTATATATCGCTAGTGTGGCACCTTTTCTTAGTGATTTAGCGGTACTTTTGTACCGCTAAAGTCGTTAAGAAGATCGCTAACGGCGATAGCGTCGTTAACTATATCGCTAAATGTGGCCGCACTTAGCGATATAGAAACAATCCCGCTAGCGATCGCATTAGTATGCGTCGTTATCGTGATCGCTAGCGGGATTGTTTAGTGTGGCAGTACCTTTAACCTGCGCAATGTAGCCCCCGTTCACCGTCGATTATCCCTCCCTAGCCCTATATGGCCTTAAATAGAGAAGAGCGTAAAGTATAGAAAATATGCCAGATGGTAGAGGACCGTATGGCAGGGGAATTAACCCTTTCTGACTAGATGTAATCATCCATATGCCATGGGCCTATTTGACCAGGGATAGATTATTATTTTCACGCGATCGCCCACACACATGGGGGGTGCGGGGCAATTGCCGCCGAGAGTCAGCTGATTCTGACTGTTGACACTTGGCTCTAAGTGCCAGGTGTGGTCACAGACCGCTCCAGGCACTTTAACCCCCGAAATGCTGCGATCGAACAAGATTGCAGCATTTCGGGAGCTGGCAGAGGGCTGACAGCTCCTCTGCCTTTGGATCGGAGACTCTGCAGTATGACACGGGGTCCCGATCATTACCATGGAGACCTGATGTCGTCATGATGACATCCGGGTCACCAGACCTAGGAAATTTGCTGATCATGCCTTCTGATCTGTGCACTATGCCTGTAAAATGTTTCCCATTACATGTAAGATATTGGCGCACTCAAGAAAAAATGAACCTCTATTGTAAAAAAAAAAATCCTATTAGCCCTTAGAAAAATTAAAAACTTGGGGCTAAAACAACATTTTAGTGGTAAAAATGTAATTTATTCTTTCTTCACCGATTAGTGGTATAAAACTCTGTGAGGCACATGTGGTGTCAATATGATCACTGCACCCCTAGATGAATTCATTGGGGAGTGTAGTTTGTAAAATGGGTTCACATATAGGGGGTTTCTGTTCTGGCACCTCAGGGGCTCTGCCAATGGGACATGGCACCCTCAAACCATTCCAGCAAAATCTGAACTCCAATATGGCGCCTCTTCCCTTCTGAGTTTTGCACTGTGCCTCAAAAGTAGTATTCCCCCACATATGGGGTATTGGCGTACTCAAGATAAATTGCACAACAAATTGTATCATGCAATTTCTCCTGTTACCTTTTGTGAAAATGCAAAATTTGGGGCTAAAATAAAATTTTTGTGAGGAAAATGTGATTTTATTATTTTTACGGCTCAACGTTATAAACTTCTGTGAAGCACCTGAGGGTTCAAGGTGCTCACTATGCATCTAAATACATTACTTGAGGGGTCTAGTTTCCAAAATGGGGTCACTTGTGGGGGTTTCCACTGTTTAGGCACATAAGGGGCTCTCCAAATGGGACATAATGTCCACTTATGATTCCAGGAAATTTTACATTCAAAAGTCAAATGACGCTCCTTCCCTTCCAAGCCCTGCTGTGCACCCAAACAGTAGTTTTCTCCCCCATATTGGGTATCGGCGTACTCAAGAGAAATTGTACAACAAACTGTATGGCACAATTTCTCCTGTTACCCTTATGAAAATGCAATATTTTGTGCTACAAAAACATTTGTGGGGAAAATTTGATTTTTTTTTTATTTTTACAGCTTAACGTTATAAACTTCTGAGAAGCACCTGAGGGTTCAATGTGCTCACCTCACATCTAAAACAGTTACCTGAGAGGTCTTGTTTCCAAAATTGTGTCATTTGTGGGGGATTTCCACTGTTTAGGCACATCAGACACTCTCCAAACGTGACATGTCCGACAATTGTTCCAGCAAATTTTGCATTCAAAAAGTCACATGGCGCTCCTTCCCTACCGAGCTCTGCCATGCGACCAGTGGTTTTCTCTCTCATACGGGGTATCTGCATGCTCAGGAGAAATTACACAACAAATTTTGGGTTCCATTTTTTTCCTGTTACCCTTGTCAAAATAAAAAAATGTGGATCTGAAGTAAATTTTTTGTGAAAAGTTAAATGTTAATTTTTTTCTCCACATTCCAAAAATTCCTGTGAAGAACCTAAAGGGTTAATAAACTTCTTGAATGTGGCTTTGAGCACCTTGCAGGGTGCAGTTTTTAGAATGGTACCACTTTTCTGTATCTTCTATCATATAGACCGCTCTGACTTCAAATGTGATGTGGTCATGGTGTTGTAAAAATGAGAAATCGCTGGTCAACTTTTAACCCTTATAACTTCCTAACAAAAAAAATTTTGTTTCCAAAATTGTGCTGATGTAAAGTAGACATTTGGGAAATGTTACTTATTAAGTATTTTGTGTGACATCTCTCTGTGATTTAACCCCTCTCTGCCATCAGACGTACTATTCCGTCCATGTGACCCTGGACCTAATTCCCATGGACGGAATAGTACGTCATGCCCTTTAATGCGACATCGCGACTAAAGTCGCGGTGATCGCATTAAAATTCCGACGCCATCTTACCTCTAGGAAGATGACGTCGGCATCCCGGGCTGCGTCCTCCCCTCTCCAGCCTCCCGATCGCTGTGATTGGCTGTTCAATTCTGAACAGCCAATCGCAGCCTTTCTCACTGTTTCAGCCAATCAGATGGGCTGAAACAGTGAGATCCCAGGCTAGGATCGAGTACCGATGTACTCGATCCTAGGCCTGGGTCTAGCACTATGCAGACCCCCCTGGATTGGCGCGATCGCCGATCATATCGATCGCGCCAATCGCAGGGCACAGAAGCGGTATTACCGCGCTGTGTCCTGCCGGTTCCTGCTGGATCGGTGCTATAAAAGCACCGATCCTAGGCCGGAACATAGGACAGGCCTAGCAGGGCCTGCAGGAGCTGATTGGCGCGATCGATGTTATCGTCGATCGCGCCAATCGCAAGGCACAGCCGCGGCGCAGGAGCGCTGTGCCTTGCTGCTGACCTGCCGGATCGGTGCTGTAATAGCACCGATCCTGGCTGGATCGGTGCTGTAAAAGCACCGATCCGGCTAAGGAGGCTCAGGACAGGCCCTGTAGGGCCTGCAGGAGCTGATTGGCGCGATCGATGACATCGTCGATCGCGCCAATCACAGGGCACAGCAGCGGTCTGATCGCTGTGTGACCGCGCTGTGCCCTGCAGGTGACCTGGCTGCTGCCCTGGCTGTGACCTGCCTAGGATCGGAGCTGTGAGCTCCGATCCTGGGCAGGTTGCCAGGGTAACCAGGAGAGCTCTGATTGGTGGGATCTTGTTATGATGGATCCCACCAATCACAGGTCACAGAAGCGAATTGACCGCTCTGTGACCTGTCTCACCTGGCTCTGACCTGTGAGTGACCGTGCTGCAGGGGTCCTCACACTTGCTGAGGATTCCTGCAGAGCGGTCATACAACAGATCTCTCCTGTGCTGGGCCTTGTAGTGCTGAAGACAGAAGAAAAGAAGACAGAAGAAAAGAAGAAAGAAGATAGAAAAAAGAAGAGAGACTACAACCGTAAGTGTTGATCCCTCTCTTCCTCCCTTCCCATCCCCCTTCCCCCTCTTTTTACCCCCTCCACCCCCCTTTGCGCCGCCTCCGTGCGCACACCCAGCCGCCGAGCGTTGATTGGTGACGCATTTCACCGATCAACACTCGTGCTCTCAGCCCCCTTTGCGCCACCTCCGTGCGCACACCCTGCAGCCGGCGAACTTTGATAAGTGACGCAGTTCACTTATCAGAGCTCGCGTCCGGCGGGTTTCCTTTTTTTCACCCCCCCTTTGCGCCGCCTCCGTGCGCACACCCAGCCGCCGAGCGTTGATTGGTGACGCATTTCACCGATCAACACTCGTGCTCTCGCCCCCTTTGCGCCACCTCCGTGCGCACACCCTGCAGCCGGCGAACTTTGATAAGTGACGCAGTTCACTTATCAGAGCTCGCGCCGGCTGTTTTCCTTTTTTTTTTTTTTTCACCCGTCTTTGCGCCGCCTCCATTTCCACATCTAGCAGCCGCCGAATTTTGATAAGTGACTCAGTTCACTTATCAGATCTCGTGCCAGCTGTTTTCCTGTTTTTTTTTTTCACCCCCTCCCTGCGCCACTCCCTTTGCGCCACATCTAGCAGCCGCCGAACTTTGACAAGTGACACAGTTCACTTATCAGAGCTCGCACCGGCTGTTTTCCTTTTCTTTTTTTTTTTTTCCTTTTTCTTTTTTCACCCGCCTTTGCGCCGCCTCCGTTTCCACATTTAGCAGCCGCCGAACTTTGACAAGTGACACAGTTCACTTATCAGAGCTCGCGCCGGCTGTTTTCCTTTTTTTTTTTTTCACCCCCTCCCTGCGCCACTCCCTTTGCGCCACATCTAGCAGCCGCCGAACTTTGACAAGTGACACAGTGGCTGTTTTCCTTTTCTTTTTTTTTTTTCTTCTTTCACCCGCCTTTGCGCCGCCTCCGTTTCCACATTTAGCAGCCGCCGAACTTTGACAAGTGACACAGTTCACTTATCAGAGCTCGCACCGGCTGTTTTCCTTTTCTTTTTTTTTTTTTCCTTTTTCTTTTTTCACCCGCCTTTGTGCCGCCTCCGTTTCCACATTTAGCAGCCGCCGAATTTTGATAAGTGACTCAGTTCACTTATCAGATCTCGTGCCGGCTGTTTTCCTGTTTTTTTTTTTTCACCCCCTCCCTGCGCCACTCCCTTTGCGCCACATCTAGCAGCCGCCGAACTTTGACAAGTGACACAGTTCACTTATCAGAGCTCGCACCGGCTGTTTTCCTTTTCTTTTTTTTTTTTCCTTTTTTTTCACCCGCCTTTGCGCCGCCTCCGTTTCCACATTTAGCAGCCGCCGAATTTTGATAAGTGACGCAGTTCACTTATCAGATCTCGTGCCGGCTGTTTTCCCTTTTTTTTTTTTTTCACCCCCTCCTTGCGCCACATCTAGCAGCCGCCGAACTTTGATAAGTGACGCAGTTCACTTATCAGAGCTAGGGCCTGCTGTTTTAGACTTTTCTTTTCACAGGCATTTTTTTCTCCCCATTTTTTTTTTCTTTTAGATTTTTCTTTTCAGCATAGTTTACACCAAGCACTATCCCCCCCCCCACACATACACAGTTATCAATAAAGTACACCCAAGCACCACATTTACAAAAAAATGTCCCACCCGTCCCGTTCGTCCCAACAGCGCTATTCATTGGAGGAGGCATACGCTTTTCTTGCCTCCGACACTGATAGCGAGGGAGAGGATCCCACATTTCTTTATTTTTCAGATTCCTCTTCCTCCTCCTCTTCCTCTTCCCCCTCCTCATCTTCCTCCTCGGGTCCTGCGGAACCACCACGCAGACGCCCCAGGACAGAAGATGAGGCATCTGCCGCCATTCCAGAAGACGAAGATGAAGCCGAACCAGCGCAACCCACTGCGGATCCCGTGTGGACCTCGCCCCCCGAAAATTACGAGCCACTGATTCCTGATTTTGTGGCAGAATCAGGAATCAGGTTTGACACCACTGGCCTCACAGAAATAGACTTTTTCAAAGTCTTTTTCTCTGAGGATTTTATTAACCACATGGTGGAGCAAACAAATTTGTACGCTCGTCAATTTTTGGAGCAAAACCCCCGTTCATCATATTCTAACTGGTCTCCTGTAGACGCAGTTGAATTGATGCAGTTTTGGGGCCTGGTCCTTCACACGGGGATCTTGAAGAAGCCAGAACTTCGGCAATATTGGAGTGTTGATATTTTATATAACGCTCCAGTGTTCCGAATGGTCATGGCCCGGACGCGTTTTGAGGCCATCCAGAAATTCTTGCATTATAACGATAATGCACAGTGTCCCGCACGAGATGACCCCAACTTTGACCGTCTGTTCAAAGTTCGGCCGGTCATCGAACACTTCAACAAAAAGTTTGCTGAAGTGTACGTGCCCAAAAGGGACATTTGCGTGGATGAGTCCTTGGTTCATTTTAAGGGACGGCTCGGATTCCGTCAGTACCTGCCCAACAAGAGGGCAAGGTACGGAATCAAACTCTACAAACTGTGTGAGAGTACCTCAGGGTACACTCACCGTTTTAGAGTTTACGAAGGAAAGGACACCAGGATTGAACCCCCTGAGTGTCCTCCTGTCCTGGGAGTGAGTGGGAAAATTGTGTGGGATTTGGTTCACCCACTGCTGGATAAAGGTTATCACCTCTACACCGATAACTTTTATACCAGCATCCCACTCCACAAATCCCTCTTTGCGCGTGGTACCGCAGCCTGCGGTACCGTCCGCAAAAATCAGAAGGGCCTCCCGAAGACGCTGCTTGGGCAGATGCTCAGAAAGGGTGAGAGCAGAGCCCAATGTAGTGACCACCTTCTGGTGGTCAAGTACAAGGACAAGAGGGATGTCCTTCTCTTGACCACCATACACGGTGATGGCAGCGCCCTCAGCACTGTACGGGGTACCTCTACACAGGTCCGCAAACCGGACTGTGTACTTGGGTACAACAAATACATGGGGGGTGTTGATCTCTCTGATCAACTCCTCCAACCATACAGTGCTTTGAGAAAGGCCAAGGTGTGGTACAAGAAGCTGTCCGTGCACATCGTCCAAATGGCAATGCTCAACGCTTTCCTGCTGTCACGATGTGCACGCCATACCAATACGTCGTACCTTCAGTTCCAGGAGGTAGTGATCAAGGCCCTGATGTTTGGCGCTCAGGAAGGAGAGGGCCCCAGTACTTCCAGAACTGAAGGTGCTCGTATTGTACCAGGCCAGCATTTCCCGGGGGAGGTCCCGCAAACTGCAAAAAAAGGTAAGTCGCAAAAAAGGTGCCGAGTGTGTTACAAAAGGGGAATACGCAAGGACACCATTTATCAGTGCGACACCTGCCCCGAAAAACCTGGCCTGTGTATGAAGGATTGCTTCAAATTGTACCACACCTCCATGCACTACTAATTTACTTTACAGGAAAGATTAGTTCCAGAAGGGGGGCACATCTAGAGAAGCTTCTTGGGGGTCTAATTTCTAAAATTATGTCACTTGTGGTTTTTTTTTTCCTGTTTAGGCACATCAGGGGCTCTGCAAATGGAACATGACGCCCGCAGACCATTCCATCAAAGTCTGCATTCCAAAACGTCACTACTTCCCTTCCGAGTCCCGACGTGTGCCTAAACAGTTTTTTCCCACATGTGGGGTACCAGCGTTCTCAGGACAAATTGGACAACAACTTTTGGGGTCCAATTTCTCCTGTTACCCTTGGGAACATAAAAAATTGGGGACTAAAAAAATCACTTTTGTGGGAAAAAAAAAATATTTTTTTTTTCACGCCAGGGCATTATAAACTTTAGTGAAACACTTGGGGGTTCAAAGTGCTCACCACACACCTAGATAAGTTCCTTAGGGGGTCTAGTTTCCAAAATGGGGTCACATGTGGGGGGTTTCCACTGTTTAGGCACATCAGGGGCCCTCCAAACGCGACATGGCGTTCGTTCCCAATTCCAGCCAATTTTGGTTTGGAAAAGTCAAACGGCGCTCCTTCCCTTTCGAGCCCTGCCGTGCGCCCAAACAGTGGTTCCCCCCCACATATGGGGTATCAGCGTACTCAGGACAAGTTGGACAACAACTTTTGTGGTCCAATTTCTCCTCTTACCCTCGGGAAAATAAAAAATTGGGGACTAAAACATCATGCTTGTGGAAAAAATATGATTTTTTTTCTTCACGGCTCTACATTACAAACTTGCGTGAAGCACTTGGGGGTTCAAAGTGCTCACCACACACCTAGATAAGTTCCTTAGGGGGTCTAGTTTCCAAAATGGGGTCACATGTGGGGGGTTTCCACTGTTTAGGCACATCAGGGGCCCTCCAAACGCGACATGGCGTTCGTTCCCAATTCCAGCCAATTTTGGTTTGGAAAAGTCAAACGGCGCTCCTTCCCTTTCGAGCCCTGCCGTGCGCCCAAACAGTGGTTCCCCCCCACATATGGGGTATCAGCGTACTCAGGACAAATTGGACAACAACTTTTGTGGTCCAATTTCTCCTCTTACCCTTGGGAAAATAAAAAATTGGGGACTAAAACATCATGCTTGTGGAAAAAATATGATTTTTTTTCTTCACGGCTCTACATTACAAACCTGCGTGAAGCACTTGGGGGTTCAAAGTGCTCACCACACACCTAGATAAGTTCCTTAGGGGTCTAGTTTCCAAAATGGGGTCACATGTGGGGGGTTCCCACTGTTTAGGCACATCAGGGGCCCTCCAAACGCGACATGGCGTTCATTCCCAATTCCAGCCAATTTTGGTTTGGAAAAGTCAAACGGCGCTCCTTCCTTTCGAGCCCTGCCGTACGCCCAAACAGTGGTTCCCCCCCACATATGGGGTATCAGCGTACTCAGGACAAGTTGGACAACAACTTTTGTGGTCCAATTTCTCCTCTTACCCTTGGGAAAATAAAAAATTGGGGACTAAAACGTCATGCTTGTGGAAAAAATATGATTTTTTTTCTTCACGGCTCCAAATTACAAACTTGCGTGAAGCACTTGGGGGTTCAAAGTGCTCACCACACATCTAGATAAGTTCCTTAGGGGGTCTTGTTTCCAAAATGGGGTCACATGTGGGGGGTTTCTACTGTTTAGGCACATCAGGGGCTCTGCAAACGTAACAAGATGCCCGCGTACCATTCCATCAAGTCGGCATTTCAAAGCGTCACCACATCCCTTCCGAGCCCTGACGTGTGCCCAAACAGTGGTTCCCCCCCACATATGGGGTATCAGCGTACTCAGGACAAGTTGGACAACTTTTGTGATCCAATTTCTCCTCTTACCCTTGGGAAAATAAAAAATTGGGGACTAAAACATCATGCTTGTGGAAAAAATATGATTTTTTTTCTTCACGCTCTACATTACAAACTTGCGTGAAGCACTTGGGGGTTCAAAGTGCTCACCACACATCTAGGTAAGTTCCTTAGGGGGTCTAGTTTCCAAAATGGGGTCACATGTGGGGGGTTTCCACTGTTTAGGCACATCAGGGGCCCTCCAAACGCGACATGGCGTTCGTTCCCAATTCCAGCCAATTTTGGTTTGGAAAAGTCAAACGGCGCTCCTTCCCTTTCGAGCCCTGCCGTGCGCCCAAATAGTGGTTCCCCCCCACATATGGGGTATCAGCGTACTCAGGACAAGTTGGACAACAACTTTTGTGATCCAATTTCTCCTCTTACCCTTGGGAAAATAAAAAATTGGGGACTAAAACATCATGCTTGTGGAAAAAATATGATTTTTTTTCTTCACGGCTCTACATTACAAACTTGCGTGAAGCACTTGGGGGTTCAAAGTGCTCACCACACATCTAGGTAAGTTCCTTAGGGGGTCTAGTTTCCAAAATGGGGTCACATGTGGGGGGTTTCCACTGTTTAGGCACATCAGGGGCCCTCCAAACGCGACATGGCGTTCGTTCCCAATTCCAGCCAATTTTGGTTTGGAAAAGTCAAACGGCGCTCCTTCCCTTTCGAGCCCTGCCGTGCGCCCAAATAGTGGTTCCCCCCCACATATGGGGTATCAGCGTACTCAGGACAAGTTGGACAACAACTTTTGTGGTCCAATTTCTCCTCTTACCCTTGGGAAAATAAAAAATTGGGGACTAAAACATCATGCTTGTGGAAAAAATATGATTTTTTTTCTTCACGGCTCTACATTACAAACTTGCGTGAAGCACTTGGGGGTTCAAAGTGCTCACCACACATCTAGATAAGTTCCTTAGGGGGTCTAGTTTCCAAAATGGGGTCACATGTGGGGGGTTTCCACTGTTTAGGCACATCAGGGGCCCTCCAAACGCGACATGGCGTTCGTTCACAATTCCAGCCAATTTTGGTTTGGAAAAGTCAAACGGCGCTCCTTCCCTTTCGAGCCCTTCCGTGCGCCCAAACAGTGGTTCCCCCCCACATATGGGGTATCAGCGTACTCAGGACAAGTTGGACAACAACTTTTGTGGTCCAATTTCTCCTCTTACCCTTGGGAAATAAAAAATTGGGGACTAAAACATCATGCTTGTTGAAAAAATATGATTTTTTTTTTTCACGACTCTACATTATAAACTTGCGTGAAGCACTTGGGGGTTCAAAGTGCTCACCACACATCTAGATAAGTTCCTTAGGGGGTCTAGTTTCCAAAATGGGGTCACATGTGGGGGGTTTCCACTGTTTAGGCATATCAGGGCCTCTCCAAACGCGACATGGCGTCCGTTCTCAATTCCAGCCAATTTTGGTTTGGAAAAGTCAAACTGCGCTCCTTCCATTCCGAGCCCTGCCGTGCGCCCAAACAGTGGTTTTCCCTCACATATGGGGTATCGGCGTACTCAGGAGAAATTGCACAACAACTTTATTGGTCCATTGTCTCCTTTTTCCCTTGTGAATATAAAAAAAATGTTTGTAAAAGATCATTTTTGTGACTAAAAAGTAAAATGTTCATTTTTTCCTTCCACGTTGCTTCAGCTCCTGTGAAGCACCTGAAGGGTTAATAAACTTTTTTAATGTGGTTTTGAGTACCTTGAGGGGTGTAGTTTTTACAATGGTGTCACTTTTGGGTATTTTTTGCTATATACACCCCTCAAAGTGACTTCAAATATGAGGTGGTCCCTAAAAAAAATGGCTTTGTACATTTTGATGTAAAAATGAGAAATCGCTGGTCAACTTTTAACCCTTATAACTTCGTAACAAAAAAAATTTTGGTTCCAAAATTGTGCTGATGTAAAGTAGACATGTGGGAAATGTTATTTGTTAACTATTTTCTGTGACATATTTCTCTGTTTTAAGGGAATAAAATTTCAAAGTTTGAAAATTGCTAAATTTTCCAAATTTTCACCATATTTGCATTTTTTTCATAAATAAACGCAAGTTATATGGAAGAAATTTTACCACTAACATAAAGTACAATATGTCACGAGAAAACAATCTCAGAATCGCGAATATCCATTGAAGCGTTCCAGAGTTATAACCTCATGAAGAGACAGTGGTCAGAATTGTAAAAATTGGCCCGGTCATTAACGTGCAAACCACCCTTGGGGGTGAAGGGGTTAAGGGCATGAAAATTCAAAGTTGGAAAATTGCGAAATGTTCAAAATTTTTGCCAAATTGCCATTTTTTTCAAAAATAAGCGCAAGTCATATCACAGAAATTTTACCACTATCATGAAGTACAATATGTCACAAAAAACAGTCTCAGAATCACCGGGATCCATTGAAGGTTTCCAGAGTTATTACCTCATAAAGGGACAGTGGTCAGAATTGTAAAAATTGGCCTGGTCATTAATGTGCAAACCACCCTCGAGGGTAAAGGGGTTAAAAGAGACAGACAGTAATGTACAATATGGTTTGTAGTTATATCAGGATATTACCAAAACAATAGTTTTTAGGACATACCATATATCTAGAGATATTGTCATGACTATGGACAGGATGGTGCCTCCTCCATCCTGGTCAGGTCAGGGTTAATTTTAGTCAGCCTCTCTTAGTTTCTGGGGCAGCTATTTAATGTTGGCAGTTCCTGGATGGTTTGTCGATGATACCCCTTTGTACTCAGTTTGTGGTTGCTGACCCAGGTGACTCGTCCTTTATCGTGTGCCTCTGTGCTTGTGTGTTTTATTGTGTATGACTCGGTTCTGACTCCTGACTTTTGCCTCTGTATTCTGCTTAGTACTGCTTTGTCCCTCCTGGTTATCTGACCCCTTGGCTTGTCTCCGTTTACTCTCTCTCTTGTCCCTTGGTACTGCGCTCTTGTCTAGCTTTTGAGCTTCAGCTTGTCTTGAGTACGTTTCTGTTTTTGCCCCACAGGCTGTGTGTTCAGTGACTTACTCTGCATTCACATGCAGTGGCTCCGCCCCTCCTGGTCACGTGACTGCTCTATGCCAGGTCCTGTTCACTTCATTAGTTTAAGGTCCTTGAGCTCGGAGTGCCTTGTTTCTGCACTCCTATGTTTATTCACTTGCCCCCCTTATATTGCCCCTGGGCAGCACCAGTGGCACCAGTGACACTTTAGGTGTCACGACAGATATCACTGGCAATAAAGGACTAAACATAAGTCCACCTTTCTTCTCATGGTTCATTAAATTCAAATTGCAAAAAGAAGGAATAGATGTCTATGTACAAAAATATCTATTACTGGTGTACTGTATATTGTTCATTTAACACCAGTAAAAAAAATTCAGTATGCTGCAAACCCAAACACTAAGGTGTATGCAAGACATACAAATATCCAATATTACACATATTCCCAATAAACCAAAGTTAATATACATAAAAGTTGTATAAATTCCTTAATCACACAAAAAACTGCGCACACTAGCAGCCAAGTATATAGAGCGCCCGCCAGGGCCGGGGGAGTACTCGGTAACGGGCCAGTTCTCTAGGGCAGTGGTCCCCAACCTTTTTTGCACCAGGGACCAGCTTCAAGCAAGACCATTCTTCCATGGCCCGGCAGTTTGGACACACCTACTCATTTAAAGATTTTTCTGTATTTTCATGAGTATGAAAATTGTACATTCACACTGAAGGCATCAAAACTATGAATTAACACATGTGGAATTATGTACTTAACAAAAAAGTGTGAAACAACTGAAATTATGTCTTATATTCTAGGTTCTTCAAAGTAGGCACCTTTTGTTTTGATGACTGCTTTGCACACTCTTGGCATTCTCTTGATGAGCTTCAAGACGTAGTCACCGGGAATGGTTTTCACTTCACAGGTGTGCCCTGTCAGGTTTAATAAGTGGGATTTCTGGCCTTATAAATGGGGTTGGGACCATCAGTTGTGTTGTGCAGAAGTCTGGTGGATACACAGCTGATAGTCCTACTAAATAGACTGTTAGAATTTGTATTATGGCAAGACAAAAAGCAGCTAAGTAAAGAAAAACGAGTGGCCATCATTACTTTAAGAAATGAAGGTCAGTCAGTCCGAAAAATTGGGAAAACTTTGAAAGTGTCCCCAAGTACAGTTGCAAAAACCTTCAGGCGCTACAAAGAAACTGGCTCACATGAGGACCGCCTCAGGTAAGGAAGACCAAGAGTCACCTCTGCTTCTGAGGATAAGTTTATCCGAGTCACCAGCCTCAGAAATCGCAGGTTTACAGCAGCTCAAATTAGAGACCAGGTCAATGCCACACAGAGTTCTAGCAGCAGACACATCTCTACGACAACTGTTAAGAGGAGACTTTGTGCAGCAGGCCTTCATGGTAAAATAGCTGTTAGGAAACCACTGTTAAGAACAGGCAACAAGCAGAAGAGACTTGTTTGGGCTAAAGAACACAAGGATTGGACATTAGACCAGTGGAAATCTGTGCTTTGGTCTGATGAGTCCAAATTTGAGATCTTTGGTTCCAACCACCGTGTCTTTGTGCGACACAGAAAAGTGAATGGATGGACTCTACATGCCTGGTTCCCACCGTGAAGCATGGAGGAGGAGGTGTGATGGTGTGGGGTTGCTTTGTTTGGTGACACTGTTGGGGATTTATTCAAAATTGAAGGCATACTGAACCAGCATGGCTACCACAGCATCTTGCAGCGGCATGCTATTCCATCCGGTTTGCGTTTAGTTGGACCATCATTTATTTTTCAACAGGACAATGACCCCAAACACACCTCTAGGCTGTGTAAGGGCTATTTGACCAAGAAGGAGAGTGATGGGGTGCTACGCCAGATGACCTGGCCTCCATAGTCACCAGACCTGAACCCAATCAAAATGGTTTGGGTTGAGCTGGATCGCAGAATGAAGGCAAAAGGTCCAACAAGTGCTAAGCATCTCTGGGAACTCTGTTGTGAATGGGTTTGAGATGAGTTCTGAGCAGAGGCTCCCTCTGGTGGTTACAAGCGGTGCTAGTCTGTCCAGTGAAGATTGTGAGGACTGGGAATCAGGTGTTACTGATTGGTCTTATATAAGGGAGTCACCTTCCCATCAGGGTTGCCGGTGATCAATTGTTCTGGTCTGGATCCTTTATTCCTGTTTCCCTTGTAGCCTGCTGTGTCGTGTCTGCATCTCCTGCTAACAGATAAGACATTTTCTTCTTTTGTGTTTGTGCTATATTTTTGCATTTTGTCCTGCACTTCTGTGGGGGCCATCAGGGTCCCCTCCGGGGGCTTCTGCCCTCTCAGTTTTGTTCAGCCACAGATGTTTGTACTTTTGCTTTTTCCAGTTTTTTCAGTGGCTGCTGTTTTGATTTTGTTACACCAGAGAACTAATTTAGGTGGAAGAGGTCGTGTGATCTCAGGTGTTTTTGAAATTAGTAGAGTTGGTGCCTTTCAGGGTTTTCTGGGATTGCAGTAAGTACCCTTCCTATCCTTTTCTATTTAGTTAGTTTGGGCCCCAGCGTTTGCTCATACTATTTTCTTTCTGTGTCAGTATTTCATCTTGTCTAACCGCCATTACATGTTTGGGGGCTTTCTATTGTCTTTGGGGTTCTGCTCCGGGGCAGATAGCTTTCCTATTTCTATCTTTAGGTGTAGTTAGTTTCTCAGGCTGTGACGAGGCGTCTAGGACCAACGTAGGAACGCTCCACGGCTGCCTCTAGTTGTGGTGGTTAGTCAGGGTACTGCAATCTCATAGATTCCAACTGCTCTGGTGTATTGCCTTTTTTACCTGCACTCCTCAGCTACCGAAACATAACAGTATCACCGGCCAAAAAATTGAAAATTGTATGGTACTCACAGAAGGGAAAAAATATTGTGAAAGAAAAAAGGTTGTCAGAGTTGTCAGAGATATTTTTCTGTTTGTTGCATTTTTTTTTTTTTTCCCTCTGTATCTCTGGGTGCTGGGGAGGATCTTTTCTCTCAATGGAGTTTGCACAGTTGTCTGGCCGTGTGGATCAGCTTGCCACTGAGGTTCGGAGTATTGCTATCTATCTTGCTGGGTTGCCTGTTGTGGAACCTAGGATTCCCATGCCAGATTTGTTTTTAGGGGATCGAGCTAAGTTTCAGAATTTCAAAAATAATTGTAAATTGTTTTTTGCCTTAAAACCTAAGTCCTCAGGGAACGCAGCGCAGCAGGTTCAAATTATCATCTCTCTCCTGCGCGGCGATCCTCAGGATTGGGCTTTTTCCCTGATACCTGGGGATCCTGTTTTGAGTGATGTTGATTGTAACGGGTCTGGGAGGCGGAACCTCTGAGCTTTATTATACAAGGAGGCTTTCCTTGTAAAGGAGCGGGTGGCGCCCGGGGAGACGGACAGGAAGCCACGGCAAGTGACAGGGACAGTCTCTGGGTAGACGGGCAGGTAGTCACGGCAAGTGACCGGGGCAGTCTCTGGAGGGACAGGCAGGTAGTCACGGCAAGTGACGGGGCAGTCTCTGGAGGGACAGGCAGGTAGTCACGGCAAGTGACCGGGGCAGTCTCTGGACAAACAGGCAGGTAGTCACGGCAAGTGACCGGGGCAGTCTCTGGGTAGACAGGCAGGTAGTCACGGCAAGTGACCGGGGCAGTCTCTGGGTAGACAGGCAGGTAGTCACGGCAAGTGACCGGGGCAGTCTCTGGATAAACAGGCAGGCAAGAGGCCGGGGCAGTCTCTGAATGGACAGGTATATACGACCTGAGATGGTGGAGCCTCCCGGTAGGCTAGCAGGCAGATGACAGATGAGCGCCCCCAAGTGAGCAGGCGAGAGTCTCTGGAATAGCCGATGGACACCGCAGGTGATGGCCGAACCTCCAGGTAGGCTTGCAGGCAGATGGCAGATGAGCGCCCCCAAGTGAGCAGGCGAGAGTCTCTGGAATAGCCGATGGACACCGCAGGTGATGGCCGAACCTCCAGGTAGGCTTGCAGGCAGATGGCTGATGATCGCCCCCAAGTGAGCAGGCGAGAGTCTCTGGAATTGCCGATGGTCACCGCATGTGACGGCCGAACCTCCAGGCAGGCTTGCGGGCAGGTAGCAGACAGGAAACTAGCAGGAAACAGGCAGGTAACTGGTAACGGACCCTGAGGGCTGAAGCAGAGTTAAACAGTGCAACAACATTGCTCGGGCACCTCCATTAAGGAGGAGGTGCTTTATATAAGGTGGAGTCCACCGGCATTGGCCGGGGACCTTTTTTGAAAGATGCGCGCGGCCCCTTTAAGAGCGGGGGCGTGCACGCGCGCGCGCCCTAAGCCCAGAGGCAGGGAAGGAGCGCGCAGCCCCAGCAGGGCGGAAGGAGGACGCTGTGTGAGGGTAAGGGGAGCGACGTCCCTGCCTGGCAGAGGACGCTGGCGCAGGGGAACAGCGTCCCTGCCTGGCAGAGGACGCCGGCGCTACAGTACCCCCCCCCCTTTAGGCCCCCCTTTTTTAGGCCAGAAAGAAATTTAGCTAGGATGAGAGGGGCATGGATGTTCTCCCGAGGCTCCCACGTTCTCTCCTCAGGACCAAACCCCTTCCAATCCACCAGAAAGTAGGTCTTTCCTCCTACCCTTTTGGTGGCCAGAATGTTCTCTACTTCAAATTCGTCTTCAGCAGACACTGGAGCAGGAGGTGTACCTGTAGACTTGACAAAAGAGTTAAGTACCACCGGTTTGAGGAGAGATACATGGAAGGAGTTAGGAATCCGCAAATTGGCCGGGAGTTTCAATTTATAGGACACCGGGTTGATCTGACTGATGATCTCAAAAAGACCAATGAACCGAGGGCCTAACTTGTAGGAAGGAATCTTGAGCCGGACATATTTGGACGAAAGCCAGACCTTATCCCCAGGACGGAATTGAGGAGGATCCAGACGTTTTTTGTCAGCATGTTTCTTCATGCGCTCGGATGACAGAATGAGTGCGGACCGGGTACTCTCCCATAAGGAGGAAAACTCGTTAACCAGAGATTCCGCAGCTGGATTGTCCACAGAGATGGAGACAGGAACAGGGATCCGAGGGTGTTGACCGAAGACTACAAAAAACGGAGATTTGGAGGAAGATTCGCTCTCGTGATTGTTGTAAGAGAATTCGGCCCAAGGCAGGAGATCCACCCAGTCAGAATTGTGGGCATTAACGAAGTGCCGGAGATAACTGGTCAGATTCTGATTGATTCGCTCGACTTGTCCATTGGACTGTGGGTGGTAAGCGGAGGAGAATCCAAGGTGACGTCTAGCAACTTACAAGTGGCTCTCCAGAAACGTGAGGTGAACTGTACCCACGATCCGACACAATGTGACGAGGCAGACCATGAAGACGGAAGATGTGGCGGATAAAGTCTTTAGCCAACTCGGGTGCAGACGGAAGCCCTGGCAGGGGAATGAAGTGAGCCATCTTGGAAAATCGGTCAACAAACACCCAAATGACCGTACAACCGGCAGAGACGGGCAGATCTGTTATGAAGTCCATGGCTATATGCTGCCAGGGGGCAGCGGGTACAGGAAGCGGAAGAAGACGGCCGGCAGGCAGGTGTCTCGGAACTTTGTTGCGGGCACAGGAGACACAGGCAGAAACAAACGTCCTTGTGCAGGGTAGGCCACCAGTAATGCCGAGTAATGAGCTGGAGGGTCTTTCTCTGACCAGCGTGGCCAGCTAGTTTAGACGAATGACCCAGTGTAGGATTCTCTTCCGATCGGTTACTGATACGAACGTCTTACCAGGAGGGAGACGATTTAGACTCACGGGAGCCACCTGTATCACTCTGGCGGGATCGATGATATGTTTAGGTTCCTCCTCGAGATCCGACACCAGGAAGGACCGGGACAAGGCGTCCGCCTTGATGTTCTTGTCAGCCGGGCGAAAATGTAAAAGAAAATCAAAGCGGGCAAAAAACAAGAACCACCGGGCTTGACGAGGGTTAAGTCTCTGGGCATGCTGAAGGTAAGCCAGATTTTTGTGGTCAGTGTAAATGATTACCGGATGAAGAGCCCCCTCGAGTAGGTAACGCCACTCCTCCAATGCCAGCTTGATGGCCAATAACTCTCGGTCTCCTATGGAGTAATTGCGCTCAGAAGAGGAGAAGAGTTTGGAGAAGAAGCCGCAAGATACCATCCTCCCGGATGAAGATTTTTGAGTAAGTACCGCTCCGGCTCCAGAAGAAGAAGCGTCCACCTCCAGGAAGAACTGCTTGTTGCCGTCCGGACGATGCAGCACTGGAGCGGAAGAGAAGGCCTGTTTTAAAGAAAGAAAGGCCTCCTCTGCTTCGGGCGTCCACTGTTTGGGATTAGCATCCTTGCGGGTGAGCGCGGAGATTGGAGCAGTCCGGGAAAAGAAGTGCGGTATGAAAAGGCGGTAATAATTGGCGAATCCCAGGAACCGCTGAATGGCCTTCAACCCCTCCGGTCGGGGCCATTTCTCGATGGCAGACAGTTTCTCCGGATCCATTCGTAGGCCTGTCTGAGAAATGATGTAGCCCAAAAACGGAAGCGAGGTCTGCTCAAATAGACACTTCTCATATTTGGCGAAGAGGTGATTCTGCCTGAGCCTGAGCAGAACCTGACGAACATCCCTCCGGTGAGACTGGAGATCCGGAGAGAAGACCAAGATGTCGTCTAGGTACACCACAACGCAGGAGTAGAGAAGGTCCCGAAAGATGTCATTGACCAACTCCTGAAAGACTGCTGGAGCATTACAGAGACCAAAGGGCATCACCAAATACTCGTAGTGGCCGTCCCGGGTGTTGAATGCCGTCTTCCATTCATCTCCCGACGGATACGGACTAGGTTATATGCCCCACGAAGATCCAGTTTGGTGAAGATTCTAGCCCCCTCAGACGATCAAACAATTCTGGAATAAGCGGAAGAGGGTACTTATTCTTCACCGTGATCAAATTTAGGCCTCTGTAGTCAATACAGGGACGGAGAGAGCCGTCTTTCTTTTTTACGAAGAAGAAACCTGCTCCCGCTGGGGAGGTGGATTTCCGGATGAATCCCTTGGCCAAATTCTCCTCGATATATTCGGACATCGACCTGGTCTCAGCAGCAGACAATGGGTAAATACGCCCACGGGGAGGCGTAGTACCGGGTAGCAGGTCGATCGGGCAATCATACTGTCTGTGAGGGGGTAATGTCTCTGCTTCCTTTTTATTAACCCCTTCATGACCCAGCCTATTTTGACCTTAAAGACCTTGCCATTTTTTGCAATTCTGACCAGTGTCCCTTTATGAGGTAATAACTCAGGAACGCTTCAACGGATCCTAGCGATTCTGAGATTGTTTTTTCGTGACATATTGGGCTTCATGTTAGTGGTAAATTAAGGTCGATAATTTTTGCGTTTATTTGTGAAAAAAATGGAAATTTGGCGAAAATTCTGAAAATTTTGTAATTTTCTAATTTTTAATTTTTATTCTGTTAAACCAGAGCGTTATGTGGCACAAAATAGTTAATAAATAACATTTTCCACATGTCTACTTTACATCAGCACAATTTTGGGAACAACATTTTTTTTTGTTAGGAAGTTATAAGGGTTAAAAGTTGACCAGCGATTTCTCCTTTTTACATCAAAATTTACAAAACCATTTTTTTTTAGGGACCACCTCACATTTGAAGTCACTTTGAGGGGTCTATATGGCAGAAAATACCCAAAAGTGACACCTTTATAAAAACTGAACCCCTCAAGCTACTCAAAACTACATTCAAGAAGATTATTAACCCTTCAGGTGCTTCACAGGAACTAAAGCAACGTGGAAGGAAAAAATTGACATTTTAATTTTTCCAACAAAAATTTTCTTTTAGCATCAATTCTTTCATTTTTACATGGGCATCAGGATAAAATGGATCCTAAAATTTGTTGGGCAATTTCTCCTGAGTACACAGATACCTCATATGTGGTCATAAACCACTGTATGGGCGCACAGCAGGGCTCAGAAGGGAAGGAGCGCCATTTGACTTTTTGAATAGAAAATATGCTGGAATATTTAGCGGTTGCCATGTCACATTTGGAGAGTCCCTGTGTGCCTAAACATTGGAGCTCCCCACACAGTGACCCCATTTTGGAAACTAGACTCCTAAGGAACTTATCTAGATGCATAGTGATCACTTTGAACCCCAAGGTGCTTCACAAATTGATCTGTAAAAAAAAGAAAGTACTTTTTTTTTCACAAAAATTTTCTTTTAGCCTCAGTTTTTTTCATTTTCACATGGGCAACAGTATAAATTGGATCCTAAAATTTGTTGGGCAATTTCTCCTGAGTACACAGATACCTCATATGTGGTCATAAACCACTGTTTGGGCGCACAGCAGGGCTCAGAAGGGAAGGAGCGCCATTTGACTTTTTGAATGGAAAATATGCTGGAATATTTAGCGGTTGCCATGTCGCATTTGGAGAGTCCCTGTGTGCCTAAACATTGGAGCTCCCCCACAAGTGACACCATTTTGGAAACTAGACCCCCTAAGGAACTTATCTAGATGCATAGTGAGCACTTTGAACCCCCAGGTGCTTCACAAATTGATCCGTAAAAAAAGAAAGTACTTTTTTTTCACAAAAATTTTCTTTTAGCCTCAGTTTTTTTCATTTTCACATGGGCAACAGTATAAATTGGATCCTAAAATTTGTTGGGCAATTTCTCCTGAGTACACAGATACCTCATATGTGGTCATAAACCACTGTTTGGGCGCACGGCAGGGCTCAGAAGGGAAGGAGCGCCATTTGACTTTTTGAATGGAAAATATGCTGGAATATTTAGCGGTTGCCATGTCGCATTTGGAGAGTCCCTGTGTGCCTAAACATTGGAGCTCCCCACAAGTGACCCCATTTTGGAAACTAGACCCCTAAGGAACTTATCTAGATGCATAGTGAGCACTTTGAACCCCAGGTGCTTCCACAAATTGATCCGTAAAAAAAGAAAGTACTTTTTTTTCACAAAAATTTTCTTTTAGCCTCAATTTTTTTCATTTTCACATGGGCAACAGTATAAATTGGATCCTAAAATTTGTTGGGCAATTTCTCCTGAGTACACAGATACCTCATATGTGGTCATAAACCACTGTTTGGGCGCACGGCAGGGCTCAGAAGGGAAGGAGCGCCATTTGACTTTTTGAATGGAAAATATGCTGGAATATTTAGCGGTTGCCATGTCGCATTTGGAGAGTCCCTGTGTGCCTAAACATTGGAGCTCCCCCACAAGTGACCCCATTTTGGAAACTAGACCCCCTAAGGAACTTATCTAGATGCATAGTGAGCACTTTGAACCTCCAGGTGCTTCACAAATTGATCCGTAAAAAAAAGAAAGTACTTTTTTTTCACAAAAATTTTCTTTTAGCCTCAGTTTTTTTCATTTTCACATGGGCAACAGTATAAATTGGATCCTAAAATTTGTTGGGCATTTTCTCCTGAGTACATAGATACCTCATATGTGGTCATAAACCACTGTTTGTGCGCACGGCAGGGCTCAGAAGGGAAGGAGCGCCATTTGACTTTTTGAATGGAAAATATGCTGGAATATTTAGCGATTGCCATGTCGCATTTGGAGAGTCCCTGTGTGCCTAAACATTGGAGCTCCCCACAAGTGACCCCATTTTGGAAACTAGACGCCCTAAGGAACTTATCTAGATGCATAGTGAGAACTTTGAACCCCAGGTGCTTCACAGAAGTTTATAACGCAGAGCCGTGAAAATAAAAAATCATTTTTTTTCTCAAAAAATGATTTTTAAGCCCACTATTTTTTATTTTCACAATGGTTACAGGAGAAATTGGACCCAAAAGTTGTTGTCCAGTTTGTCCTGAGTATGCTAGTACCCATATGTGGGGGGGAACCACTGTTTGGGCACACGTCAGGGCTCGGAAGGGATGTGGTGACGCTTTGAAATGCCGACTTGATGGAATGGTCTGCGGGCATCTTGTTACGTTTGCAGAGCCCTGATGTGCCTAAACAGTAGAAACTCCCCACAAGTGACCCCATTTTGGAAACTAGATCCCCCAAGGAACTCCTATAGATGTGTTATAAGCACTTTGAATCTCCAAGTCCTTCACAGAAGTTTATAACGCAGAGCCGTGAAAATATAAAATCATTTTTTTTCCACAAAAATAATTTTTAGTCCCCAATTTTTTTTCCCAATGTTAACAAGAGAAATTAGAACCCCCAAAGTTGTTGTGCAATTTTTCCCAAGTACGCTGATACCTCATATGTGGGGATAAACCACTGTTTGGGCATACGTCGGGGCTTGGAATAAAGGGAGCACTGTTTGACTTTTTGAACGCAAAATTTGCAGGAATCAATGGTGGCGCCATGTCGCGTATGGAGACCCCTGATGTGCCTAACTAGTGGAAACCCCTCAATTCTAACTCCAACACTAACCCCAACACACCCCTAACCCCAACCCTAACCCCTACACACACCTAACCCTAATACAAACCCTAATCATAACCCTAACCCCAACACACCCCTAACCCTAATCCCAACTCTAACCATAAACCTAACTACAAGCCTAACCCTAATTCCAACCCTAACCCTAATTCCAACCCTAACTCAAATTCCAACCCTAACCGTAATTCTAACCTTAACCCTAATGCTAACCCTAACCCTAGTTCTAACCCTAAGGCTGGGTTCATATTGCGTTTTACCAGCCCGTTCAACACGTAGCGTTGACCGGCTGGTAACGGTATAGCATAAACGCGATCGCGTTATGCTATACCCGCTAGCGCAGATGAATCAGCAGATAATCAGCCGCGGATCCGCAGCAAAATCCGCCGCGGATCAGCAGCAAAATCCGCCGCGGATCAGCAGCAAAATCCGCCGCGGATCAGCGGCGAAATCAGCCGTGGATCAGCGGCGAAATCCGCCGCGGATCAGCAGCGAATCCGCAGTGGATCAGCAGCGAAATCAGCCGCGGATCAGCAGCGAAATCAGCCGCGGATCAGCAGCGAAATCAGCCGCGGATCAGCAGCGAAATCAGCCGCGGATCAGCAGCGAATCAGCAGCGAAATCCGCCGCGGATCCGCAGCGAATCAGCAGCAAAATCCGCCGCGGATCAGCAGCGAAATCCGCAGTGGATCAGCAGCGAAATCCGCCGCGGATCAGCAGCGAAATCAGCCGCGGATCAGCAGCGAAATCAGCCGCGGATCAGCAGCGAAATCAGCCGCGGATCAGCAGCGAAATCAGCCGCAGATCAGCAGCGAATCAGCAGCGAAATCCGCCGTGGATCCGCAGCGAATCAGCAGCAAAATCCGCCGCGGATCAGCAGCGAAATCCGCCGCGAATCCGCAGCGAAATCAGTCGCGGATCCGCAGCGAAATCAGTCGCGGATCCGCAGCGAAATCAGTCGCGGATCCGCAGCGAAATCAGTCGCGGATCCGCAGCGAAATCAGTCGCGGATCCGCAGCGAAATGCGCCGCGGATCAGCAGCGAAATCCGCCGCGGATCCGCCGCGAATCAGCAGCAAAATCAGTTGCGGATCAGCAGCGAAATCCGCCGCGGATCAGCAGCGAAATCAGCCGTGGATCTGCAGCAAAATCAGCCGCGGATCCGCAGCGAAATCCGCCGCGGATCCGCAGCGAAATCCGCCGCGGATCAGCAGCGAAATCAGCCGCGGATCCGCAGCGGATCAGCAGCGAATCCGCCGCGGATCAGCAGCGAAATCCGCCGCGGATCAGCAGCGAAATCCGCCGCGGATCAGCAGCGAAATCAGCCGCGGATCAGCAGCGATATCCGCCGCGGATCCTCAGCGAAATCCGCCGCGGATCCGCAGCGAAATCCGCCGCGGATCAGCAGCGAAATCAGCCGCGGATCCGCCGCGAAATCCGCCGCGGATCCGCCGCGAAATCCGCCGCGGATCAGCCGCGATATCCGCCGCGGATCCGCAGCAAAATCAGCTGCGGATCAGCAGCAAAATCCGCTAGGGAAAAAAAAATAATTATTTTTTTTATTATTTGTCCCTACCTATGACGGGGGGGGTTCATTTACTTTTTTTTTATTTTGATCACTGTGACAGTTTATCACAGTGATCAAAATAATTTTTTTTACAAATGGAGGGGGCGCACTGGCGCATTTCCGGCAGCGGCGCCCATGCGCCCGGCAGCCGCGGAGATCCGGGCATGGTGCCGGAGAGGATGGGGACGTCGGAAGGTGAGAGGGGGGGATCGGAAGGTGAGGGGGGGTGATCGAGGAGCGGGGAGCAGGACAGGGACAGACAGCGACGGCGTGACCGATCGCTGCCATCTTTCGATGGCGGCGGCTGATCACCGCCGTGACATGGTGTGGGGGGGTCTGATCGCGGTCTCCAGCCATGGCAGATGCTATTGCAGCATCGGCCATGGCTGGATTGTAATATTTCACTAGTTTCATTGGTGAAATATTACAAATCGCTCTGATTGGCAGTTTCACTTTTAACAGCCAATCAGAGCGATCGTGGCCACGTGGGGGTTACGCCAATCCCCTGTGGTGATGCAGTAAGGGTCCTGTTACTGCGGGTCGGGTGACCTTTCAGTGACCCGGACCCCCGACCCGCAGTAACATGATTTATAGCATGACGCCTACGTCGGCGTCATGGGTCGGGATGGCACAGGTTTTCATGACGCCGACGTAGGCGTCATGGGTCGGGAAGGGGTTAAAGACATCAGCGAATGACCAATATGGAATCGGGAGCCCTGGTAGATTAGTTGGTGTAGGAGAAGGATGGACGGGATGAACAGGAACCAAACACGTTTTATGACAGTCCTGTCCCCAGCGAAGGATCTCTCCAGTCTGCCAGTCGAGCACGGGTGCATGCTTTTGGAGCCAAGGCAGACCTAGTAAGAAAGCGTGAGAGAGTCCAGGCAGAACATGAAACGAGATGCTCTCAGAGTGCAACATTCCCACCTGTAGGGTTATGGCTTCAGTGATAAGTTGGATGGGACGTGGTAGGAGACCCCCATCCACAGCAGCAACAGATACTGGTTCAACCAGAGGTTTGGTAGGAATGCGATATTTTTCTACTAGAGCCTGTGAAACAAGATTCCCG
The DNA here is from genome assembly GCA_033576555.1 of Oophaga sylvatica. Lineage (NCBI taxonomy): Eukaryota > Metazoa > Chordata > Amphibia > Anura > Dendrobatidae > Oophaga > Oophaga sylvatica. The sequence goes on from JARQOD010000008.1 coordinate 114,571,671, forward strand.
GCTGCTCCAGAATCAAGTTGGGCTAGTTCGAAGTAACGGTTCTCACCGAGGAGAATTGAGACAGACAGCAGCAGAGATGAAGAGGATTTATTTTTGTCTAGGTGGACCTCTCCGAGCGAGCCTAGACACAGGCGTTTCCCGACCTCTCTGGGCAGGTACGGATCCGGTGCTCCTTACTGCCACAGTAGAAGCAACTCCCTCGGCACGGCGTAAGTCCTGACGGGCTTTGACCATCTTGGTCTGGTCGACTTGCATAGGCTCAGAAGAGTGTGCCTGAGGAGAAACGGAAGGAGTTACAGGTCTCTGAAAAGATGGAGCTAGACGAGGAAACCTTCTCTCACGGGTGACCTCCTTAGCGCGCTCCTGGAACCGTAGATCAATTCGATTGGCAAGAGTTATTAGGTCATCGAGAGAGGTTGGAATGTCCCGACCGGCAAGTTCATCTTTAATACGGCCGGACAGACCCTCCAGAAGACATATCAGAGCGTCATTATCCCAAGCCAGCTCCGAGGCAAGGGTACGGAACCGTATGGCATATTGACCCACGGTGAGACTTCCCTGACGGAGACGCAGCAGAGATGATGCAGAGGAGGTCTTCCGTCCGGGTTCGTCAAATACCTTCCGGAAGGCTGAGAGAAAAGCAGACAGGTCAGACACCAGAGGATCTTCTCTCTCCCAAAGAGGATTTAGCCAGGCCAGGGCCTCTCCGGTGAGATGGGACATGATGAAGGCAATTTTGGCCCGGTCGGAGTTAAACTGGTGTGCCAGGAGTTCAAAATGCAGGGTGCACTGGTTAATGAAACCCCGAGCCAGAGCAGGGTCGCCTCCAAACCGAGGAGGAGCTGAAAGTCGAGGTCCAGGAACGGAAACCACAGAATTGGTAAGCAGCGGAACTGCCGGATTGCGAGTCATGGCGCCCGCGGTGGTTGCTGGTGAAGTAGTCAGGGTGTCCAGGCGGGAATTAACATTCCGCAGGTGACCCAGGATGGACTCCTGTTGAGACCTCTGACGAGACAGTTCATGACACAGGTCAGAGAGCGAGGGAGTTTGGGTGCCACCGGGTTCCATGGCCGAGCAAACTGTAACGGGTCTGGGAGGCGGAACCTCTGAGCTTTATTATACAAGGAGGCTTTCCTTGTAAAGGAGCGGGTGGCGCCCGGGGAGACGGACAGGAAGTCACGGCAAGTGACAGGACAGTCTCTGGGTAGACGGGCAGGTAGTCACGGCAAGTGACCGGGGCAGTCTCTGGAGGGACAGGCAGGTAGTCACGGCAAGTGACCGGGGCAGTCTCTGGAGGGACAGGCAGGTAGTCACGGCAAGTGACCGGGGCAGTCTCTGGAGGGACAGGCAGGTAGTCACGCCATGTGACCGGGGCAGTCTCTGGACAAACAGGCAGGTAGTCACGGCAAGTGACCGGGGCAGTCTCTGGGTAGACAGGCAGGTAGTCACGGCAAGTGACCGGGGCAGTCTCTGGGTAGACAGGCAGGTAGTCACGGCAAGTGACCGGGGCAGTCTCTGGATAAACAGGCAGGCAAGAGGCCGGGGCAGTCTCTGAATGGACAGGTATATACGACCTGAGATGGTGGAGCCTCCGGTAGGCTAGCAGGCAGATGACAGATGAGCGCCCCCAAGTGAGCAGGCGAGAGTCTCTGGAATAGCCGATGGACACCGCAGGTGATGGCCGAACCTCCAGGTAGGCTTGCAGGCAGATGGCAGATGAGCGCCCCCAAGTGAGCAGGCGAGAGTCTCTGGAATAGCCGATGGACACCGCAGGTGATGGCCGAACCTCCAGGTAGGCTTGCAGGCAGATGGCTGATGAGCGCCCCCAAGTGAGCAGGCGAGAGTCTCTGGAATTGCCGATGGTCACCGCATGTGACGGCCGAACCTCCAGGCAGGCTTGCGGGCAGGTAGCAGACAGGAAACTAGCAGGAAACAGGCAGGTAACTGGTAACGGACCCTGAGGGCTGAAGCAGAGTTAAACAGTGCAACAACAACATTGCTCGGGCACCTCCATTAAGGAGGAGGTGCTTTATATAAGGTGGAGTCCACCGGCATTGGCCGGGGACCTGTTTTGAAAGATGCGCGCGGCCCCTTTAAGAGCGGGGGCGTGCACGCGCGCGCGCCCTAAGCCCAGAGGCAGGGAAGGAGCGCGCAGCCCCAGCAGGGCGGAAGGAGGACGCTGTGTGAGGGTAAGGGGACGTCTCTGCCTGGCAGAGGACGCTGGCGCAGGGGAACAGCGTCCCTGCCTGGCAGAGGACGCCGGCGCTACATTGATGCGTTTTTTCAGGCCTTGGGGTTATTGTACGATGAGCCTAATGTCACTGATCAAGCTGAAAAAGCCTTGTTGGCATTAAATCAGGGGCTTGATGACGCTGAGTTATACTGTCAGAGATTCCGTAGGTGGGCAGTCCTGACCAAATGGAATGACGACGCTTTGGCAGCCCTTTTCCGGAAGGGTCTGTCTGATAATGTAAGGATGTTATGGTGGGATTCCCTGTTCCCTCTGGTCTCAATGATTCTATGTCATTAGCGATTCAAATTGACAGACGTTTGCGTGAGCGGAGAAGTATGCGTGGAATGGTGTTGCCTTGTGAACCAGCTTCTGAACCCTGCAGTGTGATAGAGTGGTGTCTGGGCACAGCGTCATGAGTTTCGAAAGCGCAATGGGTTATGTTTCTACTGTGGTGATGCCTCTCATGCTATTTCAGTCTGCCCTAAGCGGGGAAGACGTTTTGCACGCTCAGTTGTCTTGGGTAGTGTTCAGACTAAGTTTTTATTAACTGTCACTCTGATATGCTCTCTGTCCTCATTTTCTCCTCAGGCTTTCGTTGATTCTGGAGCAGCTATTAACCTGATGGATTATGATTTTGCTAAACGTTGTGGATTTCCCTTGATACCCTACAGAAGTCTATTCCCCTACTGGGGATCGATTCTACCCCTTTGACTGAGAATAAACCCCAGTTTTCTACTCAGGTGATAATGAGGGTTGAACCTGATCACCAGGAGTGCTGCAAATTTTTGGTTCTGTATAATCTGCATGACATTATCGTGCTGGGTTTTCCTTGGTTACAGTCTCATAATCCTGTTTTGGATTGGAAATCTGTGTCTGTAACCAGTTGGGGCTGCCAATGTGTTAATACCAACACTCCTGTTTTTTCTGCCTCCCCCCAGGCTCAGGATGTTCCTGACTTTTTGATTGATTTTTCTGATGTGTTTAGCGAAAGTAAATCTGCATCCTTGCCTCCCCATAGGAGCTATGACTGCGCTATTGAATTAGTGCCGGGTAGTAAATTCCCTAAAGCTCGCCTTTTTAACTTGTCTGTACCTGAACATGACGCTATGCGGTCTTATATCAAGGAATCATTGGAGAAGGGTCATATCAGACCATCCTCTTCACCCTTAGGTGCCGGTTTTTTCTTTGTGGCCAAAAAGGATGGTTCATTAAGGCCGTGTATTGATTATCGTCTCTTGAACAATATTACTGTGAAATATCAATACCCGTTACCCTTGATTTCTGACCTGTTTTCCAGGGTGAAAAACGCTACTTGGTTTACCAAGCTTGACCTCAGGGGGGCGTATAACCTTATTCGCATTAAGCACGGGGATGAATGGAAGACGGCATTCAATACCCCTGAAGGGCATTTTGAGTACCTGGTGATGCCCTTTGGGCTCACTAATGCTCCTTCCGTCTTCCAGTCCTTCATGAATGACATTTTCAGGGATTTTGTGGACAAATTTCTGATTGTTTATTTGGATGATATCTTGATTTTTTCTAATGACTGGGACTCTCATGTGAAACATGTTCGAACTGTATTCCAGATTTTGAGAGAGAATGCTCTGTATGTGAAGGGATCAAAGTGTCTTTTTGGCGTACAGAGGATCTCATTTCTGGGATTCATTTTGTCCCCATCTGTTATTGAAATGGACCCGGTCAAGGTTCAGGCCATCTGTGATTAGGTCCAACCTACTTCATTAAAGGCTCTTCAGAGATTTTTGGGTTTTGCCAATTTTTATCGTAAATTTATTGGTAATTTCTCGGTTATTGTTAAACCATTAACTGATTTGACCAGAAAGGGTTCTGATGTGGTGAATTGGCCTCCTGAGGCAGTCTCTGCATTTCAGGAACTTAAGCAGAGATTCACTTCTGCTCCTGTTCTACGGCAGCCTGATGTTTCTCTGCCATTTCAGGTGGAGGTTGATGCCTCTGAAATTGGGGCAGGTGCGTTTTGTCCCAAAAAGATCCAGAGACCTCTAAAAGTAACCCTTGTGCCTTTTTCTCTCGAAAATTTTCTCCTACTGAACGTAATTATGACGTGGGTAATCGGGAGTTATTGGCCATGAAGTGGGCTTTTGAAGAGTGGAGACATTGGCTGGAGGGAGCCAAACATCAGGTGGTGGTCCTTACGGACCATAAGAATCTGGTCTATCTGGAATCTGCCAAGCGACTCAATCCTAGACAGGCCAGGTGGGCCTTGTTTTTCACACGTTTTAATTTTGTGGTTTCCTTTCTTCCTGGCACTAAGAATGTTAAGGCGGATGCCCTCTCGAGGAGTTTCCTTGCGGACTCTCCTGAGTTATCTGATCCTTCTGTTATTTTGAAAGAGGGTGTAGTTCTTTCCGCCATCTCGCCCAATTTGAGACTTGCTCTGGAGGGGTGTCAGGAGGATAGGCCCGAGCGCTGCCCTGTTGGAAAATTGTTTGTCCCGGACCAGTGGAAAAAGAGTGTGATGTCTGAGATTCATTGTTCCGCATTGGCTGGGCATCCCGGAATTTTTGGTACCAGAGACTTGGTTAGTCGGTCCTTTTGGTGGCCTACCTTGTCTCGTGATGTCAGGGAATTTGTGCAGTCCTGCGGGACTTGCTCTCGCTCCAAGCCTTGCTCTCGCTCTAGAGGTTTGTTGATGCCATTGCCTGTGCCCAAGAGACCATGGACCCATATCTCTATGGATTTCATTTCCGACCTTCCTGTTTCTCAGAGAATGACCACCATCTGGGTAATTTGTGATAGGTTTTCCAAATGATACATCTTGTGCCATTACCTAAGTTGCTTCCTCCTCTGAATTGGTGCCGTTGTTCCTTCAGCACGTGGTTCGTTTACACGGCATTCCTGAGAACATTGTGTCTGACAGAGGAGTCCAGTTTGTTTCCAGATTTTGGAGGACTTTTTGTTCTAAACTGGGTGTTCAATTGTCTTTCTCCTCGGCATTTCATCCTCAGACCAATGGTCAAACTGAGAGAACAAACCAGACATTGGAGACTTATCTAAGATGCTTTGTGTCTGCTGATCAGGATGACTGGGTCTCTTTTTTGCCTTTGGCTGAGTTTGCTCTTAATAATAGGGCTAGCTCTGCCACTTTGATGTCTCCATTTTTTTGTAATTCTGGGTTTCACCCTCGATTTTCTTCAGGACAGACGGAGGCTTCTGTCTGTCCAGGTGTTGACTCTGTTGTGGAGCGTATGCAACAGATTTGGGACCAGGTAGTGGAGAGGTTGTCCCTCTCTCAGGAGAGGGCCCAGCGGTTTGCTAACCGGCATAGGACTGATGGTCCTCGGTTTAAAGTGGGGGACTTGGTCTGGTTGTCCTCAAAGAATATTCCTATGAGAGTAGCATCTCCTAAATTTAAGCCTAGGTTCATTGGACCTTATAAGATCATGGAGATTATTAATCCTGTTTCTTTTCGTTTGCTTCTTCCAGGGACATTTAAGATCCATAACGTGTTCCACAAGTCCTTGTTGAAGAGGTTTGTTGAGCCAGTGGTTCCTGCTGCTGTGCCTCCTGACCCTGTTTTGGTTGAGGGCAATCTGGAGTATGTGGTTGAGAAAATATTAGATTCTCGTTTTTCTAGACGGAAACTCCAGTATTTGGTTAAATGGAGAGGTTATGGTCAGGAAGACAATTCTTGGGTGTTTGCTTCGGACATCCATGCTAGGAGACTTATCCGTGCGTATCATAGAACTCATCCTGACCGACCTGGTTGCTCAAATGAGGGTTCGGTGACCCCTCCTCAAGGGGGGGTACTGTTGTGAATGGGTTTGAGATGAGTTCTGAGCAGAGGCTCCTCTGGTGGTTACAAGCGGTGCTAGTCTGTCCAGTGAAGATTGTGAGGACTGGGAATCAGGTGTTACTGATTGGTCTTATATAAGGGAGTCACCTTCCCATCAGGGTTGCCGGTGATCAATTGTTCTGGTCTGATCCTTTATTCCTGTTTCCCTTGTAGCCTGCTGTGTCGTGTCTGCATCTCCTGCTAACAGATAAGACATTTTCTTCTTTTGTGTTTGTGCTATATTTTTGCATCTTGTCCTGCACTTCTGTGGGGGCCTTCAGGGTCCCCTCCGGGGGCTTCTGCCCTCTCAGTTTTGTTCAGCCACAGATGTTTGTACTTTTGCTTTTTCCAGTTTTTTCAGTGGCTGCTGTTTTGATTTTGTTACACCAGAGAACTAATTTAGGTGGAAGAGGTCGTGTGATCTCAGGTGTTTTTGAAATTAGTAGAGTTGGTGCCTTTCAGGGTTTTCTGGGATTGCAGTAAGTACCCTTCCTATCCTTTTCTATTTAGTTAGTTTGGGCCCCAGCGTTTGCTCATACTATTTTCTTTCTGTGTCAGTATTTCATCTTGTCTAACCGCCATTACATGTTTGGGGGCTTTCTATTGTCTTTGGGGTTCTGCTCGGGGCAGATAGCTTTCCTATTTCTATCTTTAGGTGTAGTTAGTTTCTCAGGCTGTGACGAGGCGTCTAGGACCAAGTAGGAACGCTCCACGGCTGCTTAGTTGTGGTGGTTAGTCAGGGTACTGCAATCTCATAGATTCAACTGCTCTGGTGTATTGCCTTTTTTACCTGCACTCCTCAGCTACCGAAACATAACAGAACTCCTTTCAGATTGTTGGAAGACCATTTCCGGTGACTACTCTTGAAGCTCATCAAGAGAATGCCAAGAGTGTGCAAAGCAGTCATCAAAGCAAAGGTGGCTACTTTGAAGAACTAGAATATAAGACATAATTTCAGTTGTTTCACACTTTTTTGTTAAGTATATAATTCCACATGTGTTAATTCATAGTTTGATGCCTTCAGTGTGAATGTACAATTTTCATAGTCATGAAAATACAGAAAAATCTTTAAATGAGGTGTGTCCAAACTTTTGGTCTGTACTGTATATATATTGTGAGACAGTGAAGGAATGTGTGTTGAATGGGGTGTACATTTCACCTGGATGCTTTGCTGACTGGTATAAGGGAAATGTATGGCTTTGTAAACCTAGTGGTAGAGAAAGGTCACTACACCTTACATTCATTACACACTTGCAGCTCAGGCCTGAAACTACTCAGGTGTTAATTAGGAGACCAGAAGTAGGTGTCTGCGAACACAGTCAGAGAGCTCGCTTAGTCTGGACAAGGAGTCCCGGCACAAGAAGCAGTCTCCATGAGCTGTATGAGCTGTCTCAGTCTGGGTGCTCGATGTACCCGGACACGGAGGAGACTCTGTGAACCTCCATGCAGGGTAAATACTGAACATATGTGTTGTTTTGGCCCTGGCTGTTAGAGCGGGACCCGGATAGATAGGGAAATCTATCTAAGTGTAATTAGTGGCTGGACAAGCCCAGGTCTTCTGTTTATGATTTGTTTTTATCTGTTTGCTGTGGACTTTAATAAAGCTGGTTGCGGCCAGTTTGCACCAGTACTGCTGTGAATGAACTGTTTCCGTGCCACTCTGTCTACCCGGACGGCGATCCCAGAGCTATATCCCCTGAAAAGCTTACAATTGGCGGAGAATGCTGGGGCAGCACAGTGGCTGATACAATTGGTGCTGGAATGTGTGTGCAGCACAGTGGCTTAGAGACAGCAATAAAGGTGAAGTCTGTTGAAATCGCAGCAGAGAAAAAAAAAAAAAGTGTGTCAGAGAAACGTCTATTGGAGCAGTCTTAAAGAGACAGTAGCCCTAATAGAGTTTGCAAAAGAGAAAAAAAAAAAAGTGTGTCTGCACAGCAAAGCTGAACTTGTTGTGGAAAAGACTGTGGAGTGTGCAGCAGCAAAGAGAAACGTCTATTGGAGAAGTCTTAAAGAGACAGTGGCCTAATAGAGTTTGCAGAGAAAAAAAAAAAAAAAGTGTCTGCACAGCAGAGCTGAATTTTTCTGTGGAAAAGACTGTGGAGTGTGTATGTCTTGAGTGAAGACTGCGTTGTTGAGACAGAGAAGTCTGACAGCATGGATGACAGCATGGAGGCGCTGTTTGAACAAATGGCGCAAGTTAATGTGCAACATAAGACTGCCGTGGTTGAGACAGATAAGTCCGGCAGTATGGAGGAGCTCATTGAGTACCTGGTACAGGCCCAGCAGTGCATGCAACTGCAGTGCCAGCAGCAGCAGCAGGAGAATAACCGGTTGTTGGAGCAGATTGCAGCTCTCAGCACCTCGTCCCAGAGTAATGTTGTGAAGGCACCTGCCTTGTCCGCTGTAAAGAAGGCGGTAAGACGGTCCTGAAAAAGATGACACCTCGTGATGATGTGGAGGTATATCTCACTAGGTTTGAGAGATTGGCAGAGAAGGAGAATCTGCCCCTATCTGAATGGGCCATGATGGTCGCCCCTATCTGATTGGAGAGCCCCAAAGGGCCTATGCTGACCTGAGCGAGCAGGACAGCCAAGACTATGCCAAGCTGAAAGCGGAGATTCTTACCCGGCTGGGTGTTACGGTGACAGCCCTTGCCAGGGGAGTTCATGACTGGAGATGCAGTTTGGGAGTCTGCAGTCAGCAAACCTGATTATGGAGTTGAAAAGGTGATAGTGAACCACTACACCCGAGCATGTCCTCCTGAGGTACAGCCAGAGGTCGGACAAGGAGACCACCAGGACGCCAATCGTCTGGTCAGCCTGATGGAGAAGGCCTTCGCCAGCAAAGACTGTCTCCGTGACAGCCGTCTGAGAGGTCGTCACTTCAGAGTTCCCGGACGCTGAACTCTCGCGGTAAGAGCGTTCCAGCTGTTGGGGACATGGGGTATGCTGATAAGCGGGTTCGGGCCGAGGGGACATGTGGGTGGAAAAGTGTGATGGACAGGGTTGGAGATGTCGTGAAATTGCAGCCAACTGTCCAATAGAGGGGGAGCCTATGTATTGTGATGTTGGCAGATCCCTCTCTCCCTGCGCAGAGCCTGTGTGTGTGTCCACCTCAGCCGAAGAGACTGGACCACAGGTGTGCCCGGTGGTTGTAAATGACTGCCCAACACAGGCCCTCTTGGACTCAGAGAGTCCAGTGACTTCCGTATGTGACAGCCTGATTGATAGGGACTTCATCCCTGATAAGCACCTGAGTATGGTGTGCATCCATGGAGACACCAAAGTCTACCCAGAGACTGCCGTGGACTTGGTCCCCAAACTCGGGGAGGTTTCATATGAAGTGGGGGTAGTGAAGAACCTGGTGCAACCCGTTATATTGGGTAATGACTTTCCCCGGTCTAAGGATCGTGGGGGAAAAATGTTTCTGATGGACAGTGTGATGAAGCTCCTACTGAGGGTGCGCAGTCCCGAGGGGCGGAACACAATGCTAGTGGGCCGTTAAACTTATGTGATAATGATGATGACCATGATAATGATGATGATGATGATGATGATGATGGTGATCATGATAATGATGATGACCATGATAATGATGCTGATGCTGATAATGATGATGATCATGATAGTTGATGATGATACTGATCATAATCATGATAATGATATTGATAATATTATGACTGTGATAGTGATGAAATTCCTTTGCAGGTGATGTTGGGAGACGAGGATGGTGGTTCTCGGGAACCGAGTGTCCCTGACTTGCCTGTGTCCTGTGACAATTTTGAGAATGAGCAGTGGCGAGACCCCACTCTTAGGACGACACAGGAAAATTAAATGTTCTAAATGAGGTTTCCCAAGAGCCTGGCTCTGAGGAGAGGTTTCCTCATGCTGCATGGACAATAGCCTATTGTATAGGACACTGAAGTCCAGGGAGAGGTCGTGAGTCAGCTCCTGTGCCTGAGCTATATAGAAGTATAGTGCTGGGGTTGTCACATAGTCACATACTTGAGGGACCAGATGGTGAAGTTAATGTTGTGGATGACATGTTAACTAAGGTTCCAGATCAGGATGTGAATGAGAATGAATTGTATACTCCTGAAGTGAGCAGGATGAGAATGAGAATGAATTGTATAACCCTGAAAGTGACCCGGATTGGCTGAGAAAAAGGGGTCAGACAGGGATAGGGGGAGTGATAGTGAATCATCTAATGACAATAAAGCAACCAGTGCAAATGAGGAAGGCATGGTAGCAGAGGAGGTTGAGAGTCCTGAGAAGAAAGCTGATGCTGACCTTACAGCCAGACAGAAGATGGCATCTGAAGATGTTTTACAGTTGGCGTTCCCTGGCGAAGACTAAGGTGAAAGGACGAGAGCTGAGCTTTAAAGGCAGGACTCTGAAACTGAACACAGCACAAGTGGATGCTGTTGAAGATGAGAAGTGTCGGTGTGTGGTGTGGATCTGCATCATGCCAAGGACTCTGAAGGTGATGCTGCAGAGGTGGAAAAAGCCATAGAAGTGGTAGACACCAAACCAGATGCCTCATCAGTAGCTGCAACTCGTGAAGCTCAGGCTGGAAGTTCGGCGCCCGGCGCCCCAGCTGTGTTCCCGAGTGATACCAAGGATCTGGATAAGTCACAAGATGAGATTTTGAGACATCGGGCTGGCGTTGGTGAGCTCAAGCGCACTTTCAGGGAGGCTACATCGGAGCCACGTCCCAACAAATGGGGAAAAGCGATGTGTCACTCCGTTGACGCTACAGACACACGGGAGCCCAGATGGGATGCAGAACGTGGTGGAAGAGAAGAATCCGGCGGGTTCTGAGTATACAGATGCAGCTATCAAGGAGAACTTGAAAGCTGGAATAAATGGAGATATTGGAGACCATAATGATGTGACTGAAGAAGTAGAATGTAAGACTGACGGTAGGGCTTCTGAGCATGTCCTACCAGAAGAGCCTGAAGAAGGGGCTGAAGACATAAAGGACGTCCAACAGGTACAAGATGAATGATTACTTCTCAGAAAAAACTCCAAACTGTGATGAAGGAGCGTGATGAGAGCCATGAGCATCTTCTGGAGAAGTCTCAATGAAGTAAAGAAGGTTTCAAGGGGAACTGGAGAAAAGTGAAAAACCCCCTATACCTTCTGTGATAGTTGGTGACACATGGTCAGTGCACCAGGGACAGGAGGTACGTGAGTTTCTGAGAAAGAGTCAGCAGAAGTGTTCTGATGTGCCGGGTCGTACTTCTCTGGCCAGGCACTATATCGAAACTGAGCCCGACCCTAAGGTCAAGATGAAACCGTGCAGGGATACCCGAGGCCGCAGAGAGCATAGGCCTGGGAGGGTACAGGTAGTGCGGATGCTTCAGATGAAGAGAAAGCTGATGTTGGCTATGGCTCAGGTGAAGATACAGATGACAGTAGTGAAGATGAAGCTGATGAAGGCCATGACTGGTCCAGAGTTCGCTGTCTCTTTTGGATTGTTGACCAGCCCTCCGGTCTGGATGACCAGCCCTCCGGTCTGGAGAAGAGGGAGGGGATATGTGAGACAGTGAAGGAATGTGTGTTGAGTGGGGTGTACATTTCACCTGGATGCTTGCTGACTGGTATAAGGGAAATGTATGGCTTTGTAAACCTAGTGGTAGAGAAAGGTCACTACACCTTACATTCATTACACACTTGCAGCTCAGGCCTGAACTACTCAGGTTGTTAATTAGGAGACCAGAAGTAGGTGTCTGCGAAACACAGTCAGAGAGCTTGCTTAGTCTGGACAAGGAGTCCCGGCACAAGAAGCAGTCTCCATGAGCTGTATGAGCTGTCTCAGTCTGGGTGTCGATGTACCCCGGACACAGGAGTAGTCTCTGTGAAAATCCATGCTGGTAGCTGCTGAATAGGAGGGATCTCTCTCAAGTCTGGACTTTGGATGTGCTTCAGACACAAGGAGGAGACTCTGTGAACCTCCATGCAGGTAAATAAGGGGAAAAAATGTGTGTTTTTTGGCCCTGGTGTTAGACCCGGACCGGATAGATAGGGAAATCTATCTAAGTGTAATTAGTGGCGGGACAAGCCCAGGTCTTCTGTTTATGATTTGTTTTTATCTGTTTGCTGTGGACTTTAATAAAAGCTGGTTGCGGCCAGTTTGCACCAGTACTGCTGTGAATGAACTGTTTCCGTGCCACTCTGTCTACCCGGACGGCGACCCCAGAGCTATACCCCCTAAAAAGCTTACAATATATAATATATTTTATATATATATATATATATATAATATATAAAACTGTATATCATGGGCGTACCAGGATCAAAACTAGGGGGGGAAAGCCAATGTCACATCTTATACAGGTTACATCATATACACTGTACATTATCCTGCATATTAGGTATGGAGCATTAGAACAGTTGTATATTGTAAATACAGCAGTGTATGCGACACTATACAGTCATGGCCAAAAGTTTTGAGAATGACACAAATTATTATATTTTCACATGATCTGCTGCCCTCTGGTTTTTAGTGCGTGTTTGACAGATGTTTTTTATCACTGACAGAAATATAATTGCAAAAAATATGAGTAACAAAGCTTATTTGACAGTTAGAATGAGTTAATGCAGCAAGTCAATATTTGCAGTTTGCCCCTCTTCTTCAGGACCTCTGCAATTCTCCCTGGCTGCTCTCAATCAACTTCTGGACCAAATCCTGACTGATAGCAGTCCATTCTTGCACAATCAAAGCTTTCATTTTGTCAGAAATTTTAGTTTTTTGTTTGTCCATCGTTCTCTTGTGATTGACCACAAGTTCTCAATGGGATTAAGATCTGGGGAGTTCCAGGCCATGGACCAAAATCTCTATGTTTTGTCCCTGAGCCATTTAGTTATCACCTTTGCTTTATGGCAAGGTGCTCCATCATGCTGGAAAAGGCATTGTTGATCGCCAAACTGCTCTTGGGAGGGTTGGGAGAAGTTGCTCTTGGAGGACATTCTGGTACCATTCTTTATTCATGGCTGTGTTTTTAGGCAAGACTGTGAGAGCCGATTCCCTTGGCTTGGAAGCAACCCCACACATGAAGGGTTTTCAGGATGCTTAACAGTTGGCATGAGACAAGACTGGTGGTAGCGCTCACCTTGTCTTCCGAATGAGGCGTTTTCCTGATGTCCCAAAAAATCGAAAAGGGGATTCATCAGAGAAAATCTTTACCCCCGTCCTCAGCAGTCCCCCTGCCTGTACTTTTTGCAGAATATCAGTCTGTCCATTAAAGTTTTTTTCTGGAGAGAAGTGGCTTCTTTGCTGCCCTCCTTGAGACCAGGCCTTGCTCCCAAAAGTCTCTGCCTCACAGTGCATGCAGATTTCACTCACACCTGCCTGCTGCCATTCCTGAGCAAGCTGTGCACTGCTGGTAGCCCGATTCCGCAGCTGAAACACTTTTAAGAGACAGTCCTGGCGCTTGCTGGTCTTTCTTGGGCGCCCTGGAGCCTTTTTGGCAACAATGGAACCTCTCTCCTTGAAGTTCTTGATGATGCGATAGATTGTTGACTGAGGTGCAATCTTTCTAGCTGCGATACTCTTCCCTGTTAGGCCATTTTGTGCATTGCAATGATGGGCTGCACGTGTTTCTTTAGAGATAACCATGGTTAACAGAAGAGAAACAATGATGCCAAGCACCAGCCTCCTTTTAAAGTGTCCAGTGGTGTCATTCTTACTTAATCATGACAGATTGATCTCCAGCCATGTCCTCATCAACACCCACACCTGTGTTAATGGAGCAATCACTGAAAAGAGGTTAGCTGGTCTTTTTAAGGCAGGGCTGCAATGATGTTGAAATGTGTTTTGGGGGATAAAGTTCATGTTCTAGCCAAATATTGACTTTGCAAGTAATTGCTGTTAAGCTGATCACTCTTTATAACATTTGGAGTATATGCAAATTGCCATTAGAAAAAGTGAAGCAGTAGACTTTGTAAAAATTATATTTGTGTCATTCTCAAAACTTTTGGCCATGACTGTACACTGTATGCGACACTGTATATACCATTATTATACATGGCACACTCACTCTATACAAAGAATAAGAGGCATTATAACCTGCGTGTATATACCACACGATATGTATGACCCGTATACACCTTTTACTACACTCTTATTTTTAAGTAAAAAAAAATAAAAATAAACAGGAACAAATACAATACTTAAAATAAAGAACAAGTAAAGTTAAAAATCAACAAACTTACAGGTATTTCAATGGGAAAATATGGGCCTGCTTTTGGCTAATGAGATGGTCAATGTTCAGTTCCATATTTGTCACAAGGTGAAGCAATTTTTTCTCTTTCTTGATATCATTATTTCCTAGGGATTCCAAATTGCTATTAGTAAAATACCAATTATATACAGCGCTACAAAAACAATATACCAGCAATAAAACTGCCCACACAGAGAAATACAGCCTTTCACTGCCATCACTACAGCCTTGCCAATCCATATCATTTCAAACCTCATCAGTGCACATATTGGCGCAACTCCGCTTTTAGCTCAGGCTCAGACTGGTGTGGTGCGAGAGTCCCTAATAGACAGGTAAATGTCCCCAATAGGCAGCATTGGTCCCCAAAAGGCAGCATATGTCCTCAATAGGCAGCATAGGTCCCAATAGGCAGCATATGTCCTCCCAAAAGGCAGCATAGGTCCCCAATAGGCAGCATATGTCCTCAATAGGCAGCATAGGTCACAATAGGCAGCATAGTCCCCAATAGGCAGCATATGCCCTCAATAGGCAGCATAGTCCCCAATAGGCAGCATATGTCCTCAATAGACAGCATATGTCCTCAATAGACAGCATAGGTCCCAATAGGCGCATAGGCCCCCAATACGCAGCATAGGTCCCCAATAGGCAGCATAGGTCCCCATAAGCAGCATAGCCCCCAATAGTCAGCATAATCCCAATAGCAGCATTATCCCCCTTTAGCCAGCATAATCCCCAATAGCCAGCATAACCCCCCAATAGCCAACGTAATCCCCCATAGGCAGCATAGCCCGATATAGGCAGCATAGTCCCCAATAGCCAGCATGATCTCCATAAGCAGCATAGTCCCCAATAGCCAGCATAATCCCCCAATAGCCAGCATAATCCCCCATAGGCAGCATAATCCCCCATAGGCAGCATAATCCCTCATAGACAGCATAATCCCCCAATAGCCAGCATAACCCCCCATGCCAGCATAATCCCCAATAGCCGCATAATCCCCAATAGCCAGCAAAATCTCCCCCCATAGCCAGCATAATCCCCCATAGCCAGCATAATCCCCATAGCCAGCATAATCCCCCAATAGCCAGCATAATCCTCATAGACAGCATAATCCCCAATAGCCAGCATAATCCCCCATAGCCAGCATAATCCCCCAATAGCCAGCATAATCCCCCAATAGCCAGCTTTAATCCCCCCATAGCCAGCATAATCCCATAGCCGCATAATCCCCCAGTAGCCAGCTTTAATCCCCATAGGCAGCATAATCCCCATAGCCAGCATAACCCCCCAATAGCCAGCATAATCCCCCTTTAGCCAGCATAATCCCCCATAGCCAGCATAATCCCCCATACCCAGCATAATCCCCCCATACCCAGCATAATCCCCCAAATAGCCAGCATAATCCCCTTTGCCAGCATAATCCCCCATAGCCAGCATAATCCCCCAATAGCCAGCTAATCCCCCAATAGCCAGCAAAATCCCCTTTGGCAGCATAATCCCCCAATAGCCAGCATAATCCCCCATAGCCAGATAATCCCCCTTTAGCCAGCATAATCCCCAATAGCCAGCATAATCCTCCTTTGGCAGCATAATCCCCCAATAGCCGCATAATCCCCATAGCCAGCATAAACCCCAATAGCCGCATAATCCCCATAGCAGCATAAACCCCAATAGCCAGCATAATCCCCAATAGCCAGCATAACCCACAATAGCAGCATAATCCCCACTAGGCCGGGCCCGGCGTAAAAAAAAAAATTTGGGCCAGTACTCACCTATGTCCCCCGCTGCTCTGAAGAAGCGCGCGCGGGAAATCGTCTTTCCTGGCACAGGCGGCGTGACGTCATCGGGGCGCCCCAGGCGGCGTGATGACGTTACGTCGCCTGTGCTGCATATGGTAGGCCACAAGGCCTTCCCCACCACATTCCACCCGCGATTTAAAGGGGCCCGCCGGCACTGAACTGTCAGTTCAATGTCGGCGGGGCGACGGGTCGGTTCCTTCACTGTGCGCCCCTGCTTCTGGGGGGGCAGCTGCCCCCCTGTCCCACAGTGGGTACGCCCATGCTTTTATATACTCGAGTATAAGCCGACCGAGTATAAACCGAGGCACCTAATTTTGCCACTGAAAACTGGGTAAGCTTATTGACTCGAGTATAAGCCAGGTAAGCATTGTCCCCTCATTCCTATCCAGTATGTGTGGTTCCCCCCCTCCTGTCAGCTTGTGTGGCTCCCCTGCTGTATGCATGGCTCCCTGTCTCATCCTGTATGCATGGGTCCGCTCCCACTCTCCCATCCTTGTATGCATGGCTCCACTCCCACCCTCCCAAAACCCGTATGCATAGCTCCGCTCCCACTCTCCCATCCTTGTATGCATGGCTCCGCTCCCCCCCTCCTATCCTTGTATACATTTGGGTTCCGTGTCCCATCCCGGGATTTATGGCTCCGCTCCCACCCTCCCATCCTGTATTTCATGGCTCCGCTCCCACCCTCCCATTTTTGTATGCATTTGGGCCCCCTCCCACCCTCCATCCTTGTATGCATGGCCCGCTCCCCCCTCCATCCTTGTATGCATGACTTCGCTCCCCCCTCCCATCCTTGTATGCATGGCTCCGCTCACACCCTCCCACTTGTATGCATGGCTCCGCTCCCCCTTCCATCCTTGTAGGCTGCTTCGCCCCCCCTCCCTTCCTTGTATACATGGCTCGCTCTCAACCTCCCATCCTTGTATGCATGGCTCCGCTCCCCCTTCCATCTTGTATGCATGGCTTCGCTCCCCCTCCCTTCCCTTTTTATCCATGGTTCCGCTTCAAAACCCCCCAACCCTTTTATGATGGCTCCGCTCCCCCCCTCCCTTCCTTGTATGCATGGCTGGGCTTCCCTGTCCTCCCCCATATACTTACCTGACCGTAGTCCACGTCCCTGATCTCTATCCCCGGGGCGTCTGCTTCGTCCTGTGTGGTGCGGTCATGTGGTACGCTCATTAAGGTCATGGGAAAATGGAATGCCACGCCTATGGGAGTGGAG
This sequence comes from Oophaga sylvatica, assembly GCA_033576555.1. NCBI lineage: Eukaryota > Metazoa > Chordata > Amphibia > Anura > Dendrobatidae > Oophaga > Oophaga sylvatica. The sequence goes on from JARQOD010000008.1 coordinate 114,588,960, forward strand.
TTGCGTCCATATTCATGACCTTAATGAGTGGTACTACGTGACCCTCAGCACAGGATAAAGCTTTCCACGCCCGGGAAAAAGGATGCAGGCACGGAAAGGGGAGTATTGGTGTCTTCTGGAAGCCGGCGGCTGTAGCTGTCACTACAGTGACTGCGGCTCCCGTGTGTCCGTATTTGAGACGTGGCTCCGCGGACGGCAACAGAACTGCAACGGCCCCGGGCTGGGCAGGGACTGGTGGTTGGGGACCCTGCTCTAGGGGATGTGTCACAGCAGCAGTGACCTGGTCCCTGGCACTGGGCGTCCAATAAAAATGAAGATAAAAGGGGAATAAAGATTATAGATATAGTTCGTGACGCCACTGTGGTATTCGGGCAAATAGGTGTTAGCGACACTGCAGCTTCAGTTCTCTGGGGTAGTTATTGATGCAGCGAGTTGGTCGGTCTCCACAGGCGACCCTTTTCCCCGGGCAGTGGAAATGTAAATGTAGGATTTTGTAGTGTAGGGTGAGGTGGCAGCAAATAAACAGGGGAACAGCAG
>JARQOD010000008.1:114589596-114660421 GCA_033576555.1 Oophaga sylvatica
CTGGCACTAAGAATGTTAAGGCGGATGCCCTCTCGAGGAGTTTCCTTGCGGACTCTCCTGCATTATCTGATCCTTCTGTTATTTTGAAAGAGGGTGTAGTTCTTTCCGCCATCTCACCCAATTTGAGACTTGCTCTGGAGGGTGTCAGGAGGATAGGCCCGAGCGCTGCCCTGTTGGAAAATTGTTTGTCCCGGACCAGTGGAAAAAGAGTGTGATGTCTGAGATTCATTGTTCCGCGTTGGCTGGGCATCCCGGAATTTTTGGTACCAGAGACTTGGTTAGTCGGTCCTTTTGGTGGCCTACCTTGTCTCGTGATTGCAGGGAATTTGTGCAGTCCTGCGGGACTTGCTCTCGCTCCAAGCCTTGCTCTCGCTCTAGAGGTTTGTTGATGCCATTGCCTGTGCCCAAGAGACCATGGACCCATATCTCTATGGATTTAATTTCCGACCTCCCTGTTTCTCAGAGAATGACCGTCATCTGGGTGATTTGTGATAGGTTTTCCAAGATGATACATCTTGTGCCATTACCTAAGTTGCCTTCCTCCTCTGAATTGGTGCCTTTGTTCCTTCAGCACGTGGTTCGTTTACACGGCATTCCTGAGAACATTGTGTCTGACAGAGGAGTCCAGTTTGTTTCCAGATTTTGGAGGACCTTTTGTTCTAAACTTGGTGTTCAATTGTCTTTCTCCTCGGCGTTTCATCCTCAGACCAATGGTCAAACTGAGAGAACAAACCAGACATTGGAGACTTATCTAAGATGCTTTGTGTCTGCTGATCAGGATGACTGGGTCTTTTTTTGCCTTTGGCTGAGTTTGCTCTTAATAATAGGGCTAGCTCTGCCACTTTGATGTCTCCATTTTTCTGTAATTCTGGGTTTCACCCTCGATTTTCTTCAGGACAGACGGAGGCTTCTGTCTGTCCAGGTGTTGACTCTGTTGTGGAGCGTATGCAACAGATTTGGGACCAGGTAGTGGAGAGGTTGTCCCTCTCTCAGGAGAGGGCCCAGCGGTTTGCTAACCGGCATAGGACTGATGGTCCTCGGTTTTAAAGTGGGGGACTTGGTCTGGTTGTCCTCAAGAAATATTCCTATGAGAGTGGCATCTCCTAAATTTAAGCCTAGGTTCATTGGACCTTATAAGATCATGGAGATTCTTAATCCTGTTTCTTTTCGTTTGCTTCTTCCAGGGACATTTAAGATCCATAACGTGTTCCACAAGTCCTTGTTGAAGAGGTTTGTTGAGCCAGTGGTTCCTACTGCTTTGCCTCCTGACCCTGTTCTGGTTGAGGGCAATATGGAGTTTGTGGTTGAGAAAATATTGAATTCTCGTTTTTCTAGACGGAAACTCCCGTATTTGGTTAAGTGGAGAGGTTATGGTCAGGAAGACAATTCTTGGGTGTTTGCTTCGGACATCCATGCTAGGAGACTCATCCGTGCGTATCATAGAACTCATCCTGACCGACCTGGTTGCTCAAGTGAGGGTTCGGTGACCCCTCCTCAAGGGGGGGGTACCGTTGTGAATGGACTTGAAATGAGTTCTGAGCAGAGGCTCCCTCTGGTGGTTACAAGCGGTACTGGACTGTCCAGTGAAGATTGTGAGGAGTGGGAATCAGGTGTTACTGACTGGTCTTATATAAGGGAGTCGCCTTCCCATCAGGGTTGCCGGTGATCAATTGTTCTGGTCTCAATCCTTGAGTCCTGTTTCCTTTGTAGCCTGCTTTGTCGTGTCTGCATCTCCTGCTAACAGATAAGACATTTTCTTCTTTTTATTTTTGTGCTTGATTTTTGCATTTTGTCCTGCACTTCTGTGGGGGCCTTCAGGGTCCCCTCCGGGGGCTTTTGCCCTCTCAGTTTAGTTCAGCCACTGATGTTTGTACTTTTGCTTTTTCCAGTTTTTTCAGTGGCTGCTGTTTTGATTTTGTTACACCAGAGAACTAATTTAGGTGGTAGAGGTCGTGTGATCTCAGGTGATTTTGAAATTAGTAGAGTTGGTGCTTTTCAGGGTTTTTTGGGATTGCAGTGAGTGCCCTTCCTAGCCTTTTCTATTTAGGTAGTTTGGGCCCCAACGTTTGCTCATACTATTTTCTGTCTGTGTCAGTATTTCATCTTGTCTAACCGCCATTACATGTTTGGGGGCTTTCTATGTTCTTTGGGGATCTGCTCCGGGGCAGATAGCTTTCCTCTTTCTATCTTTAGGTGTAGTTAGTTTCTCAGGCTGTGACGAGGCATCTAGGACCAACGTAGGAACGCTCCACGGCTGCCTCTAGTTGTGGTGGTTAATTAGGGTACTGCAATCTCATAGATTCCAACTTCTCTGGTGTATTGCCTTTTTTACCTGCACTCCTCAGCTACCGAAACATAACAGACTTTTTGTTCTAAACTTGGTGTTCAATTGTCTTTCTCCTCGGCTTTTCATCCTCAGACCAATGGACAAACTGAGAGAACAAACCAGACATTGGAGACTTATCTGAGATGCTTTGTGTCTGCTGATCAGGATGACTGGGTCTCTTTTTTGCCTTTGGCTGAGTTTGCTCTTAATAATAGGGCTAGCTCTGCCACTTTGATGTCTCCATTTTTCTGCAATTTTGGATTTCACCCTCGATTTTCTTCGGGACAGACGGAGGCTTCTGTCTGTCCAAGTGTTGACTCTGTTGTGGAGCGTATGCAGCAGATTTGGGACCAGGTAGTGGAGAGGTTGTCCCTCTCTCAGGAGAGGGCCCAGCGGTTTGCCAACCGGCATAGGACTGATGGTCCTCGGTTTGAAGTGGGGGACTTGGTCTGGTTGTCCTCAAGAAATATCCCTATGAGAGTTGCATCTCCTAAGTTTAAGCCTAGGTTCATTGGACCTTATAAGATCATGGAGATTCTTAATCCTGTTTCCTTTCGTTTACTTCTTCCAGGGACATTTAAGATCCATAGCGTGTTCCACAAGTCCTTATTGAAGAGGTTTGTCGAGCCAGTGGTCCTATGGCTGCGCCTCCTGACCCTGTTTTGGTTGAGGGCAATCTGGAGTATGTGGTTGAGAAAAATTGGATTCTCGTTTTTCTAGACGGAAACTCCAGTATTTGGTTAAGTGGAGAGGTTATGGTCAGGAGGACAATTCTTGGGTGTTTGCTTCGGACATCCATGCTAGGAGACTGATCCGTGCGTATCACAGAGCTCATCCTGACCGACCTGGTTGCCCAAATGAGGGTTTGGTGACCCCTTCTCAAGGGGGGGGTACTGTTGTGAATGTGTTAGAAATGAATTCTGAGCAGAAGCTCCCTCTGGTGGTTACAAACAGTACTGAACTATTCAATGAAGATTGTGAAGATTGGCAATCAGGTGTTACAGACTGGTCTTATATAAGGAAGGTTCCCTCCCATCAGGGTTGCCAACTTTGGTACCTGGTTCACTTGGAAGCTTGCTGTGTCTTGCCTGCATCTTCTGCTAACAGATAAGATATTTTCTGCTTTTATTTTTGTGCTTGCTTTTTGCATGTTGTCCTGCACTTCTGTGGAGGTCAGCCAGGTCCCCTCCGGGGGCTTGTGCTCCTCTCGGTTTATCTGAGCCACTGTTATTTGTTCATTTGCCTTTTCCAGTTTTTTCAGTGGCTGCTGCTTAGTTTTGTTACACCAGAGAACTAATTTAGGTGGTAGAGGTCATGTGATCTCAGGTGTTTTTGCAATTAGTGAGTTGGTATTTTTTTAGGGTTTTTTGGATTGCAGTAAGTGTCCTTCCTATCCTTTTCTTTCTAGTAAGATTGGGCCCCAACGTTTGCTCATACTATTTTCTGTCTGTGTCTGTATTTCCTCTTGTCTAACCGCCATTACATGTTTGGGGGCTTCCTATGTTCTTTGGGGATCTGCTCCGGGGCAGATAGTTTTCCTCTTTCTATCTTTAGGTGTAGTTAGCTTCTCAGGCGGTGACGAGGCGTCTAGGACCAACGTAGGTAAGCTCCACGGCTGCCTTTAGTTGTGGTGGTTAGTCAGGGTACTGCAATCCAGTAGATTCCAACCTCTCTGGTATATTGCCTTTTTTGCCTGCTCTCCTCAGCTACCAAATCATAACAGTCAAGTATGTAAGTATGGCGCCGGAGATCGCGGTATGCATTCAGTGTCTACGCGTACCGCCATCTCCGGCGCCATACACACTCCTCTTACCTGTAACAGCTGGACGCCCTCTTCTGTCTGGAGCCAGACTGCACAGGCGCATCGCGCTTGCGCAGTCTATAAAGGCTCGGACAGAGTGAGGCTCCTACCGTTATATTATAGATACTGTATATATATATATATATATTATATATATATATACTGCTCAAAAAAAATAAAGGGAACTCTCAAATAACACATCCTAGATCTGAATGAATGAAATATTCTCATTGAATACTTTGTTCCGTACAATGTTGAATGTGCTGACAACAAAATCACACAAAAATCATAAATGGAAATCAAATTTCTTAACCAATGGAGGCCTGGATTTGGAGTCCCCCCAAAATTAAAGTGGAAAAACACTACAGGCTGATCCAACTTTGTTGTAATGTCCTTAAAACAAATCAAAATGAGGCTCAGTTTTGTGTTTGGCCTCCACGTGCCTTTATGACCTCCCTACAATGCCTGGGCATGCTCCTGATGAGGTTACGGATGGTCTCCTGTGGGATCTCCTCTCAGACCTGGACTAAAGCATCCGCCAACTCCTGGACAGTCTGTGGATGGAGGGAGACATGATGTCCCAGATGTGCTCCATTGGATTCAGGTCTGGGGAACGGGCGGGCCAGTCCATAGCTTCAATGCCTTCATCTTGCAGGAACTGCTGACACACTCCAGCCACATGAGGTCTGGCATTGTCCTGCATTAGGAGGAACGCAGGGCCAACTGCACCAGCGTATGGTCTCACAAGGGTTCTGAGGATCTCATCTCGGTACCTAATGGCAGTCAGGCTACCTCTGGCGAGCACATGGAGCGCTGTGCGGCCCTCCAAAGAAATGCCACCCCACACCATTACTGACTCACTGCCAAATCGGTCATGCTGAAGGATGTTGCAGGCAGCAGATTGCTCTCCACGGCGTCTCCAGACTCTGTCACATGTGCTCAGTGTGAACCTGCTTTCATCTATGAAGAGCACAGGGCGCCAGTGGCGAGTTTGCCAATCCTGGTGTTCTGTGGCAAATGCCAAGCGTCCTGCACGGTGTTGGTCATGGAGTCGGTTTCTAACCGTTTGTCCAGACACATTTGTGGCCTGCTGGAGGTCATTTTGCAGGGCTCTGGCAGTGTTCCTCCTGCTGCACTATCTGATCAACTTCTGTAGGTTGTAGAGTCCGTCTCATGCTACCACGAGTGTGAAAGCACAACCAATCTTCAAAAGTAACCAAAACATCAGCCAGAAAGCATTGGTACTGAGATGTGGTCTGTGGTTCCCACCTGCAGAAACACTCCTTTATTGAGTGGGTCTTGATAACTGCCAATAATTTCCATCTATTGTCTATTCCATTTCCACAACAGCATGTGAAATTGATTGTCAATCAGTGTTGCTTCCTAAGTGGACAGTTTGATTTCACAGAAGTTTGATTTATTTGGAGTTATATTCTGTTGTTTAAGTGTTCCCTTATTTTTTTCAGCAGTGTGTTATATATATATATATATATATATATATATATATATATAGATATATCAGTGACACACACACATACAGTGGAGAAAAAAAGGATTTAGTCAGCCACCAATTGTGCAAGTTCTCCCACTTAAAAAGATGAAAGAGGCCTGTAATTGACATCATAGGTAGACCACAACAATGAGAGACAAAATGAGAAAACAAATCCAGAAAATAACCTTATCTGATTTGGCAAGATTTATTTTGCAAATTATGGTGGAAAACAAGTATAACTACTATAATACTGCTCCCTATATACAAGAATATAACTACTATAATACTGTTTCCTATATACAAGAATATAACTACTATAATACTGTTTCCTATATACAAGAATATAACTCCTATAATACAGCCCCTATGTACAAAAATATACGGTAACTACTATAATTCTGCCCCCTAGGTACCAGAATATAACTACTATAATACTGCTCCTATGTACAAGAATATTATGACTATTATACATAGATATATGTCTGAACTTGCTCACTAATCTGCAACCGTCCTTTATGGCTGGAGGACTGCTCTTTCCTATTATTTGGGCCATCTGCCTGCACTGGGGACTTTCCATCACCTTATACATATTTCATTTTCCACCTGCTCATCTCAGTTCACTCTCCTCTATAACTGTGCTCAGATGTTTTGCTGATCTGAAGATAATAACTGCGTTAGAAAAAGCTGAAAAAATTACATATTTTGCAAACTTTATGCTAATGTTTGTATCCAGCCTTTCATTTGCACATGTGTTGCTTGAGGTTGATGACATTAGCCATGCACCTCGGCCACTCATAGGTCCTAGCAGAGAATGAATTCTGCCAGCTGAGCTCTCACAATTAAAGTTGAGCGAATTTTTCAAAATTCGGTTCCGATTACGATTAGCGGCGAATATTGTATTTGCAATATTGGCAGAACAAAGCCGAACGTCATTACAGTCAACTGGAGCAGAAATGACCGAATATGTTCGGAATCGATCGTCAAACATAAAATTCAGCACAAATAGGGTACGAATATGGCAAATTCAGATTCGGCAACCGAAATTCGCTGAAGTCTACTCACAATGCACTGCAGTCTAAAAAAAAAAAAAAGTTGTGGAGAGAAAAAACATAATGTAACTGTGAGATCCGAGACGAATATTAAAGCAAAGGATTTACAGTATTACTTCACATTCCAGGAGGATTGTAATTGCAGAGATTATTGTACAGTGGAATTATTCTTTAAAATCCCCCTTTAAATGCACAAGAAAGAGGACATGAAGTGCGAATGATATGTGGGTGCTCTTGGCATTGTGTGTATGAATATTCACATGTATAACTCTGGTAACTCTGGGTATTTGAACCCCTGCAGTCCCTCTCCTCTTTTAATGTGAATCCTAGGACTCCCCCATGTGATACTTTCCCTGGGCCTCTTGCCCAGAGCCTGGTTAATTTCAAGTTACCATGACACAAAATACCTTGTTAGGCAGTGAATGGGACACAGCAGGAATGTAAATGAGAACAGGATTTCCAGGACCTGTAGCTCAATCCAAGACACGTCACAATAATTAGTGATGAGCGAACGTGCTCGGATAAGGCGTTATACGATCATGCTCATGTTCTAACTGAGAGTGTTCAAAAAATAAGTTTGAGTCCTCGAGCCTGCATGGTTCGCGGCTGTTCGACAGACACAACACATGCAGGGATTGCCTAACAAACAGGGAATCCCTGCAAGTGTTATGGCTGTCTTACAGCCGTGAGACATGCAGCCGCGGGGACTCAAACATTTTATGCACACACTGAAGTCGCTCAGTTAGCTCACAAAGCGTGACCTTATAACAACTTATCTGAGCACGTTCGCTCATCAATAATAATAATACATGGCCCTGTAAACCAAAATGATATATCACACTTAGTAGGTATGAGATACTAAACATTGTCATGTTTATTTGTATAACTAAAGTTGTTTTCTGCAAATCATTCCACCCAGTATTATAATAGTCATATGCAATGACTAAAGACAAGCGTCTGAAGGAGTTTGCTTCTAATTTTATATGTATTTATTATCGGTGTGGTGATGAAGTTGTCATTTTTGTTTTACATTGAATAAACTATGGCTTTTTATGGAAGAACCTGAAGCTGGAAATTCATCCTTCTCTACAAATCCTTCTTGCACCACAAGCTTCCGTGCAGTGATCTCTATTATGATTTGGTAGCCGAGGAGGACAGTCGCAAAAACAGGCCAGGCAACCAGAAACCCAGAGAGGTTGGTAACTAGCGGATGGCAGGCTCCTAAACTGACAGCACAACTAGAAGTAGCCGTGGGACGTGCAAACGGTGCCCTAGACGCCTCGACACAGCCGGAGAGTAAACTAAGCCTAAAGAGAGAAAGGGGAAAGCTAACTGCCCCGGAGTAGAGCCCCCAAAGGAATAGGTAGCCACCAAACACATATTGGCGGTGAGACAAGATGAAATACAAACACAGGCAGAAAATAGCGCAAGCAAAAGCTGGGGCCCAAACTGTCTAGATAGAACAGGACAGGAAAGAATACTGTCTGCAATCCAGCAAAAACTCTAAGAAAATTCCAACACGTCTGATATGCAAAAATACTGAGACTACACGATCTCTCCCCCGCTAGATCAGAACTCTGGTGTGAACTGATAGCAAATCAGCAGATACTGAAATAACATGGAACTGAAAATACATAAACAGTCTCAGGTGTGAACTGATAGCAAATCAGCAGATACTGAAATAACAGGGAACTGAAAATACATAAACTGTGGCAAATGAGAAACAGAGTCCAGTGCAGGCCCCTGCAGGGGAACCTGGCTGTCCTAACTCCAGAAGGGCAGAAAAATGAGATAGACAAAAGGGAAAACAAATGCCAAAGAAATAAACAGCAAATAACTTATCTGAAAGTTGCAGGACAAAGCAGGAAGCAAGCTGACTTCCAAAAGGGACCAGGAAGAAACAAATCACCGGCGGTGAGGTTGCTCACTTATATCTCCCCAGTCAGTAACACCTGATTGCCAATCCTCGCCCCAGGTGATAGACTTCTGTTAGCCAAGGCAGCTTCATTACTATCAGCAGCCACCAGGGGTAGCCCAAACTCAGAAGTCAAATTCAGAGTGTTCACAACAGATCTCCATATAGGTAAGCGGACTACAGAAGGTTTTCCTTTCATTACTATTTTCAAAATTATGGCACTTATATTTTTGTATATAGGGGGCAGTATTATATACAAAAACATTACTCTACAAGACAGAATTATAGTTGCTACATTCTTTTACATAAAAGACAATATTGTACTGACAAAATTAAAATCCATAAACACATTGCCAGAGAGGGGACATATTATCCTCACATTGAACATAGGTGATTAATTATACAGTGGGTACAGAAAGTATTCAGACCCCTTTAAATTGTTCACTCTTTGTTTCATTGCAGCCATTTGGTAAATTCAAAACAGTTCATTTTTTTCTCATTAATGTACACTCTGCACCCCATCTCGACTGGAAAAAAAACAGAAATGCAGAAATTTTTGCAAATTTATTAAAATACAAAAACTGAAATATCACATGGTCATAAGTATTCAGATCCTTTGCTCAGTATTGAGTAGAAGCACCCTTTTGAGCTAGTACGGCCATGAGTCTTCTTGGGAATGATGCAACAAGTTTTTTACACCTGGATTTGGGGATCCTCTGCCATTTTTCCTTGCAGATCCTCTCCAATTCCGTCAGGTTGGATGGTGAACGTTGGTGAACAGCCATTTTCAGGTCTCTCAAGAGATCTGGCTGGACCAGTCAAGAATGGTCACAGAGTTGTTCTGAAGCCACTCCTTTGTTATTTTAGCTGTGTGCTTAGGGTTATTGTCTTGTTGGAAGGTGAACCTTCGGTGAAGTCTGAGGTCCAGAGCACTCTGGAAGAGGTTTTCATCCAGGATATCTCTGTACTTGGCCGCATTCATGTTTCCTTCAATTACAGCCAGTCATCCTGTCCCTGCAGCTGAAAAACACCCCCATAGCATGATGCTGCCACCACCATGTTTCACTGTTGGGATTGTATTGGGCAGGCGATGAGCAGTGCCTGGTTTTCTCCACACAGGCCGCTTAGAATTATCACCAAAAAGTTCTATCTTCGTCTCATCAGACCAGAGAATCTTATTATTCATAGTCTGGGAGTCCTTCATGTATTTTTTAGCAAACTCTATGCGGGCTTTCATATGGCTAGCACTGTGGAGAGGCTTCCGTCGGGCCACTCTGCCATAAAGGCCCGACTGGTGGAGGGCTGCAGTGATAGTTGACTTTGTGGAACTTTCTCCCATCTCCCTACTGCATCTGTGGAGCTCAGCAACAGTGATATTGTGGTTCTTCTTTACATCTCTCACCAAGGCTCTTCTCCCACGATTGCTCAGTGTAATACTATTGTAGGAACTCGAGGATTCTGATAGCGTGGGGCAATGAACAATCAGAGACGGGTTTCTTTGAATGCAAATAATGTATTTGTGAAACAGCAAAACACCCAAAAACAATATTCAAACAACCCGTAGTGACATGCAATGAGTCCATATATATATACACAAGTCCAGTTATATGAATCCGGATATATAAGTCTTTGAACCTCTATAGCGAGGGTGGTAAAGTTCTTACGACGGAGTCCTCACACAAATGTGACCACAAGGTAAGTCTGATGCACAGATAACGTGGCTGGATTTACACACTGCTGGTGTGTGAAGAGTCAGATCCAGGTATGCAGAAAACACAGGGAAGTCCAGGAACAAGTTAATCTCAGTTGTGGCTTAATTCAGTGAAGTCCAACAACAAGTTCATATGTCAGTAAGGTTCCAGTAACAGTTCCAACAGCTCTCACCAGAGGTAATGCACAAAGGGTTTAAACAGCAACAGTTCAGAAACACAGTTCTTATCAGATGGAGTGAACCAAGGGTTAAATTCCCAAGTCAACAGTTTAGTGATAACACAGTACTTTGTGCAACTTACATATGCAGAGAATGTCCAGAGCCATGGGTAGAAACTGCTGTGGCTGAGAAACACCTGAAGATAAGGCTATGCACTTTCCTAGTAAACACACAAAAGATCTGTGAGGAACAAAGCAGCTGGGTTGCAGGGAAACGGAAGCAGAATATTCCAGCAGTGAAGCCAACACCTGAGCCAGGCTTTAAACAAACGAACAGGAAGTAGGGCACACAAAACAGCAAACTCCATTTTAACAAAGGGCAAAATCATTGACAAAGTTACCTAGAAAACCTGGAATACTGACATTACTCCCCCCCTAAAGACGGCCTCCGGACGGTCCTGGACCAGGCCTGTCCGGGTATCTCCGATGAAACTGAGCAATCTTCAGAGGCGCATTGATGTTACTTACTGGTTCCCAAGAATCATTTTCAGGAGAGTAACCTTGCCATCTAACTAGATACTGAAGCCGGTTTCTATGAAGTCTCGAATTAACAATATCCTGTACCACGAATTGTTCTTCGCCATCAACCAACACTGGTGGAGGGGGAGGTACGATACGTCCCTGAAACGTGTTAGGAGAGACTGGTTTTAATAAGGAAACATGAAATACTGGGTGTACCTTTAAAGTCCGTGGTAGCTTCAACCGACAGGCAACAGAGCTCACAATCCCAGTGATCTTGAATGGACCGATGAATTTCTGTCCCAGTTTCTGCGAAGGAACACCCAATTTTAGATTCTTGGTGGACAACCAAACTGAGTCTCCTACCTTATACATAGGTGCTGGTTTCCGGAATCTATCGGCCGACTTCTTGTAACGCTCCTGTGCTGTGGTCAGGGAGTCCTTCAAAACTTCAAGATTACGTTGCAACGCCGTCACTCTGTCTTCAACCGCTGGTACCGAAATCGTAACCGGAGACCTAGGCAAAATACTTGGATGATAACCCAGGTTGGCAAAAAAAGGCGTTACCTTCGTGGAACTGCTTTGGGAGTTGTTGTACGAAAATTCCGCTAGAGGAAGTAGCTTCAGCCAATCGTCCTGCAAATGACTGACGTAACAGCGTAGATATTGCTCCAAGGTTTGATTTGTCCGTTCGGTCTGCCCGTTGGTCTGAGGATGGTATGCAGAAGACAAGCAAACATTAATGTGGAGCGCAGAACAAAATCCTTTCCAAAATCTAGAGGTAAATTGTATTCCTCGGTCAGAAATGATGTCATCTGGTACCCCATGCAGCCGGAAAATGTTCTGGATAACTAGATCTACTGTCTCTGTAGCTGAGGGAAGACCAGCACACGGAATGAAATGAGCAGCTTTCGTTAAACGATCTACTACCACCAAAATAGTATTTTTACCACCAGAGGTGGGTAACTCCACAATAAAGTCCATTGAAATAGACCCCAAGGGCGAGACGGTACAGGTAGCGGTTTAAGAAGACCAGTAGGTGAAACGCGAGGAACCTTGTACCGGGCACAAACTTCACAAGAGCGGACATAGTCATTCACATCCTTCAAGCAGGTAGGCCACCAAAAAAAACGAGTTAACAATTCCTGCGTCTTCTGTACCCCCCTATGACCAGCCAATTTAGAGTCGTGGACCAATTTGAGAACTCGAAGTCTTACAGCCTCTGGGACATAAATACATCGATCTCTAAGCCACACACCATTCCGAAGGACAAGATTCACATTGTCAGGTGGAGCTGCAAGAAATACGTCACCGTCATAGGCCAGCTTGATCTCCTGCCACAAGTCCCGGTTCCGGAGCACTCCAACGAAATTGGCCTCCGACAAGATGGTCTTCGACGGGGTCCCAGGCACGGAATCCACGGTATGGATTCGGGATAATGCGTCAGCTTTCCCATTACGTGAACCTGGGCGGTACGAAATAATAAAATTAAACTGGTTCAAGAACAAACTCCACCTAGCTTGTCGAGGAGAAAGACACCTGGCAGACTTAAGGAATTCCAAATTGCGATGATCCGTGAGTACTACTACCTGCTGAGTTGCCCCCTGCAAATGGTGTCTCCATTCCTTAAAGGCAGAAATAATTGCCAAAAGTTCCTTATCTGCCACATCATAGTTAAGTTCTGCAGAAGATAACCTACGAGAGAAGAAGGCACACGGGTGCAGCAAACCTTTGTCTCCGGTACGTTGTGAGAGGATAGCTCCCAATGCACAGTCAGACGCGTCCACCTCCACGATAAAAGGCTGTGCAGGATCCGGATGCATCAATATTGGAGCCGTGGTAAAACAACCCTTCAGGCGATCAAAGGCTTCCTGAGCTTGCGAAGACCATTCAAACTTCTTCCCCTTCTTGGTGAGGAGAGTGATGGGACGGACAATTTCTGAAAAATTTCGGATAAACCGTCTATAAAAGTTAGCAAAGCCAATGAATCGTTGTACCTCCTTAATGTTTCCTGGTACCGGCCAGTCCAAGATTGCCTGGATCTTGCTGGACTCCATATTCAATCCCTGAGGCGAGATAACATAGCCTAAAAATTGAATTTCAGAACAATGGAACTCACACTTTTCGAGTTTGATGTACAAATGATTATCTCTCAAACGTCTAAGTACGGTCTTGACATGTTCCTGATGTTCCTGTAAGGAGTCAGAAAAGATTAAGATGTCATCAAGGTAAATTACCACATATTGGTCCAATAAATCCCTGAAAATGTCGTTGGCTAAATGTTGAAAAGCAGCAGGAGCGTTACAGAGTCCGAATGGCATCACCAAATATTCAAAATGTCCATACCGGCATCTAAAAGCTGTCTTCCATTCGTCTCCGGGCCGTATACGGAGTAAATTATATGCCCCACGAAGATCTAATTTGGTAAATACCTTGGCCTGGCGAACTCTTTCCAACAATTCTGGAATTAGGGGCAACGGGTACCTGTTACGAATGGTTACCTTATTTAACTCCCGGTAGTCAATGCAGGGTCTTAGAGTACCATCCTTCTTCTTTACAAAGAATATTGGAGCTCCCGCTGGTGAAGAAGATGGTCGGATAAACCCCTTGGCTAAATTCTCATCTATATACTCTCGTAAAGATTTTAATTCCGGAGCCGCCAACGGGTAAACATGGTCGAAAGGAATCGCTGCTCCAGGAAGCAATTCTATGGGGCAGTCATACGGTCTATGTGGGGGAAGTTGATCTGCCTTCCTTTTATCACAAATGTCTGAGAATTCCTGATATATCAGAGGGAGAGTAGGTACCTGTATCACCTCTTCCAAGTTCTGGGTAACTGGAGCCGCTACAGTTGGACTGATGGTAGAACTGCACTTCGGGAGAAAGGTTATCTCCTTGGTTTCCCAATTGATGATTGGATTTTGTGACCGTAACCAGGGAATTCCTAAAATTACAGGAAAATGAGGAGAAGATATTAACATGAATGAAAGTGTTTCTTGATGGTCTGGTTCCATCTTACACTCCAGAGGCACTGTCTCCCGATCTACTGGTCCAGAAACTAATGGGGAACCATCCACCGTTTCCATAGTGATTGGTGAAGCTCTTAGTTGTGTCTTTATACCATGTTCCTTTGCAAAGAAGAATCCATGAAATTCCCACCTGCTCCAGAGTCTATCATGGCAGAACTTGATATCCACTGTTCCTCCCACTGAATCTGTATAGGAAGAGAACAATGTGAATATTTCTCCCCTTGATCTTTAGGGGAAGTCGGCATCAGTATTGGGGGAAAAACCGCATCTAGATGTAGACTGGTTTCCGAAACTTCAGACTCAGCGTCTGTGTTATCATAATCCCCTACTACCGCCAACACCTTGTTGGGTCGCCTAGGACATTTAGGACAATTGATGAGGAAATGGTCCGATTGACCACAATAGAAACATAAGCGCTCACGGAGACGGTGTTCGCGGCGTTCATTATTCTCACGTCTCTGCAGTGAGTCCACCTGCATAGGCACCTCCTCAGCCTCTCGCGGGTTTTTGCCTGTGGTTTCCCTGGACGGAAGAGAGTAATTAGTAATGCGATTTACAGCGGCCCATTTTTCTTGTCTGCGTTCAGTTAAACGGATATCAATACGTACACAGTGCTGTATAAACAATTCAAACTCCTGTGGAGACTCTGAACGAGCTAGCTCATCCTTGATTGCATTTGACAAACCTTTTCTAAAGATTGGTAATAAAGCATTGTTTTCCCACTGGGTGTCCACCACTAACCTTTTAAATTCAGTAACATATTCTATGACTGACCGTTTCCCCTGGCGTAAGGAAAGCAAGGCAGATTCAGCGGTAGCACGGCGGTTGGGATCGTCGAACATTTGCGCCATGGCTGCCAGAAAATTGTCCAAATTATTTAGACGGGTATCATGACTTTCAACCATAGGATTTGCCCAAGCCAGTGCACGTGATGTCAACAACATAATAATACATAGAACCTTAGATCTATCAGACCGGTAGTAGGAGGCATGTACATCAAAAAATAATATACATTGATTAACAAACCCACGGAATTGACTTCGGTCACCATTAAAACGGAATGGAGGCAATTTGGGCATACTGGTGGATGAGGTAGGCTCAGTAGGTAAGGCCTCCAGGACTCCTAACCTAGAACGTAGATCTTGGAGAGCCTGACCAAACCCCTGTGCATTGTGGTTAACCCGAGACTCCAAGTCTCTAATCTGATTGAGTGCAGCCGCCACCTCCTGCTGCAAGGAGTTAACTATGGTGAACAATTTGTCTGCCCGTGTCTCCGTCATTGCCCCAGCAGAATCCTCTTTTTTAGGCTGGAATATCCTGTAATACTATTGTAGGAACTCGAGGATTCTGATAGCGTGGGGCAATGAACAATCAGAGACGGGTTTCTTTGAATGCAAATAATGTATTTGTGAAACAGCAAAACACCCAAAAACAATATTCAAACAACCCGTAGTGACATGCAATGAGTCCATATATATATACACAAGTCCAGTTATATGAATCCGGATATATAAGTCTTTGAACCTCTATAGCGAGGGTGGTAAAGTTCTTACGACGGAGTCCTCACACAAATGTGACCACAAGGTAAGTCTGATGCACAGATAACGTGGCTGGATTTACACACTGCTGGTGTGTGAAGAGTCAGATCCAGGTATGCAGAAAACACAGGGAAGTCCAGGAACAAGTTAATCTCAGTTGTGGCTTAATTCAGTGAAGTCCAACAACAAGTTCATATGTCAGTAAGGTTCCAGTAACAGTTCCAACAGCTCTCACCAGAGGTAATGCACAAAGGGTTAAACAGCAACAGTTCAGAAACACAGTTCTTATCAGATGGAGTGAACCAAGGGTTAAATTCCCAAGTCAACAGTTTAGTGATAACACAGTACTTTGTGCAACTTACATATGCAGAGAATGTCCAGAGCCATGGTAGAAACTGCTGTGGCTGAGAAACACCTGAAGATAAGGCTATGCACTTTCCTAGTAAACACACAAAAGATCTGTGAGGAACAAAGCAGCTGGGTTGCAGGGAAACGGAAGCAGAATATTCCAGCAGTGAAGCCAACACCTGAGCCAGGCTTTAAACAAACGAACAGGAAGTAGGGCACACAAAACAGCAAACTCCATTTTAACAAAGGGCAAAATCATTGACAAAGTTACCTAGAAAACCTGGAATACTGACACTCAGTGTGGCAAGACTGCCAGGTCTAGGAAGACTTCTGGTGGTCCGAAACATCTTCCATTTAAGGATTTTGGAGGCCACTGGGCTGTCAGGAACCTTGAGTACTGCAGAAATTATTTTTTAACCTTGGCCAGATCTGTGCCTTGCCACAATTCTGTTATGATTTGGTAGCTGATGAGTGCAGGTAAAAAGGCAATACCCCAGAGCAGTTGGAATCTATGAGATTGCAGTACCCTGACTAACCACCACAACTAGAGGCAGCCGTGGAGCGTTCCTACGTTGGTCCTAGACGCCTTGTCACAGCCTGAGAAACTAATTACACCTAAAGATAGAAATAGGAAAGCTATCTGCCCCGGAGCAGAACCCCAAAGATAATAGAAAGCCCCCAAACATGTAATGGCGGTTAGACAAGAAGAAACACTGACACAGAAAGAAAATAGCATGAGCAAACGCTGGGGCCCAAACTAACTAAATAGAAAAGGATAGGAAGGGTACTTACTGCAATCCCAGAAAACCCTGAAAAGCACCAACTCTACTAATTTCAAAAACACCTGAGATCACACGACCTCTACCACCTAAATTAGTTCTCTGGTGTAACAAAATCAAAACAGCAGCCACTGAAAAAACTGCAAAAAGCAAAAGTACAAACATCAGTGGCTGAACTAACTGAGAGGGCAAAAGCCCCGGAGGGGACCCTGAAGGCCCCCATAGAAGTGCAGGACAAAATGCAAAAATCTAGCACAAAAACAAAAAGAAGAAAATGTTTTATCTGATAGCAGGAGATGCAGACACGACACAGCAGGCTACAAGGGAAACAGGATTCAAGGATTGAGACCAGAACAATTGATCACCGGCAACCTTGATGGGAAGGTGACTCCCTTATATAAGACCAGTCAGTAACACCTGATTCCCAATCCTCACAATCTTCACTGGACAGACCAGCACCGCTTGTAACCACCAGAGGGAGCCTCTGCTCAGAACTCATCTCAAGCCCATTCACAACACAATTCTGTCTCTGAGCTCCTTGGCCAGTTCATTTAACCTCATGATTCTCATTTGGTCTGACATGCACTGTGAGCTGTGAGGTCTTATATAGACAGGTGTGTGCCTTTACAAATCAAGTCCTCTTAGTTTAATTAAACACAGTTGGACTCCAATGAAGGAGTAGAACCATCTCATGGAGGATCACAAGGAAATGGATAGCATGTGACTTAAATATGAGTGTCTGAGCAAAGGGTCTGAATACTTATGACTATGTGATATTTCAACTTTTCTTTTTTAATAAATTTGCAAAAATTTCTACATGTTTTTTTTCAGTAAAGATGTGGTGCAGAGGTGTGGTGACTTCATTCTTGTTCATGACTGTGAAGAAAACCCGGTTCGTCCCACGTCACCAATGTGACGTAACTACACAGTCACAGCTCTCCGGCGCCCCTTTGTCTCTCAGGTCAGTAAGGGAACTGCACCTAGAGCAAATGGCCGCCGGGGAGGATGTCCTGTTACCCACTGGGTATTCTAAGATTCGTGATCAGAGTAAAAGCATCAGCACAAAATTAATTTTATGGTTTAATTGCCTTAAGGGAGCACTAGATAATTACATAAATATACAGTAAACTATACAACGGAATTACAGTGGATTTGCAGTAAAATATAACAATAAGGTACAAGGCTTAGAGGTATTAAGCTAGAGGTCAATGTTACCAGGCTGTTGGTTGCATGTGGACGCCGGGAGCTTGGCGATCCACAGGTAGGAATCTTAGTTGCCGGACAGTCACCAAAACGAGGTAATAACTCAGGAACGCTTCAACGGATCCTAGCGATTCTGAGATTGTTTTTTCGTGACATATTGGGATTCATGTTAGTGGTAAATTTAGGTCGACAATTTTTGCGTTTATTTGTGAAAAAAATGGAAATTTGGCGAAAATTTTGAAAATTTTGTAATTTTTAAATTTTTAATTTTTATTCTGTTAAACCAGAGAGTTATGTGGCACAAAATATTAATAAATAACATTTCCCACATGTCTACTTTACATCAGCACAATTTTGGGAACAACATTTTTTTTTGTTAGGAAGTTATAAGGGTTAAAAGTTGACCAGCGATTTCTCATTTTTACAGCAAAATTTACAAAACCATTTTTTTTAGGGACCACCTCACATTTGAAGTCACTTTGAGGGGTCTATATGGCAGAAAATACCCAAAAGTGACACCTTTATAAAAACTGCACCCCTCAAGCTACTCAAAACTACATTCAAGAAGATTATTAACCCTTCAGGTGCTTCACAGGAACTAAAGCAACATGGAAGGAAAAAATGGACATTTTAATTTTTCCAACAAAAATTTTCTTTTAGCATCAATTTTTTCATTTTTACATGGACAACAGGATAAAATGGATCCTAAAATTTGTTGAGTAATTTCTCCTGAGTACACAGATACCTCATATGTGGTCATAAACCACTGTATGGGCGCACGGCAGGGCTCAGAAGGGAAGGAGCACCATTTGACTTTTTGAATGGAAAATATGCTGGAATATTTAGCGGTTGCCATGTTGCATTTGGAGAGTCCCTATGTGCCTAAACATTGGAGCTCCCCCACAAGTGAACCCATTTTGGAAACTAGACCCCCTAAGGAACTTATCTAGATGCTTAGTGATCACTTTGAACCCCCAGGTGCTTCACAAATTGATCTGTAATAAAAAGAAAGTACTTTTTTTTCACAAAAATTTTCTTTTAGCCTCCGTTTTTTCATTTTCACATGGGCAACAGTATAAATTGGATCCTAAAATTTGTTGGGCAATTTCTCCTGAGTACACAGATACCTCATATGTGGTCATAAACCATTGTTTGGGCGCACGGCAGGGCTCAGAAGGGAAGGAGCGCCATTTGACTTTTTGAATGGAAAATATGCTGGAATATTTTGCGGTTGCCATGTCGCATTTGGAGAGTCCCTGTGTGCCTAAACATTGGAGCTCCCCAACAAGTGACCCCATTTTGGAAACTAGACCCCCTAAGGAACTTATCTAGATGCATAGTGAGCCCTTTGAACCCCCAGGTGCTTCACAAATTGATCCTTAAAAAAAAGAAAGTACTTTTTTTCACAAAAAATTTCTTTTAGCCTCAGTTTTTTTCATTTTCACATGGGCAACAGTATAAATTGGATCCTAAAATATGTTGAGTAATTTCTCCTGAGTACACAGATACCTCATATGTGGTCATAAACCACTGTATTGGCGCACGGCAGGGCTCAGAAGGGAAGGAGCGCCATTTGACTTTTTGAATGGAAAATATGCTGGAATATTTAGTGGTTGCCATGTCGCATTTGGAGAGTCCCTGTGTGCCTAAACATTGGAGCTCCCCCACAAGTGACCCCATTTTGGAAACTAGACCCCCTAAGGAACTTATCTAGATGCATAGTGAGCACTTTGAACCCCAGGTGCTTCACAAATTGATCCTTAAAAAAAAGAAAGTACTTTTTTTTTCACAAAAAAATTCTTTTAGCCTCAGTTTTTTTCAATTTCACATGGGCATCAGGATAAATTGGATCCTAAAATTTGTTGGGCAATTTCTCCTGAGTACACAGATACCTCATATGTGGTCATAAACCACTGTTTGGGCGCACGGCAGGGCTCAGAAGGGAAGGAGCGCCATTTGACTTTTTGAATGGAAAATATGCTGGAATATTTAGCGGTTGCCATGTCGCATTTGGAGAGTCCCTGTGTGCCTAAACATTGGAGCTCCCCCACAAGTGACCCCATTTTGGAAACTAGACCCCCTAAGGAACTTATCTAGATGCATAGTGAGCACTTTGAACCCCAAGGTGCTTCACAGAAGTTTATAACGCAGAGCCGTGAAAATAAAAAATCATTTTTTTTTCTCAAAAAATGATTTTTTAGCCCACTATTTTTTATTTTCACAATGGTTACAGGAGAAATTGGACCCCAAAAGTTGTTGTCCAGTTTTTCCTGAGTACGCTAGTACCCCATATATGGGGGGGAACCACTGTTTGGGCACACGTCAGGGCTCGGAAGGAATGTAGTGACGCTTTGAAATGCCGACTTGATGGAATGGTCTGCGGGCATCTTGTTACGTTTGCAGAGCCCATGATGTGCCTAAACAGTAGAAACCCCCCCAAGTGACCCCATTTTGGAAACTAGACCCCACAAAGAAGTTATCTAGATGTGTGGTGAACACTTTTAACCCCCAAAGGCTACACAGAAGTTTATAACGCCCGGGCATGAAAAAAAAAAATCATATTTTTTCCACAATCAGGATCTTTTAGTCCCCAATTTTTTTATTTTCCCAAGGGTAACATGAGAAATTAGAACCCAAAGTTGTTGTCCAATTTGTCCTGAGTATGCTGATATCCCATATGTGGGAGAAAACTACTGTATGGGCACACGTCGGGGCTCGGATGGGAAGTAGTGACGTTTTGAAATGCCCACTTGATGGAATGGTCTTCGGGCGTCATGTTACGCTTGCAGAGTCCCTGATGTGCCTAAACAGTAGAAACTCCCACAAGTGTCCCCATTTTGGAAACTAGATCCCCTAAGGAACTCCTATAGATGTGTGATAAGCACTTTGAATCTCCAAGTCCTTCACAGAAGTTTATAACGCAGAGCAGTGAAAATATAAAATCATTTTTTTTCCACAAAAATAATTTTTTAGTCCCCAATTTTTTTCCCAATGTTAACAGGAGAAATTAGAACCCCCAAAGTTGTTGTGCAATTTTTCCCGAGTACGCTGATACCCCATATGTGGGGATAAACCACTGTTTGGGCATACGTCGGGGCTTGGAATAAAGGGAGCACTGTTTGACTTTTTGAACGCAAAATTTGCAGGAATCAATGGTGGCGCCATGTCGCGTATGGAGACCCCCTGATGAGCCTAAATAGTGGAAATCCCTCAATTCTAACTCCAACCCTAACCCCAACACACCCCTAACCCCAACCCTAACCCCTACACACACCTAACCCTAATACAAACCCTAACCATAACCCTAACCCCAACACACCCCTAACCCTAATCCCAACTCTAACCATAAACCTAACCACAAGCCTAACCCTAATTCCAACCCTAACCCTAATTCCAACCCTAACCCAAATTCCAGCCCTAACCCTAATTCTAACCTTAACCCTAATGCTAACCCTAACCCTAAGGCTGGGTTCATATTGCGTTTTACCAGCCCGTTCAACACGTAGTGTTGACCGGCTGGTAACGGTATAGCATAATGCGATCGCGTTATGCTATACCCGCTAGCGCAGATGAATCAGCAGATGATTCATCTGTGCTAGCGGTGACGGAGCCCAGACGCTGCAGCCCGTGTCCGAGGCTCCGTCACTGAATGACGGCACGTCGCGAGGATCCCAGCAAAATCCGCCGAGGATCCCCAGCAAAATCCGCCGCGGATCAGCAGCAAAATCCGCCGCGGATCCGCAGCAAAATCCGCCGCGGATCCGCAGCAAAATCCGCCGCGGATCCGCAGCAAGATCCGCCACGGATCAGCAGCAAAATCTGCCGTGGATCAGCAGCAATATCCGCCGCGGATCAGCAGCAATATCCGCCGCGGATCCGCAGCAAAATCAGGCGCAAAATCAGCCGCGGATCCGCAGCAAAATCAGCCGCGGATCAGCAGCAATATCCGCCGCCGATCAGCAGCAATATCCGCCGCGGATCAGCAGCAATATCCGCCGCGGATCAGCAGCAATATCCGCCGCGGATCCACAGCAAAATCAGCCTCGGATCAGCAGCAAAATCAGCCGCGGATCCGCAGCAAAATCAGCCGCGGATCAGCAGCAAAATCCGCCGCGGATCAGCAGCAAAATCCGCCGCGGATCAGCAGCAAAAAATCCGCGCGGATCAGCAGCAAAATCCGCCGCGGATCCGCAGCAAAATCCGCCGCGGATCAGCAGCAATATCTTCCGCGGTTCAGCAGCAATATCCGCCGCGGATCACGCATTCCGCGATCCGCAGCAAAATCAGCCGCGGATCCGCAGCAAAATCAGCCGCGGATCCGCAGCAAAATCCCCCGCGGATCCGCAGCAAAATCCACCGCGAATCCGCAGCAAAATCAGCCGCGGATCCGCAGCAAAATCAGCCGCGGATCCGCAGCAAAATCAGCTGCGGATCAGCAGCAATATCCGCCGCGGATCCGCAGCAAAATCAGCTGCGGATCAGCAGCAAAATCCGCTAGGAAAAAAAAAAAAAATTCTTTATTTTTTTATTTGTCCCTACCTATGACAGGGGGGGTTCATTTACTTTTTTTTTATTTTGATCACTGTGACAGTTTATCACAGTGATCAAAATAAATTTTTGAACACTGGGGGGCGCACTGCGGCGCCCATGAAGAGGCCCAGGGCGGACGCCGGGACCGATCCAGGGACATCGGTGGACCGGGAGAGGTGAGTAGGGGCGTCGGAAGGTTAGGGTGGGGGATCGGAAGGTGGGGGCAGCGGAGCAAAGGAGGAGGGGAGCAGATAGTGACGGCGGTGACCGACCGCTGCCATCTTTTGGTGGCGGTGGCCGATCGCCGCCGTGACTACGTGTGGGGGGGGTCAGGGCTCGGTGTCCAGCCATGGCAGATGCTATTGCAGCATGGAGAAATTGGTGAAATATTACACATTGCTCTGATTGGCTGTTTCACTTTTAACAGCCAATCAGAGCGATCGTGGCCACGGGGGGGTTAAGCCAACCCCCTGTGGTGAAGCACAAAGGGTCCTGTAACTGCGGGTCGGGTGACCTTTGAGTGACCCCGGTCTCCCGGCCCGCAGGAACGCGATCCTTTCATGACACAGGGTATGC
Organism: Oophaga sylvatica; assembly: GCA_033576555.1. Lineage (NCBI taxonomy): Eukaryota > Metazoa > Chordata > Amphibia > Anura > Dendrobatidae > Oophaga > Oophaga sylvatica. Next base: position 114,612,571 of record JARQOD010000008.1, read on the forward strand.
GTCATAGGTCGGATTGGCACCGACTTTCATGACGCATACGCTGTGTCAAAGGTCGGGAAGGGGTTAAATATGAGTGTCTGAGCAAAGGGTCTGAATACTTATGTGTCACGGGTGTGTCGCCACGAAGATCGTCACGATTACACAGCCTGACTTCTCGCAGCTAAGTTTTTGGTGCTTTGTATTTTTCGGCAGTGAGGGAGTTAATTCTCTCTCTCTGTGCTAGATGAGGCCCAGCCTCACCCAGCTGCAGTCAATGCTGCAGAAGTGGGACTCCTTCAAATACCTGCCAGTCTGTTAGGGAAGTGGTCGGTGAAAGCATTCCTTGCAGACAAACAGAGCGGCTTGTGGTATTTTGGAGTTTGGAGTGAAGTGTACTTTGTGTGGTTTTTTTTCCCTTCCTCGCTTTATTATTTATCTCCTTACCCGTTGGTGTTCCCTCTGTTGTTGTGGTGCGAGTTTTTGTATGCAAGGTGGTTTTTTGGTTTTCCCCTTGTACTGTCTCATTTGTCTAGTACTGTGTGTGGACTTATATTATCCTGTCCCCTTGTTGTGATCGGGGTCCTTCTCAGGACTAGATTACTGAGGTTCAGGGATCCTCAGGAGATAGGGGTTACGCTGGCGGCCTGGACCTCTGTACCTTTAACAGTACCTCCAGGTAGAGGGATTAGTTAGGGCCCCAGCTTAGGGTCAGCTTAGGCCCCTGACCTCCTGTACGCAGAGACCGCGCGACATTTTCACCGACCGACAAAAGATTCTCTCCAGCTACCATGGATCCAGTAGCCAGTCTTGCTCGGCAGTTGCAGAGTTTGTCCATGGAGCTGGTGGACGTTAAGTCCAAGGTTTTGTATCCCCCGGAGCAAGCCGGACCAGAACCTAAAGTAGCTCTCCCTGACAGGTTCACTGGGGGGCGGGACAAGTTTTTTGTTTTCCGGGAGGCATGTAAATTGTACTTTCGGCTGCGGCCTCGGTCATCGGGGAGTGAAGAACAAAGGGTGGGAATTATCATCTCGCTCCTACAAAGGGACCCACAATCATGGGCGTTCTCTCTTCCCCCGGGCTCCCCGGCTCTCCAGTCAGTGGATAGGTTTTTAGTTGCTCTGGGTCTCGTATATGATGACCCGGATCGGATCTCCCTTGCTGAATCTAAGTTACGTAGGATCCAGCAGGGAGATCGTCCGGCGGAGGAATTCTGTTCGGAGTTCCGTAGGTGGGCCACGGACACCCAGTGGAATGACCCGGCTCTTAGGAGCCAGTTTTGTCAAGTTTTATCTGACAAATTAAAGGATGTGTTGGCACAGTATGACTCTCCCGCGTCACTGGAAGCCGCTATGGCCCTTGCTATTCGCATTGACAGACGGCTTCGGGAGAGGTGCGGGGTAACTCCGCCCCCTGTGATGACTCCACCTTCTTCAAAGGTCCCTTATATGGAGGTTCCCCTGGTCAGTTCAGAGGAGCCTATGCAATTAGGAGGGACATCATTTCGGGGGAGGGGACCGGCTGTGCGCCACAAGACAGGAAGGTATTTCTTCTGCGGGAGAAAGGGACATTTTATTGGGGGGTGTCCATCCCGTCCTTTGCAGAATAAAGGGTCGTCGGAAAACTATTGATCCCAGGTTGTGTGGTGGATGGCAATCTGGGAGTAGGTATTTCGTCCCTAGGTTCGTCTCAGTTTCTCGTACCGGCGGAGGTGGTGGTGGGTACGAGAACTGAGAGGATATCTGTTCTTCTGGATAGTGGGGCCGGGGCTAATCTGGTGGACGCTCGGTTTGCCCGGGTTCAAGGTATGCGATTGAGTGTGTTGGCTAAACCCATCCCCATATTCTCGATCGACGCCAGGCCTCTCGGTCAGGGAAGTTTTTTGCAAGCTGTGCATAACGTAAAACTTCAAGTGGGAGCGATACATAAAGAACTGTTGTCTTGTTACGTGTTGGAGGGTCTTCCCACTCCTATAGTGTTGGGCCTTCCTTGGTTAACTAAGCATAACCCTGTTATTAATTGGCAATCCAAAGAGATAAGCCAATGGAGTGAATTCTGTAATAAAAACTACATGAATACAGTTATCGGTGCGGTCACTCCTAGGGTCTTACCTCCATTTCTGGCGGACTTTGAGGATGTATTCTCGGAGAAAGGGTGTCAGGAACTACCTCCTCATCGCGTGTATGACTGTTCTGTAAAACTGCTCCCTGAGGCCAAGTTACCTAAATCTAGGTTGTATAACCTATCTGGTCCAGAGAGGCAGGCCATGAAGGATTATATTTCTGAAAGTCTGGCTAAGGGGCATATTAGACCTTCATCTTCCCCGGTGGCCGTGGGGTTCTTCTTTGTGAAGAAGAAAGATGGAGGCCTACGCCCTTGCCTGGATTTCCGTGAACTTAATCGGATTACGGTCCGAGATCCGTATCCGCTCCCACTTATTCCCGATCTCTTCAATCAGATCGTGGGCGCCAAATGGTTCTCTAAGTTGGATCTCAGGGGGGCGTACAATCTGATTAGGATGAAGGAGGGGGATGAGTGGAAGACGGCGTTTAACACTCCGGAGGGGCATTATGAGAACCTTGTCATGCCATTCGGTCTGACTAATGCCCCGGCGGTGTTCCAACACTTTGTAAATGACATTTTTCGCTGCCTGGTGGGACAGTTTGTTGTCATATATCTGGATGATATCTTAATTTACTCGCCGGATCTTGTGTCTCATCAGGAGCATGTTAGGCAGGTGTTACAGATCTTGCGGGATAATAAACTGTACGCCAAATGGGAAAAGTGTGTGTTCGCCGTACAGGAACTCCAGTTTTTAGGCTTCCTGGTGTCAGCATCCGGTTTTCGTATGGACCCTGGGAAAGTGCGGGCAGTTCTCGAGTGGGATCTGCCAGAGAATCTTAAGGCACTACAACGTTTCCTGGGGTTTGCTAATTATTACCGGAAATTTATTCGTAATTTCTCGTCCATGGTTAAACCTCTCACGGACATGACAAAAAAAGGGACGGATTTTTCTAGGTGGTCTGACAAGGCTTGTCAAGCATTCTCCTCCTTGAAAAAATGTTTTGCCTCGGCACCCATACTCATTCAACCTGATGCGTCACAGCCGTTCATTGTAGAGGTAGACGCTTCCGAGGTAGGGGTGGGAGCAGTATTGTCACAGGGTTCGTCCCTGGTAAGTGGCATCCGTGCGCCTTTTTCTCTAAAAATTGTCGTCCGCGGAGAGGAATTACGATGTCGGCAATAGGGAACTCTTGGCCATTAAGTTAGCTTTTGAGGAGTACAAAAAGAAAAGGTAGCACACTGTAGCGCTGTAGCTTGCAAACACGAAATATGAAAAATATGAAAAATGAATTACATCATTACCTTAGAAATATGAAAAATTGAGAAGTCTTAGCGCATAAGATGCCCAAATTATGTGAGCCTGATAGCCACGTCAAGGCTCTTCTCGTATATCAGGTCCCTAACTAATGCCTATCCTCGCTTTAGAAAAGTCTGTCTGCATGGGAACCTATGAATCCTCTTTTCAGACTAAAATCTACATCTCTGGAGGGGTGATGAACCTGCTGTAATTAAAAGGCCTGTGACCACCAGGTGGAGTGCTCAGGCAGAAGGTAAATGAATACATATCAAAAAACTGACCGGCACATCCAAACTTAGATTCAGTGTGAACAGGTGCTAAACCTAGAGTCACCAACTCATATACATACAAAAAGAAAAGGTAGCACACTGTAGCGCTGTAGCTTGCAAACACGAAATATGAAAAATATGAAAAATGAATTACATCATTACCTTAGAAATATGAAAAATTGAGAAGTCTTAGCGCATAAGATGCCCAAATTATGTGAGCCTGATAGCCACGTCAAGGCTCTTCTCGTATATCAGGTCCCTAACTAATGCCTATCCTCGCTTTAGAAAAGTCTGTCTGCATGGGAACCTATGAATCCTCTTTTCAGACTAAAATCTACATCTCTGGAGGGGTGATGAACCTGCTGTAATTAAAAGGCCTGTGACCACCAGGTGGAGTGCTCAGGCAGAAGGTAAATGAATACATATCAAAAAACTGACCGGCACATCCAAACTTAGATTCAGTGTGAACAGGTGCTAAACCTAGAGTCACCAACTCATATACATACAAAAAGAAAAGGTAGCACACTGTAGCGCTGTAGCTTGCAAACACGAAATATGAAAAATATGAAAAATGAATTACATCATTACCTTAGAAATATGAAAAATTGAGAAGTCTTAGCGCATAAGATGCCCAAATTATGTGAGCCTGATAGCCACGTCAAGGCTCTTCTCGTATATCAGGTCCCTAACTAATGCCTATCCTCGCTTTAGAAAAGTCTGTCTGCATGGGAACCTATGAATCCTCTTTTCAGACTAAAATCTACATCTCTGGAGGGGTGATGAACCTGCTGTAATTAAAAGGCCTGTGACCACCAGGTGGAGTGCTCAGGCAGAAGGTAAATGAATACATATCAAAAAAATGACCGGCACATCCAAACTTAGATTCAGTGTGAACAGGTGCTAAACCTAGAGTCACCAACTCATATACATACAAAAAGAAAAGGTAGCACACTGTAGCGCTGTAGCTTGCAAACACGAAATATGAAAAATATGAAAAATGAATTACATCATTACCTTAGAAATATGAAAAATTGAGAAGTCTTAGCGCATAAGATGCCCAAATTATGTGAGCCTGATAGCCACGTCAAGGCTCTTCTCGTATATCAGGTCCCTAACTAATGCCTATCCTCGCTTTAGAAAAGTCTGTCTGCATGGGAACCTATGAATCCTCTTTTCAGACTAAAATCTACATCTCTGGAGGGGTGATGAACCTGCTGTAATTAAAAGGCCTGTGACCACCAGGTGGAGTGCTCAGGCAGAAGGTAAATGAATACATATCAAAAAACTGACCGGCACATCCAAACTTAGATTCAGTGTGAACAGGTGCTAAGCCTAGAGTCACCAACTCATATACATACAAAAAGAAAAGGTAGCACACTGTAGCGCTGTAGCTTGCAAACACGAAATATGAAAAATATGAAAAATGAATTACATCATTACCTTAGAAATATGAAAAATTGAGAAGTCTTAGCGCATAAGATGCCCAAATTATGTGAGCCTGATAGCCACGTCAAGGCTCTTCTCGTATATCAGGTCCCTAACTAATGCCTATCCTCGCTTTAGAAAAGTCTGTCTGCATGGGAACCTATGAATCCTCTTTTCAGACTAAAATCTACATCTCTGGAGGGGTGATGAACCTGCTGTAATTAAAAGGCCTGTGACCACCAGGTGGAGTGCTCAGGCAGAAGGTAAATGAATACATATCAAAAAACTGACCGGCACATCCAAACTTAGATTCAGTGTGAACAGGTGCTAAACCTAGAGTCACCAACTCATATACATACAAAAAGAAAAGGTAGCACACTGTAGCGCTGTAGCTTGCAAACACGAAATATGAAAAATATGAAAAATGAATTACATCATTACCTTAGAAATATGAAAAATTGAGAAGTCTTAGCGCCTAAGATGCCCAAATTATGTGAGCCTGATAGCCACGTCAAGGCTCTTCTCGTATATCAGGTCCCTAACTAATGCCTATCCTCGCTTTAGAAAAGTCTGTCTGCATGGGAACCTATGAATCCTCTTTTCAGACTAAAATCTACATCTCTGGAGGGGTGATGAACCTGCTGTAATTAAAAGGCCTGTGACCACCAGGTGGAGTGCTCAGGCAGAAGGTAAATGAATACATATCAAAAAACTGACCGGCACATCCAAACTTAGATTCAGTGTGAACAGGTGCTAAACCTAGAGTCACCAACTCATATACATACAAAAAGAAAAGGTAGCACACTGTAGCGCTGTAGCTTGCAAACACGAAATATGAAAAATATGAAAAATGAATTACATCATTACCTTAGAAATATGAAAAATTGAGAAGTCTTAGCGCATAAGATGCCCAAATTATGTGAGCCTGATAGCCACGTCAAGGCTCTTCTCGTATATCAGGTCCCTAACTAATGCCTATCCTCGCTTTAGAAAAGTCTGTCTGCATGGGAACCTATGAATCCTCTTTTCAGACTAAAATCTACATCTCTTCTAGGGTAGAAAGGGTGTCAGGAACTACCTCCTCATCGCGTGTATGACTGTTCTGTAAAACTGCTCCCTGAGGCCAAGTTACCTAAATCTAGGTTGTATAACCTATCTGGTCCAGAGAGGCAGGCCATGAAGGATTATATTTCTGAAAGTCTGGCTAAGGGGCATATTAGACCTTCATCTTCCCGGTGGCCGTGGGGTTCTTCTTTGTGAAGAAGAAAGATGGAGGCCTACGCCCTTGCCTGGATTTCCGTGAACTTAATCGGATTACGGTCCGAGATCCGTATCCGCTCCCACTTATTCCCGATCTCTTCAATCAGATCGTGGGCGCCAAATGGTTCTCTAAGTTGGATCTCAGGGGGGCGTACAATCTGATTAGGATGAAGGAGGGGGATAGTGGAAGACGGCGTTTAACACTCCGGAGGGGCATTATGAGAACCTTGTCATGCCATTCGGTCTGACTAATGCCCCGGCGGTGTTCCAACACTTTGTAAATGACATTTTTCGCTGCCTGGTGGGACAGTTTGTTGTCATATATCTGGATGATATCTTAATTTACTCGCCGGATCTTGTGTCTCATCAGGAGCATGTTAGGCAGGTGTTACAGATCTTGCGGGATAATAAACTGTACGCCAAATGGGAAAAGTGTGTTCGCCGTACAGGAACTCCAGTTTTTAGGCTTCCTGGTGTCAGCATCCGGTTTTCGTATGGACCCTGGAAAGTGCGGGCAGTTCTTGAGTGGGATCTGCCAGAGAATCTTAAGGCACTACAACGTTTCCTGGGTTTGCTAATTATTACCGGAAATTTATTCGTAATTTCTCGTCCATGGTTAAACCTCTCACGGACATGACAAAAAAAGGGACGGATTTTTCTAGGTGGTCTGACAGGCTTGTCAAGCATTCTCCTCCTTGAAAAAATGTTTTGCCTCGGCACCATACTCATTCAACCTGATGCGTCACAGCGTTCATTGTAGAGGTAGACGCTTCCGAGGTAGGGGTGGGAGCAGTATTGTCACAGGGTTCGTCCCTGGTAAGTGGCATCCGTGCGCCTTTTTCTCTAAAAAATTGTCGTCCGCGGAGAGGAATTACGATGTCGGCAATAGGGAACTCTTGGCCATTAAGTTAGCTTTTGAGGAGTGGCGCCATTTTTTGGAGGGGGCAGTCATCCGGTCACAGTCATCACGATCACAAGAATCTGCTATATCTGGAGTCCGCAAAACGTCTGAATCCCAGACAAGCTAGGTGGCCGTTGTTTTTTACCAGGTTTAATTTTGTCGTCACATATCGTCCTGGGTCAAAAATGTAAAGGCGGATGCCTTATCTCGTAGTTTCCCTGGGGCCGGAATACGGATGACCCGGTTCCTATCCTTCAGGAGGGGGTGGTGGTGTCGGCAGTATGCTCTGAGCTTGAGGAGGAGGTATTGGAGGCTCAGGGGGACGCCCCTGTTGGACCTCCAGGGAGACTGTTTGTTCCAGATCAGTTGCGACAAAAGGTGATCGAGGCACACCATAACTCAGCTTTGGCAGGACACCCAGGGAGTAAAGCAACTGTGGATCTCCTCTCGCGTCGGTTTTGGTGGCCTAACTTACATAGGGAGGTGGTAACTTTTGTTGTGTCCTGTGGAGTTTGTGCGCGCTCTAAGACCCCACATACCCGTCCGTCTGGGGCCCTCTTACCTTTGAAGATCCCAGAGCATCCTTGGACTCATCTGTCCATGGACTTTATTACGGACCTCCCGCCGTCTTCGGGTAAAACGGTCATACTCGTTGTAGTGGACAGGTTCAGCAAGATGGCACATTTCATCGTTCTTCCTGCTCTTCCTAATGCTAAAACTCTTGCGCAGGTGTTCATTGGGGAGATTGTGAGGCTTCACGGGGTACCCTCCGATGTGGTGTCTGATCGGGGGTCTCAGTTTGTGTCCAAATTCTGGAAGGCATTTTGTACACGGCAGGGGATGCATTTGTTGTTTTCATCGGCTTTTCATCCTCAGACTAATGGTCAGACAGAACGTCTGAACCAGAGCTTGGAGACATATCTCCGGTGTTTTGTGTCAGAGAACCAGGAGGACTGGGCTTCTTTCTTGCCTCTGGCAGAGTTTGCTCTTAATAATAGGCGGAGCGAGTCCACTAGTAAGTCCACGTTTTTTGGGGCATATGGTTTTCACCCCCAGTTTTGTACTTTCAGTAGGGGGGGCTCTTCGGGGTTCCTGAGGAAGAACGATTTTTGTCATCACTCGCTTCAGTGTGGAGAGGGGTGCTGAATAATCTGAATACTATGGGGAACCGATACAAACGTATGGCTGATAGGAGGAGAGTGTCTGGTCTGGACCTAAGTGTGAACGATCTGGTATGGTTGTCTACCAGGAATATAAAACTTAAGGTTCCCTCTTGGAAACTGGGTCCCAGGTTCATTGGGCCGTACAGGATCAGTTCTATAATTAATCCGGTGGCATTTCGTCTTGACCTCCCCCCTACGTTTAAAATTCACAACGTGTTCCACAGATCGTTGCTTAAGAGGTATGTGGCATCGGTGATACCGTCACCTTTACCTCCTCCTCCAGTGGTGGTCAATGGTAACTTGGAGTTTCAGGTATCAAAAGTCATCGATTCACGCTTTAATCGTCGGTCCCTTCAGTACCTGGTTCATTGGAAGGGGTATGGTCCTGAGGAGAGGATGTGGGTTCCTGCGTCGGATATTAACGCAGACCGATTAATTCAGGCCTCCACACGACTCACCCGGATAAACCTGGCCCTGAGGGTCCGGAGGTCCCTCGTAGAAGGGGGGTACTGTCACGGGTGTGTCGCCACGAAGATCGTCACGATTACACAGCCTGACTTCTCGCAGCTGAGTTTTTGGTGCTTTGTATTTTTCGGCAGTGAGGGAGTTAATTCTCTCTCTCTGTGCTAGATGAGGCCCAGCCTCGCCCAGCTGCAGTCAATGCTGCAGAAGTGGGACTCCATCAAATACCTGCCAGTCTGTGAGGGAAGTTGTCGGTGAAAGCATTCCTTGCAGACAAACAGAGCGGCTTGTGGTATTTTGGAGTTTGGAGTGAAGTGTACTTTGTGTGTTTTTTTCCCTTCCTCGCTTTATTATTTATCTCCTTACCCGTTGGTGTTCCCTCTGTTGTTGTGGTGCGAGTTTTTGTATGCAAGGTGGTGTTTTGGTTTTCCCGTTGTACTGTCTTGTTCGTCTAGTACTGTGTGTGGGCTTATATTATCCTGTCCCCTGTTGTTGTGATCGGGGTCCTTCTCAGGACTAGATTACTGAGGTTCAGGGATCCTCAGGAGATAGGGGTTATGCTGGCGGCCTGGACCTCTGTACCTTTAACAGTACCTCCAGGTAGAGGGATTAGTTTGGGCCCCAGCTTAGGGTCAGCTTAGGCCCCTGACCTCCTGTACGCAGAGACCGCGAGACATTATGACTATGTGATATTTCAACTTTTCTTTTTTAATAAATTTGCAAAAATTTCTACATCTCTGTTTTTTTTCAGTAGAGATGTGGTGCAGAGGTGTGGTGACTTCATTCTTGTTCATGACTGTGAAGAAAACCCGGTTCATCCCACGTCACCAATGTGACGTAACTACACAGTCACAGCTCTCCGGCGCCCCCTTTGTCTCAGGTCAGTAAGGGAACTGCACCTAGAGCAAATGGCCGCCGGGGAGGATGTCCTGTTACCCACTGGGTATTCTAAGATTCGTGATCAGAGTAAAAGCATCAGCACAAAATTAATTTTATGGTTTAATTGCCTTAAGGGAGCACTAGATAATTACATAAATATACAGTAAACTATACAACGGAATTACAGTGGATTTGCAGTAAAATATAACAATAAGGTACAAGGCTTAGAGGTATTAAGCTAGAGGTCAATGTTACCAGGCTGTTGGTTGCATGTGGACGCCGGGAGCTTGGCGATCCACAGGTAGGAATCTTAGTTGCCGGACAGTCACCAAAACGTGTTCCGCTGCTCCTTTGGCAGATCTGTCCCCTGTTCCTTCTGAGATCATCATCGTCTTGTTCTTCGGTGAGAATAGAGCAAGTCTGCCATCCGCTCACAGTTCTTAAACCTGCTAGGTCCCTCCCCTCGGTGTCAGAGGGTGGGCTAATAATCTCCACCCTTCAGCTCCCTGCAGAATTTATTCCCAATATCTAAGAAAGGGGTTAACTTTCTCCAGGACGATCGGATCAGGACACGAGAGGTACCAGTGAATGCAGTTTGTTTTGCCTGTCGCGTGGAGATCAAACATGGCCCAATTGGCCCTCCACAGCGACCCAATCTCTATATCTCAGGTCCCCGAGCCATCACCAACTCGGGAGTCGCATCTCCAGGCCCCATGCTGGTGTGGCTCCTGACTCCAGCTTTGAAGTCCTGTTTTGGCCTGATCTACTTAGTATACTAAAATACCTTGTTATTCAACAGTGGAGCACTAAACCTTGTTTTCTTCAATATGCCTACAGTCCATGGGGGTTAGGAGCAGTTAGCTGCCTGTGGCTCTGTGAACTCAGACAAAATGACTTCCTGGGACAGGCAAAGCTCAGACATGAGGCGAGCATTATGCCCCATATCCAAGATGGTGGCTGTCCCTTCATCACAATGACGGTAGCATTTAGTGTATTGTATTTGTAAAAACCACTTTGTGCATATTAGTCTAAAGGAATAGGCGTTTAGAATACTCTGAATTTAAAACAATGGTGTGTGATTGGCTCCTAGGACAGGGCTATATGAAACCCCTATGTGCTGCACTTAGCCTTATAAAGGAACTTCTGGATATGGGTCCTTAGGCTCCTGGCAGGGAGGTTGGCGTAATTTACAATCACAGAGATATTTTGAGATAAAACGTCTGTCTAGTCACTGGTACAAAGCCGCTCTCTGTATAACAGAACAAGACACTTCTTGTATTAATCCATGTTACAATGACTTTTAGTTAATGCATTGTAATCACATGTATTACAAACCACTAGTTAAAAAAAAAAAAAAAAAAAGACAGACCATTGTCGGCAATTCATAGCAATGGAGACAACAAAAACTAGCAGAACACAAATTAGCCAAAATTGCAATTTTAGAATTCTGAACATTTTGGAATTAGTCCTATGTTTAGATCAAACATGAAAAACAAGTTCAAAAGTTCACTTCATAGAAGAACGGACCACCCATATAGGTTTTTTCCACATCCAGCAGGTTTATCAAAGGAGGCAGAGGCCATCAGGGAGGCACAGATAAAACCAGCAAGCCATGCGACCTCCTCTCCACTTTACTGAATGGCAATAAGGGCTGGCAGAGGCGGGGGGGGGGGGGGTAAAGGCAGAACGCTATTTTCCAGCCACCTAATTGCCGTTTTGGACATATCAGCCTGTTGTGATTTCAAACACTGTCACTGAAAATCAAGCTTTTTAAAACTAGCACGAGATGATGGCGGGAGACGACACTTTATACACCTGTATCTTTTGTATTTTCAGAATGTAACTGTGAATAATTCATATGATATGACTGGCACGTTTATTTAGCAGTGTTTCTTGCCCTGCAGGACTGGACACAGCCCCATGATACTTTGAACTATGTAATGCTAATTTTTTCCTAATTGGAAATTAACTCTTGCTGATTCCCTGAGAGATTACAGCAAATGCAACAAGCGATCAGATTATTGGCAGGGGCCCTTAGGCCTCTTTCACACATCTGGTGTGCGCCTGACGGCGCCCCCGGCATTTAGCCGCAGCGCCGCATCAGAAAACCTGATGCGCCGCTTACGCCGCATGCGTTTTTTTGCCGGATGGTTTCTGATGCCCGGAGACATCAGGGGAATCCGGCAAAAAAAAAAACGTTACATGCTGCGTTTTGTCCGGCCGCCGGTATGTACATTTCCGCCGCATCCGGACAAAATCGCATACCACGCATTGACATGCGGTGCCATACGGCGCTAATGCAAATCAATGCAAAAAAAACCCGCAAGCGGCGCATCAGGTTTTCTGATGCGGCGCTGCGGCTAAATGCCGGGGGCGCCGTCAGGCGCACACCGGATGTGTGAAAGAGGCCTTATAGGTGCAACATCTTCAGAGGAAGCACAGATCGTGGATCCAACTCCCCACAGCCATGTGGAGTTTATTACTTTTGCTAATAAGATTCGAAAATTGTTTGGTTTTATATTTTTTTTCCATATCAATCATGTCAATACTTAAAAGCTTGAAATATTGAAGGCATTATGCAGGATTAGAAAAATATGGCAGCTGTCCTCTATAACAGCGCCACACCTATCCTCAGGTAGCACCTGGTATTGCAGCACAGCCCAATGCAGCATGCTCAGCTGCCAAGCAGAAAAAGAAAAAAAAAACACCATGGATAGGGCTAGTGCTATTTCTGTAAGAAAGTCGTCATGTTTTTATGGGGATTTTTTGTTACAATGGCGGACAAACCCTTTCTTGCTACCTGGATGGGCTCTTGAATTTGCCTGTTTTTCAGTTTCAATAGGACAATTCCTGGCGTCTGAATCACGAGACCTGCGATTAGGTCCTAAAGTGAAACAGATGTCACAGCTCCGACTCCTCGCACCTTGTTATTACTGAATATCTCACACAGGATATCTATAAAAAGACATGCCAGTGGACTCAGTGGGACGGAGATAGGATGTATCGAAAACATTTTGTTTCCTGCCCTTAGTACTTAATGCCCCAATTGTAAAAGCTAATGCATACCTTTTTTCCATGGACTCATTGACTTGCATGGCTGAGTGTGGTTCGATAATTTGATCCAACCCGGGCATGCTGCAAGAAAACAAAATAGGACATGTGCACGATCCCATAGAATAACATTGGCCTGAGTGCGATCGGATATTTTGTTGGAGTGCACTCGAACACAAAATACGGTCATGTACACGAGCAGATATGAGATTGTAGGGGTCCAAGTTTCACCGCTTCCACCAATCACCAGCAGCCCCTTCAATGATTACAGATGGTTTAGAACGCGTGCTGGAGGTAGCAATAGATAAAAATACACAAAACCAAATGTAATAATTATAGGGGATAACTCAGGAGACTTCTTGCATGGAACAAGACAACTACAGGACACAGTCTTATAAGTGGAAAAGTCTATATTATCACACGGTGATTCAAACAGGTGCAAAGCAAAGCTCAAGACCACAACACTTGGTGTAGATATTAAATGCAGCTTAACAGTCTATAGGAAACTACAGAGAGAAATGCAATCAAGCAGAGAGTCTATGAAGCACAGTTAAACTTGAGGATACTTGACACGAATAAGTCTTAGTTTAGTCCAAGCACAGGTAGGTAGTTCAAATGATATCTTTAGCTCAACCAGGATGGCCTGGGTGATAGTTTCAGTTTTAAGCAGCACAGGGCTGCAACAGCTTACATGTTCAGCAAATGCAGAGGGAGTAACACAAGCAGCCAGAAGAAGGAGGATTAATGGAAACTGGTGTATGCAGCAGAAACTCAGAGCAAAGTAGCAGGATTATGAAACAGGTTCACAGGAGCAGGTACAAAGCCAGGAAGCCACCAGAGGTCAGAAGCTGGATGCAAGGCAGAATACTCTAGAACAGACTAAAGGCTGGGGTGGAGTTATATAGCAGGAAGACACAGTGCACATGAGACCAAAAACGCCATCTTGGAAAAGGGCAGTAATGCACAAAAAAGGTGATCAAAAATGTTCAGAGTCCTGACATTATTCCCTCCTTAGAAGCGGCCCCAGGATGATCCTGGACCTGGTTTCTCAGGGAATCTCTGATGAAAACGAGAAATCTTCTGTAGGGCATTGATGTTTTCCACCGGTTCTCAAGAGTCTTCCTCAGGGGGATATCCCTGCCATCTTATTAGATCTTGGAGTCGATTCCTGCGAATCCTGGAATCAATAATTTCCTCCACCACAAATTCTTCTTGCCCATCAATCACCACAGGCTGCGGAGGGGGCACAACACGTCCCTGGAAGGTATTAGGAGATACAGGCTTTAGTAAAGATACATGGAAAACTGGGTGTACCTTCATAGTCCTAGGCAGCTTCAGACGGCAGGCCACGGAGCTCACAATACCGTTGATCTTGAAAGGGGCAATAAACTTCTGTCCAAGTTTTTGTGAAGGAATATTTAATTTCAGATTCTTAGTTGCTAACCACATGGAATCTCCTACCTTGAACATGGGTGCAGGTTTACGGAATCTATCAGCCGATCTCTTATAACGTTCTTGAGCTGTGGTCAGGGACTCCCTTCAGAACCTCCAAATTTTGCCTCATCGCAGTCAGCCTTTCCTCCACTGCCGGAACCGGAGAATTAATCGGAGACCTAGGTAAGATACACGGATGACAACCCAGATTGGCAAAGAAAGGTGTAAACTTAGTGGAGGCGCTCTGAGAATTGTTGTATGAAAATTCGGCTAACGGTAGCAACTCCAACCAATCATCCTGGAGATGGCTGACATAGCATCTCAGATATTGTTCCAGCGTCTGGTTGGTGCGCTCAGTCTGACCATTTGTCTGGGGATGGTAAGCGGAAGAGAGATAATATTGAGTGCAGAGCAAAACCCCTTCCAGACTCTTGAAGTGAACTGTACTCCACGGTCAGAGATGATCTCATCCGTGACCCCATGCAGCCGAAAGACATTCTGTATAACCAAGTTCACTGTATCCTTAGCTGAGGGGAGGCCGGTGCATGGAACAAAATGAGCAGCTTTAGTCAGGCGATCAACTACCACCATGATCGTATTCATGCCCCCGATGTAGGCAGCTCCACAATAAAGTCCATTGATATAGACCCCCAAGGGCGGGACGGAACAGACGGAACAGATAATGGTTGCAGAAAACCCGTAGGTGCCACACGAGGAGACTTGTAACGAGCACATACCTCGCAAGAGAGAACATAGTCCTTGGTATCCTTTAGGCAAGTTGGCCACCAGAAAAATCGGCTTAGGAACTCTTGTGTCTTCTGTACCCCCCTGTAACCAGCCAACTTGGAGTCATGTACCAAATTGAGGATCTGCAGACGGACGGCTTCAGGGCCATAGATATGTCGATCTCTGAACCACATGCCACCCTTAAAGACAAGATTAATATCAACAGGTGGATTGGCCAGAAATACATCACCGTCATAAGCCTCCCTGCACTCCTTCCACAAGTCTTGATCGTGGATAACTCCGATGAAATTGGCATCAGATAGAATGGTCTTGGACGGGGCTCCAGGTACGGAATCTGCAGCATGGATTCGGGATAACGCATCAGCCTTCCCATTACGACAACCTGGACGGTACGAGATAACAAAATTAAATTGATTTAAAAATAAATTCCAACGAGCCTGACGAGGAGAAAGACATCTAGCGGATCTAAGGAACTCTAAATTGCGATGGTCAGTCAACACTACGATCTGTTGTGCAGCTCCTTGCAGATGATGCCTCCATTCCTTGAAAGCCGCAATAATAGCCAGCAATTCCTTGTCTCCCACGTCATAATTCTTCTCTGCTGAGGTTAGTCTACGGGAAAAGAAAGCACAAGGGTGTAGCATTCCCTTCTCTCCAGTTCTTTGGGAGAGAATAGCCCCCAAAGCATTATCAGAAGCGTCCACCTCCACAATGAAAGAAAGTGTTGGATCTGGGTGTATCAACAGCGTTGCTGAGGTGAAACCGATCTTAAGCCGATCAAAAGCTTCTTGAGCCTGTGAAGACCACTTAAAGGGCTTTTCCTTCTTTGTCAAGGAAGTAATGGGACGGACAATATCAGAAAAATTTCGAATGAAACGTCTGTAGAAATTTGCAAAACCAATAAAACGTTGGACCTCCTTAACGTTCTTGGGTACCGGCCAGTCAAGGATAGTCTGAATCTTACCAGATTCCATGTTCAGCCCCTAAGGAGAGATGATATAACCTAAGAACTGTATCTCAGAACGATGGAACTCGCATTTCTCCTGCTTGATATACAGATGGTTCTCTTTCAGACGTCTTAAAACCTCTTTGACATGTTCTTCATGTTCCTGTAGAGTCAGAAAAGATTAAAATATCGTCCAAATAGATCACCACAAACTGGTCCAACAAATCTCTGAAGATGTCATTAGCAAGGTGTTGAAACGTTGCAGGGGCGTTACAAAGCCCGAAGGGCATCACGAGACATTCAAAGTATCCATACCGGCATCTGAATGCTGTCTTCCACTCATCCCCTGGACGAATACGCACCAAATTATAAGCCCCACGAAGATCCAGTTTAGGGAACACCTTAGCATGGCGGACTCTTTCCAGTAATTCGGGAATCAGAGGCAAAGGGTAACGGTTTTGTATGGTTATCTTATTGAGTTCCCGATAGTCTACACAGGGTCTCAGGGTCCTATCCTTCTTTTTTACAAAAAATGTAGGTGCCCCTGCTGGTGAGGAAGAAGGACGTATGAAGCCTTTGGCCAGGTTTTCATCAATATACTCCTTTAAGGCTTGGAGCTCAGGTGCCGACAAAGGGTATACGTTGCCAAAAGGAATAGCTGCCCCAGGAAGCAGCTCAATGGGACAGTCATAATGCCTGTGTGGAGGAAGCTGATCTGCACTCTTGTCACAGATGTCAGAGAACTCTTTATATGCTGAATGTAAAGTAAATACCTGTACAGGTGGTTCCGTAGCAGTGGACTCAGGGACAACTTCAGTTGATGCTGGGTTGCTCCTTGTTGGAAAGATAACCTCCTTGGTCTCCCAGTTGATAGCTGGATTCTGAGAACGCAGCCAAGGGATGCCTAAAATCACAGAAAAATGAGGAGAAGAAATTAGCAAGAAAGAGAGTTGCTCCTGATGATTAGGTTCCAACAAAATCTCAAAGGGTGCGGTCTCCTGATCCACAGGCCCGGAGATTAAAGGTGACCCATCCACTGTTTCCATGGTAATTGGAGAGGCTCTTTGCTGAATTTCAATACCATATTCTTTGGCAAATGCGGTATCCATAAAATTGCCACCTGCACCAGAGTCAATCATAGCTGCACTGGAAATCCACTGTCCAGAACACAGGATCTTAATAGGGAGAGAACAGTGAGACTTCTTTTCCTTCAGCTCCTTGGGTGGTGAAGTCATAGAAAGTGAATGGAATACAGCGTTTATAGGCAGGCTACATTCAGAGATGTCAGATTCATCATCACAGTAGTCATACTCTCCTACCGCTGCTAGCACCTTGTTAAGCCGCTTGGGACACTTGGGACAGTTGATTAAAAAGTGGTCAGACTGGCCACAGTAGAAACATAGACTTTCACGAAGTCGATGCTCCCTGCGCTCATTACTCTCGCGCTTCTGAACAGAATCAATTTGCATGGGCACCTCCTCCACATCCCGAGATGTTTTACCTGCAGGCTCTCTGGAAGGAAGGGAAAAGTTAGAGATATGGTTCAAGGCAACAAACTTCTCCTGCCTACGCTCAGTACGGCGAATGTCAATGCGCACACAATGCTGTATAAATGTCTCTAGCTCTTGTGGTGATTCAGAGCGAGCTAATTCGTCCTTTACAATACTAGACAGCCCCCTCTTAAAAATAGGCAATTGTGCATAACTGTCCCAATTGGTATCTACTGCTAATCTCCTGAATTCGGTAGCATACTCAATAACAGAACGTTTAGCCTGGCGTAAAGACAATAAAGCAGATTCAGCAGTTGCACGATGATTAGGATCAAACATTAATGCCATAGCGGCCAAGAAATCATCCAAATTATTTAACCGCGGGTCACAAGATTCAATCATCGGATTCGCCCAGGCGAGCGCTCGTGCGGTCAGCAGCATAATTACACACAATACTTTAGATCTATCATTAGGGAAACGGTCAGCATACACATCAAAATATAGCATACATTGATTGACAAAGCCACGAAATTTGTCGCGATCACCATTAAATCTGAATGGGGGCAACTTAGGTGGGCTAGCTGGTGGCGGTTGCCCAGGAGGTTGTGCCGCTATTTGCGTGCCAATGTCCTGAAAAGCCCATCCATACTGGGACTCCATGCTAGTAAGTTTATTTTTCTGGGCTGCCATGCGGGTGCTTAAGTCCTGCAAAGTTTGTCCAAGCACCCGTTCATTGCATTCAAAGCTTCCAAACTTCTTTTGCAGACCTTCCACATCTTTCTGCAGTGATCTAATTATGGAAAACACCTGCTCTAATCTGTCTTCTGCAGTCATTGTTCCAGCAGTCTCCTCTTTTGTGGCTAGAGTATCCTGTAATAATTATAGGGGATAACTCAGGAGACTTCTTGCGTGGAACAAGACAACTACAGGATACAGTCTTATAAGTGGAAAAGTCTATATTATCACATGGTAATTCAAACAGGTGCAAAGCAAAGCTCATGACCACAACACTTGGTGTAGATATTAATTGCAACTTAACAGTCTATAGGAAACTTCAGAGAGAAATGCAATCAAGCAGAGAGTCTATGAAGCACAGTTTAACTTGAGGATATTTGACACAAATAAGTCTTAGTTTAGTCCAAGCACAAGTAGGCAGTTCAAATGATATCTTTAGCTCAACCAGGAAGGTCTGGGTGATAGTTTTAAGCAGCGCAGGGCTGCAACAGCTTACATGTCCAGCAAATGCAGAGGGAGTAACACAAGCAGCCAGATGAAGGAGGATTACTGGAAACCGGTGTATGCAGCAGGAACTCAGAGCAGAGTAGCAGGATCATGAAACAGGTTCACAGGAGCAGGTACAAAGCCAGGAAGCCACCAGAGGTCAGAAGGTGGATGCAAGGCAGAATACTCTAGCACAGACTAAATGCTGGGGTGGAGTTATATAGCAGGTAGACACAGTGCACATGAGACCAAAGATACCATCTTGGAAAAGGGCAGTAGTGCACAAAAGGTGATCAAAAATGTTCAGAGTCCTGACACCAAAGTGGTGAATAACATTGAATGTAATATATTTGTGATATATATCTGCAAAGAGGATGAATGGCAGAGCATTCGGAAAGCTTACAAGAACGAAAAATAGGAGGCCGAACATGTGGTCAAGGAGAAATTGGAACAATTATATTGGAATAAAATATCTTAATTAACACGACAATTGGTAAGTGCTAACACTACAACACAAGAGTGCCCGCACAATAAAGATAAAATTAGATTTTATACAGTAAAAATAGTAAAAAACAGCAGAGCCACCAGGTGAGATAAATGTTGATAACAACCAGGATATACAATAGTCCTGCCGCAGAGGTAGATGTATAATGCTACCACAAGGTAAATGTTTATCACATGCAAAAAGCATGGGCCAAGGAACTAAACCTATAAAGCCAGAAGGGAGGTATTAGATGTTCAGTCATGCATGTATATTTATAAGGTTTTTGATATAGGAGGATGGGTGAAAATCCAGAGTGATATGAGGAAACAGTGGAGCAGTACTATGTTAAGAGCAATATGGTGTCATGGGTGCATCGCCACGAAGATCGTCGCGATTGCACATTCTGACTTCTCACAGCTGAGCTTCTGTTTCTTTGTTTTTTGGTAATGTGAGAGTTAATTTTTCCTAGCTCTTTGCTAAGGCTAGGTGCAGCCTCGCCCGGCTGCTTTTGATTATGTTCTAATTAGTTTCCTTTATATTTCTGCCAGTCTGGGTGTTAGACGCCGGTGAAAGCATTCATGTAGTTCAGCAGACTGGATCGGTTCTGAGAATATTTAAGCTAAGAGTTCATTAGGTGTTTTTACTCTTATAGCTTATAGTTAATCTCTGAGACCTTAGGTGTTCCTACTGTGTGTGAGTGTTGTATGTAAGACTTTATTTACTTTATTCCTTCTCTTTCTTGTATGTCTTTCTGTTCATTATCCGTTACCTGTTCATTCCCTTTGGTGGTATTCAGGGTCCTTCTTAGGACTAGAATACAGTTGGCAGGGATTGATAGGAGACAGGGTTTACGCTGGTGGCCTGGACCTCTGTACCTTTAACAGTACCTCCAGGTTGAGGGATTAGTTAGGACCCCAGTTCAGGGTCAGCTTAGACCCCGGTCACCCTCTAGCCGGAGACAGCGTATAACGGATTCCGTTTTGACCCAGTGGACATTCTGTCAGGTAAATCCATGTTATAATATATCTATGCGCATGTTATAATATATATCTGCTATACAGCGTGACATTTTCACCGGCCCAAACTAAAGATTCTCCCCAGCTGTCATGGATCCAGTAGCCCAGCTGGCCCGACAGTTGCAGGGGTTGTCCATGGAATTTGCAGACATTAAGTCCAAGGTTTTGTCCCTCCCAGAGCAAACCAGATCTGAACCTAAGGTTGCTCTCCCGGACAGGTTCACTGGTGGGCGGGACAAATTTTTTACTTTCCGGGAGGCATGTAAATTGTACTTTCGGCTGCGGCCTCGGTCATCTGGGAGTGAAGAGCAGAGGGTGGGAATTGTTATCTCGCTCTTACAAGGGGACCCTCAATCTTGGGCGTTCTCTATTCCTCCAGGCTCCCCAGATCTCCAGTCAGTGGATCGATTTTTTACTGCCCTGGGTCTGGTATATGATGATCCGGATCGAGTTTCCCTTGCTGAAACAAAGTTACGTAAAATACGGCAAGGAAATCGTCCAGCGGAGGAATATTCTTCTGAGTTCCGTAGATGGGCAACAGATACTCAGTGGAATGACCCAGCTCTTAGGAGCCAGTTTTGTCAAGGGTTGTCTGACAAATTAAAAGATGTGTTGGCTCAGTATGATTCTCCTCCATCACTGGAGGCTGCTATGGCCCTCGCTATTCGCATTGATAGACGACTTCGGGGAAGACGCGAGGTAACTCCGCCCCCCATGATGACTCCACCTACTACTAAAGTCCCTTATACTGAGGTTCCCCTGGTCTGTTCTGAGGAACCCATGCAGTTGGGAGGGACATCATTTTGTAGGAGGGAATCGGCGGTGCGCCGCAAGACTAGAAGGTGTTTCTTTTGCGGGAGAGAGGGACATTTTGTTGGGGGTTGTCCATCCCGGACCTCTTTGACCCAAGGAGTTAACCTGGGAGTCTGTATTTCGTCCCCAAATCCCTCTCAGTTTATCGTGCCTGCGGAGGTGGTGATTGGTACTAGAACTGAGAGGATTTCTGTTTTTCTTGATAGTGGGTCTGGGGCTAATCTTGTGGACGCTCGGTTTGCCCAGGTGCATGGTATGCAACTGAGTTTATTGGCCAAACCGGTCCCTATACTCTCTATTGATTCTAGACCTCTTGGTCAAGGTAGCTTGGTTCAAGCTGTTCATAACATAGATCTTCGAGTAGGGGCAATACATAAAGAGCAATTGTCTTGTTATGTGTTGGAGGGTCTACCTACTCCTATTGTGTTGGGACTTCCTTGGTTGGCTAAACATAACCCAGTGATTGATTGGCAATCCAGAAAGATTAGCCAGTGGGGTGAATTTTGCAAGAATAACTGCATGAGCACGGTCATCGGTGCGGTTGTACCTAGGACTTTGCCTCCTTTTCTGGAGGACTTTGGGGAGATGTTCTCAGAGGAGGGGTGTAAAGAGTTACCTCCTCATCGCGCATATGACTGCTCAATAAAGTTGCTTCCTGATGCCTTATCTCGTACTTTCCCAGGGACCGGGAGGATGGATGATCCGGTTCCTATTCCTCAGGAGGGAGTTGTAGTGTCAGCTGTATGCTCTGAGCTTGAGGGGGAGGTATTGGGGGCTCAGGGGGACGCCCCTGTAGGACTTCCAGGGAGACTGATAGTTCCAGATCAGTTAAGACTGAAGGTTACGGAGAACCGTTACAAACGGATGGCTGATAGGGGGAGAGTTTCTGGTCGAGATCTGAAGGTGAATGATCTGGTGTGGTTGTCTACCAGGAATATTAAACTTAAAGTTCCCTCCTGGAGGTTGGGTCCCAGATTCATCGGGCCGTACAGGATCAGCTCCATAATTAATCCTGTGGCATTTCGTCTGGACCTCCCTCCTACGTTTAAAATTCATAATGTGTTTCACAAGTCATTACTTAAAAAGTATGTGGCACCAGTCATACCGTCACCTCTACCTCCTTCAGTGGTGGTCAATGATAACGTGGAAGGACCTTTCACACAACTCACCCGGACAGACCTGGTCATGAGGGTCCGGAGGCCCCTCGTAGAAGGGGGGGTACTGTCATGGGTGCATCGCCACGAAGATCGTCGCGATTGCACATTCTGACTTCTCACAGCTGAGCTTCTGTTTCTTTGTTTTTTGGTAATGTGAGAGTTAATTTTTCCTAGCTCTTTGCTAAGGCTAGGTGCAGCCTCGCCCGGCTGCTTTTGATTATGTTCTAATTAGTTTCCTTTATATTTCTGCCAGTCTGGGTGTTAGACGCCGGTGAAAGCATTCATGTAGTTCAGCAGACTGGATCGGTTCTGAGAATATTTAAGCTAAGAGTTCATTAGGTGTTTTTACTCTTATAGCTTATAGTTAATCTCTGAGACCTTAGGTGTTCCTACTGTGTGTGAGTGTTGTATGTAAGACTTTATTTACTTTATTCCTTCTCTTTCTTGTATGTCTTTCTGTTCATTATCCGTTACCTGTTCATTCCCTTTGGTGGTATTCAGGGTCCTTCTTAGGACTAGAATACAGTTGGCAGGGATTGATAGGAGACAGGGTTTACGCTGGTGGCCTGGACCTCTGTACCTTTAACAGTACCTCCAGGTTGAGGGATTAGTTAGGACCCCAGTTCAGGGTCAGCTTAGACCCCGGTCACCCTCTAGCCGGAGACAGCGTATAACGGATTCCGTTTTGACCCAGTGGACATTCTGTCAGGTAAATCCATGTTATAATATATCTATGCGCATGTTATAATATATATCTGCTATACAGCGTGACATATGGTCACTGCAGCATGGTAGGAGAAAAAACTGTGATTACCTGGTCACGGTGGGTGGTGGATGCAAGTGTGGCACACTCCCTGACGCGTGTTCTGGATCTTAATCCTTCGTCAGGGGGTGGTGTGATGGTGGTTCTGATAGTGTGTACAGTGTGGACGAGCGTAGTGTGTTCACCACCCTGTGTCCGATGGGCAAAGTGTGCACTGTGTGCATGTGTTGTGTACATACCATGTGTTATGCAACTGCATACAGTGGGAATATGTTATTTATTGCATATGATGTATTTGAAGGTGGTGTACATGGTATGTGAGTGTCACGCAACAGTGGTCCTCAGTCTGTGAGGATTATTAATTGATGGCGTTATTGCTCATTTTGTGCTGCTATCCACAGTATAATTAAAGGGGTTGTCTGGTCCAAATCCATAAGTCTGCAGTCACTCTTTGTGTCAATATGTGTGAGTGCAGCCTGATGAATCCCCCCAGAGGACGCACTGTGCGCTGTGGGGACTCGCCGGTTTCTGAGTCAGTGGAGCGAGGCCACACCCTCTAGTTGGACACGCCCACTGTAAGACCACATCACTACACAGGCACCCACTGTAAGACCACATCACTACACGGGCACCCACTGGAAGGTTACATTACTACACGGGCACCCACTGGAATACCACATCACTACACGGGCACCCACTAGAAGACCACATCACTACACAGGCACCCACTGTAAGACCACATCACTACACAGGCACCCACTAGAAGTCCACATCACTACACGGGCACCCACGGGAAGACCACATGACTACACGGGCACCCACTGGAAGACCACATCACTACACGAGCACCCACTAGAAGACCACATTACTACATGGGCATCCACTGGAAGACCACATCACTACACGGGCACCCCCTTTCTCCCCCATACATCTGTGACATGGTCTCCCGCTACCTACCTACACGCAACCTTCGATCCTCTCAAGATCTCCTTCTCGACTCCCCCCTCATCTCTTCTTCCCACAACCGCATACAAGACTTCTCCCGGGCTTCCCCCATACTCTGGAACTCCCTGCCGCAAAACATCAGACTTTCACCAACAACGGAGACCTTCAAGAAAAACCTGAAGACCCACCTGTTCCGACAAGCCTACAACCTGCAATGATCCTCAGTGTACTGAACCATCGTACGACCAGCTCTACCCTTTCCTAGTGTATTCTCACCCATCCCTGCAGTCTGTGAGCCCTCACGGGCAGGGTACTCTCTCCTTCTGTACTTGTGTGTCCCTTGTCCAGCACATGTTTATTGTACCTGTCTATATTTTTCCCCTTTTCATATGTAAAGCGCCATGGAATAAATGGCGCTATATAAATGTATAATAATGTAATGTAATGTAAGACCACCACTACACAAGCACCCACTGTAAGACCACATCCCTACACAGGCACCCAATGGAAGACCACATCACTACACGGGCACCCACTGGAAGACCACATCACTACACGGCACCCACTGGAAGACCACATTACTACACGGGCACCCACTGAAAGACCACATTACTACACGGGCACCCACTGGAAAACCACATCTCTGCACGGGCACCCACTGGAAGACCACATCACTAGACGGGCGCCCACTAGAAGATCACATCACTAGACGGGGCGCAGCCTTGCAAAATGCAAGTGTATGGAGGGAGGCCACGCCGAATAGACGGGCTCTGGCTGGGAATATGTATAACTCATACAAGGCCTCCATTCTCGGGTCTGAAAGCAGTGAATCCCCACAGCACACAGTGCGCGCACTGGGGGGATTCATAAGTCTGCAGTCACATAGTGTGACTGCAGATTTATCGATTTGGACCGGCCTCCCCTTTAATGTAGCTGTGAGCTCTCTGGCGCCCCCTTTGTCTCTCAGGTCAGTAAGGGAACTGCACCTAGAGCAAATGGCCACCGGGGAGGATGTCCTGTTACCCACTGGGTATTCTAAGATTCATGATCAGAGTAAAAGCCTCAGCCCAAAATTAATTTTATGGTTTAATTGCCTTAAGGGCGCACTAGATAATTCCAGGATTATACAGTAAACTATACAACGGAATTACAGTGGATTTGCAGTCAGAGTAAAATACAACAATAATGGTACAATGCTTAGAGGTATTATGCTAAAGGTCAATGTTACCAGGCTGTAGGTTGCATGTGGACGCCGGGAGCTCTGCGATCCACAGGTAAGAACAGTCCCCAAAACATGTGCCGCTGCTCCCTTGGCAGATCTGTCCCCTGTTCCTTCTTAGATCATCATCGTCTTGTTCTTCAGTGAGAATAGAGAGAGTCTGCCATCCGCTCACAGTTCTTAAACCTGCTAGGTCCCTCCCCTCGGTGTCAGAGGGTGGGCTAATAATCTCCACCCTTCAACTCCCTGCAGAATTTATTCCCAATATCTAAGAAAGGGGTTAACTTTCTCCAGGACAATCCGATCAGGACACGAGAGGTACCAGTGAATGCAGTTTGTTTTGCCTGTCGCGTGGAGATCAAACATGGCCCGATTGGCCCTCCACAGCGACCCAATCTCTATATCTCAGGTCCCCGAGCCATCACCGACTCGGGAGTCGCACTGTCAGATGCGCGAGGTCCGCAGGATCACGCAGACATTTTTTATGAGTCTGTACCTCGAAAGGCGTGCTCATAATTCATAATCCTAGAACGGAGTCGTAGTGGCTGGGAGAGACAATGGATGTGTTTTCTGTGTCTAGCTGACAGGCATAATCTAATTGAAGCCCCCAGGCATCTCCAGGCCCCATGCTGGCGTGGCTCCTGACTCCAGCTTTGATGTCCTGTTTTGGCCTGATTTACTTAGCATACTAAAAGACCTTGTTATTCAACAGTTGAGCACTAAACCCTGTTTTCTTCAATATGCCTACAGGCCATGGGGTTAGGAGTAGTTAGCTGCCTGTGGCTCTGTGAACTCAGACAAAATGGCCCATGGGACAGGCCAAGCTCAGACATGAGGCGAGCATTATGCCCCATATCCAAGATGGTGGCTGTTCCTTCATCACAGTAGCTTTACAGCTTTAATAGATGTATTAACACATCACAATTAACTCTCCAACCCACAGTACAATTAATGTCACTATCATTCATACAATTTAATTCATTCACCCCAGGACAGTTGATGCCACCAGCCACTCCCAATACTTATTATGCCGTCATACACTGTTCAAAGTATATTGACTCTACAGAGAAATAATTTGATACTAGAATCCCCCAAATCAAAACTTTGTCAATTCGTCGAAATCCAGACACCCGTGAAACACAGGCTGACTACAGGCTTCAGGTCAGGAGACCCATGGTCAGCTCAAAGCAATCAGTACACGGACTGTGACATACTGATGTCTGAATTTGGCTTTAAGGGCTCATACCTACTTGTGAGAAATACGGATGAGTGCAATCCGATAAAAAAATAGGATTGCACTCGGACCAATGTTATTCAATAGGTGACATCTCATCTGCGATTTTTTTCTCAGCTGAAATCGGACTTAGAAAAAAAAGTCACAGAATGCTGGGTATTGCTGCGTATCTCAGACAAGACTCGCCAATACAAGTCAATGAGTGTGAGAAAAAAAAAGCACAGCACTCGCACCATGAGAGTGCTGTCCGATTTTTATCCTTTGAAGGTCACAGTGGGTCAGTCTGTGAGTGAGCGGAGCATCAGTGACGTCAGCGGTAGACACTGATGCTGCGCAGCGGCCCCATCTAATCTGCGGTGAACTCGGCACCGTGGGAAAATGCTCAGAAACTTTCCCACACTACAGAGTTCATGTCTGGTCAGGCGGGGAGGCTGCACAGGCATCTTTTTATTCATTCCACAGTGGTTTACAGCTGGGCTGGTCACATTAGCACTGTTCCCGGTTGTAAACTATTTAACCCCTTGAGATTGATTGCGGCGTGAGACTTGACTGTATGGCGGACAGGTATGAGTATATAGTTGCTTTTTTATGTTTTATTTTTTTCCAGGAGAACGATGGCTTCGCTTGTATTGGGAGTTTAATAAAGATGGAAAACCTGTGTGTTTTATTATTTCATTAAAAGAATTTATTCTTAATGTGTTTTTTTTAACCCTTTCAGACTAGTGGATTAATAATGGATAGTTGTCTTATTGACACCTCTCCATTATTAATCAGGCTTAATGTCACCTTACAATTGCAAGGTGACATTAACCCCTTATTACCCCATATGTCACCACTACAGGGCAATGGGAAAAGAGAGGCTAAGTGCCGGAATTGGCGCATCTAACAGATGCGCCTTTTCTGGGGTTGCTGGGGCCAGAAGTTTTTCGCCGGGTGGGGCAATAACAATGGTCCCTTTCTAGGCTTTTAATATCTGCCCTCAGTCACTGGCTTTCCCTCTCTGGCGAAGAAAATTGCGCGGGAGCCCACGCAATTTTTTTCCATGAATAAATACTTTAAATTTAACACCTACATCTCCAAATTGTTACACACATACACTAATAACATTAGTAGTCAGGGACATATATAAATCGAAATGATATGCAATGGTTTACTGTATGTAAACCATGTGTCATATCCTGTCGGGTTCTGCAATGATTTTACAGAAGTCGACAATTGAATTTTCGCCTATTCTGCTATATATATATATACATATATATATATATATATATATATATTGTGAGACAGTGAAGGAATATGTGGTGAATGAGGTGTATATTTCACCTAAGTACCTTGCTGACTGGTATGAGCGAAATGTGTGGCTTTGTAAACCTGGTGGTAAAGAAAGGTCACTACACCTGCCATTCAGTACACGCTTGCAGCTCAGACCTGAATCCACTCAGGTGTTGATTAGGAAGCCAGAAGTAGGTGCTTGTGAGCACAGTCAGAGAGCTCATTCAGTCTGGACAAGGGGTTCAGACACAGAAGGTGTCTCCAAGAGTGTGGGAGCTGTCTTTAGCCCGGACACAGGGAGGTGTCCTGGCACAAGGAAGCAGTCTCTAAGAGTGTGAGCTATCTCAGTCTGGGTGCAGGAAGTACCCCGGACACAGGAGTAGTCGCAGTGAGAATCCGTGCGAATAGCGACTGAATAGGAGGTGACCTCTCTCAAGTCTGGACATTGGAGTTGCCTTCGGACATAAAGAGGAGTGTCTGTGAAACTCCATACTGGTAACATATGTGATATGTGTTGTTTTGGGCACAGACTGGTAGAGTCTGGGTCCCGGATAGAGAGGGCCATCTATCTAAGTGTAATTTAGTGGCTAGACAAGCCCAGGTTTTCTGTTTATGATTTGTTTTTATCTGTGTGCTGTGGACTTTAATAAAACTGGTTGCGGCCAGTTTTCACCAAATTGCTGTCTGAATGAACTGTTTCCGTGCCATTCTGTCTACCCAGACAGCGATCCTAGAGCTAAACCCCCCGGAAAGCTTACAATTGGCGGAGAATGCTGGGGCAGCGCAGGGCCTGGTACAGTTAGTGCTGGAGTGTGCATGCAGCACAGTGGCGAGAGACAGCATTAAAGGTGAAGTCTATTGAAATAGCAACAGAAAAAAAAAAAAAGTGTGTGTCAGCAGAAACGTCTGTTTGGAGCAGTCTTGGAGAGACAGTGGCCCTGATAGGGTCTGCAGAGAGAAAATGTATGCACAGCAAAGCTGAACTTGTTGTGAAAATGACTGTGGAATGTGCAGCAGCAAAAGAAAAGTTTGTGGAGCAGTCTTAAAGAGACAGTAGCCCTAATAGACTTTGCAAAGGAAAAAAAAAAGTGTTTGCACAGCAAGGCTGAATTTTTCTGTGGAAAAAAAAAAAAAAGCTGTGTAGTGTGTATGTCTTGAGTGAAGACTACAGTTGTGAAGACAGAGAAGTCTGACAGCATGGATGACAGCATGGAGGCGCTGTTTGAACAAATGGCGCAAGTTAATGTGCAACATAAGACTGCTGTGATTGAGACAGATGAGTCCGGCAGTATGGAGGAGCTTGTTGAGTACCTGGTGCAGGCCCAGCGAAGCATGGAGCAGCAGCGCCTGCAGCACCAGCAGCACATGCAGCAGGCCCAGCAGCAATTCCTGCAGCAGCAGCAGGAGAATAACCGGTTATTTGTTGAGCAGATGACAGCACCAAAAAAGGATTTCGGTGCCGCGTCCCGAAGTAATGTTGTGAAGGCACCGGCGTTGTCCGCTATAAAGAAGGCGGTAAGACGGTCCTTGAGAAAAATGACACCTCGTGATGATGTGGAGGTATATCTTACTAGGTTTGAGAGACTGGCAGAGAAGGAGAATCTGCCACTATCTGAATGGGCCATGGCGGTCGTACCCTATCTGATTGGGGAACCCCAAAAAGTCTGGGCTGACCTGAGCAAGCAGGACAGCGAAGACTATGCCAAGTTGAAAGCGGCGATTCTTACCCGGCTGGGTGTTACGGTGACAGCCCATGCCAGGGAGTTCGTGACTGGAGATACAGTTGGGAGTCTGCAGTCAGCAGGCCTGATTATGGAGTTGAAAAGGTGATAGTGGACCGCTACACCCAAGCACGTCCTCCTGAGGTACAGCCGTCTGAGAGGTCGTCACTTCGGAGTTCCCGGACGCTGAACTCTCGCGGTAAGAGCGTTCCAGCTGTTGGGGACATGGGGTATGCTGATAAGCGGGTTCAGGCCCGAGGGGACATGTGGGTGGGAGAGTGTGATGGA
Source organism: Oophaga sylvatica (assembly GCA_033576555.1). Lineage (NCBI taxonomy): Eukaryota > Metazoa > Chordata > Amphibia > Anura > Dendrobatidae > Oophaga > Oophaga sylvatica. The sequence continues at coordinate 114,642,068 of JARQOD010000008.1, forward strand.
CAGTGTTGGAGCTGGCGTGAAATTGCAGCCAACTGTCCAATAGAGGGGGAGCCTATGTGTTGTGATGTTGGCAGATCCCTCTCTCCCTGCGCAGAGCCTGTGGTGTGTGTCCACCTCAGCCGAAGAGACTGGACCACAGGGGTCCCCGGTGGTTGTAAGTGACTGCCCAGCACAGGCCCTCTTGGACTCAGAGAGTCCAGTGACTTCCGTATGTGACAGCCTGAGTGATAGGGACTTCATCCCTGATAAGCACCTGAGTGTGGTGTACATCCATGAAGACACCAAAGTCTACCCAGAACTGCCGTGGACTTGGTCCCCAAACTCGGGGAGGTTTCATATGAAGTGGGGGTAGTGAAGACCCTGGTGCACCCCGTTATATTGGGTAATGACTTTCCCGGTCTAAGGATCTCTTGGGGAAAAATGTTTCTGATGGACAGTGTGATGAAGCTCCTGCTGAGGGTGCGCAGTCCCGAGGGGCGGAGCACGATGCTAGTGGGATGTTGAAATTATGTGATAATGATGATGATAATGCTAATGATGATGATGATCCTGATAATGATGATGACCATGAAAATGGTGCTGATGCTGATAATGATAGTGATGATAATACTGATCATAGTCATGATAATGATGTTGATAATGATGATGACTGTGGTAGTGATGAAATTCCTTTGCAGGTGATGTTGGGAGACGAGGATGGTGGTTCTCGGGAACCGAGTGTCCCTGACTTGCCTGTGTCCTGTGACGGTTTTGAGAGTGAGCAGTGGCGAGAACCCTCTCTTAAAACAGCACAGGAAAATATGATTGTTCTAAATGAGGTTTCCCAGGAGCCTGACTCTGAGGAGAGGTTCTCTCATGTTGCCATAAACACTGAAGTCCAGGGAGAGGTTGTGAGTCAGCTCCTGGTGCCTGAACTATATAGAGGTGTAGTGCTGGGGTTGTCACATAGTCACATACTTGAGGGACCAGATGGTGCAGTTAGTGTTGTGGATGACATGTTAACTCAGGTTCCAGATCAGGATGTGAATGAAAATGAATTGTATAACCCTGACAGTGAGCAGGATGTGAGTGAAAATGAATTGTGTGACACTGACAGTGAACAGGATATGAATGAAAATGAAGGGTATAGCCCTGACAGTGAGCCAGATGTGGCTGAGAAAAAGGGGTCAGATAGTGATAGTGAATTATCTGATGACAATAAAGCAACCAGTGCAAGTGAGGAAGGTATGGTAGCAGAGGAGATTGAGAGTCCTGAGAGGAAGGCTGAGGCTGACCTTGCAGTCGGACGGAGGATGGCATCTGAAGATGTTGTACCGTTGGCCGGTTCCCTGGCGAAGACTAAGGTGAAAGACAGGACTCTAAAACTGAACACAGCACAAGTGGATGCTGTTGAAAATGAGAAGTTATCAATGTATGGTGTGGATCTGCATCAGGCCAAGGACTCGGAAGGTGATGCTGCAGAGGTGGAGAAAGCCATGGAAGTGGTGGACACCAGGCCAGGTGCCTCACCAGAGGCTGATGTCTCAAGTGAAGCTGTGAGGAACAAGACTGAAGATGTGGGGAATGACTCTGCCCCGGAATATGTTTCTGTTGGAGACAGCGGCGTGGACGGTGTACTGTCCGGATCCGTGGCTGCGACTCGCGAAGCTCGGGCCGGAAGTTCGGCGCCCGGTGCGCCATCGGAGTTCTCGAGCGACCCAAAGGATCTGGATAAATCCCAAGATGAGATTTTGAGACCTCGGGTTGGCCTTGGTGAGCTCAGGCGCATTTTCATGGAGTCTACACTTGAACCACGTCCCAGTGAGTGGGAGGGGCGATGTGTCGCTCCGTTGCCGCTGCAGATACACGGGAGCTCAGATGGGATGCAGAACGTGGTGGAAAAGAAGACTGATGGTAGGGCTTCTGAGCATGTCCTACCAGAAGAGCCTGAAGAAAGGGCCGAAGACGTAAAGGACGTCCAACAACTACAGGAGAAGATGCGTAGCCATGAGGATCTCCTGGAGAAAGAAGTAAGAGCTCTGAGTCTTATGCAAAGTGAGCCTGTACCAGAAGAGGATAAATTATGTGTACCGACCAAGAAAAACGATCAGCTCCCTCTACAGTGCCAATCGTTTGAACAGTGTGGCTCGGAATGGTCAGAGACCATGACAGAGGCGCTTGGGTTCTGTGAGGTAGAATTTATGAATCAACTGATATTTAAGAAAGTAGATGTGCTAAAGAAAGTTCAGGGGGAATTAGAGAAAACCCCTATACCTCCTGTGACAGTTGGTGACACAGGGTCAGTGCCCCAAAAACAGGAGGTACGAAAGTTTCTGAGGAAGAATCAGCAGAGCTGTTCTGACGTGCCTGGTCGTACTTATCTGGTGAGCCACTATACCGAGACTGAGGCTGGCACTAAAGTCAAGATGAAACAGTGCAGGATACCCGAGGCCGCAGAGAGTATAGGCCTGGGAGGGTACAGGGTAGTGCGGATGCTTCAGATGAAGAGAAAACTGATGTTGGCTATGACAGTGGTGAGGATGAAGCTGATGAGGGCCATGACTGGTCCAGAGTTCACTGTCTCTGTTGGATTGTTGACCAGCCCTCCGGTCTGGATGACCAGCCTCCGGTCTGGAGAAGAGGGAGGGGATATGTGAGACAGTGAAGGAATATGTGGTGAATGAGGTGTATATTTCACCTAAGTACCTTGCTGACTGGTATGAGCGAAATGTGTGGCTTTGTAAACCTGGTGGTAAAGAAAGGTCACTACACCTGCCATTCAGTACACGCTTGCAGCTCAGACCTGAATCCACTCAGGTGTTGATTAGGAAGCCAGAAGTAGGTGCTTGTGAGCACAGTCAGAGAGCTCATTCAGTCTGGACAAGGGGTTCAGACACAGAAGGTGTCTCCAAGAGTGTGGGAGCTGTCTTTAGCCCGGACACAGGGAGGTGTCCTGGCACAAGGAAGCAGTCTCTAAGAGTGTGAGCTATCTCAGTCTGGGTGCAGGAAGTACCCCGGACACAGGAGTAGTCGCAGTGAGAATCCGTGCGAATAGCGACTGAATAGGAGGTGACCTCTCTCAAGTCTGGACATTGGAGTTGCCTTCGGACATAAAGAGGAGTGTCTGTGAAACTCCATACTGGTAACATATGTGATATGTGTTGTTTTGGGCACAGACTGGTAGAGTCTGGGTCCCGGATAGAGAGGGCCATCTATCTAAGTGTAATTTAGTGGCTAGACAAGCCCAGGTTTTCTGTTTATGATTTGTTTTTATCTGTGTGCTGTGGACTTTAATAAAACTGGTTGCGGCCAGTTTTCACCAAATTGCTGTCTGAATGAACTGTTTCCGTGCCATTCTGTCTACCCAGACAGCGATCCTAGAGCTAAACCCCCCGGAAAGCTTACAATATATATATATATCTATGAAAATATATATATATATATATATATATATATACACACAACTATTCTATTTGTATATCTCCATTCTATTGTAACCTATTTTATACGTGGCATCTGCCGGCTTTTAATATATATATATCTATCTATCTATCTATCTATCTATCTATCTATCTTATACAGTATATACATACACACTGAAGATTATTTGGTTTTAAAATGATGTGTACAGTTTTGTTTTAAAATGCGATTTTAACATAAGCTTTTACAATAGAGAGAACTGCTGTATGTAAAAGCGCATGTTAAAATCGCATTGCATACGCATGTCATACGGATGTTCCATTGCAAAATCACACGGAAATCGCATTACACTCGCATAGCACTAGGCCGTTTTTTCGGTCCAGAAATTGGACCGTTGTTTTTCTCGCAAATGGGTACGTACTCTAAGGCTTGTTCACACGTCCGATTTTTTCCTTGGACCGAGTAGTCCGTGGAGGATATCTGAGACATTTCCCATTTTGATTTGATGGTCGGAACAATATCGGCAATGCAATTCAATGGGTCCGTGAAAAAGATTATTATTATTATTTATTTATATAGCGCCATTAATTCCATGGTGCTGTACATGAGAAGGGGTTACATACAAAGTTATAGATATCGTTTACAGTAAACAAATTTACAATAACAGACTGGTATAGAGAGGACCCTGTCCTTGCGGACTTACATTCTACGGGATAATGGGGAAGAAACAGAAGGTCGGGGTGCGGCAGCTCTGGTGGTGGTGGCGGCGAGGCGGCAGCTCTGGTGGTGGCGGCGAGGCGGCAGCTCTGGTGGTGGCGAGGCGGCAGAATGGTTATTGCAGGCTGTAGGCTTTCCTGAAGAGATGGGTTTTCAGGTTCCGTCTGAAGGATCTAAGCGTGGTGGATAATCGTACATGTTGGGGCGTGGAATTCCAGAGGATGGGGATATTCGGGAGAAATCTTGGAGGCGGTTGTGTGAGGAACGAATAAGTGTGAAGGATAGTAGGAGGTCTTGGGAGGATCGAAGATTACGTGAGGGAAGATATTGAGAGATTAGTTCAGAGATATAGGGAGGGGACAAGTTGTGGACGGCTTTGTAGGTCAGTGTTAGTAGTTTGAACTGGATTCGTTGGGGAATTGGGAGCCAGTGGAGGGATTTGCAGAGGGGAGAAACAGGAGAGTAGCGAGGGGAGAGGTGGATTAATCGGGCAGCAGAGTTGAGGACAGACTGGAGTGGTGCAAGAGAGTTGACAGGGAGGCCACAGAGGAGAGTGTTGCAGTAATCAAGGCGGAAGATGATGAGGACATGCACAAGAGTTTTAGTAGATTGAGGGCTGAGGAAGGGATGGATTCTGGAAATGTTTTTAAGTTGGAGGCGACAGGAGGTGGCAAGAGTTTGGATGTGTGGTTTGAAGGACAGGGCAGAGTCGAGAGTTACTCCGAGGCAGCGAATTTCAGGTGCGGGACAGAGCGTGATGCCATTTACCATAATAGATAGATCGGGTAGGGAAGATACCTGAGATGGAGGAAAGATGATGAGTTCGGTTTTGTCTGTATTGAGTTTTAGGAAGCGAGAGGTGAAGAAGGAGGATATGGCTGATAGACACTCTGGGATTCTGGACAGCAGAGAGGTGACATCTGGGCCAGGAGGTAGATCTGAGTGTCATCCGCATACAGGTGGTACTGGAAGCCATGGGACTTTATGAGTTGTCCTATGCCAAGGGTATAGATGGAGAAAAAGTAGGGGCCCCAGGACAGAGCCATGAGGGACTCCAACAGAGAGAGGGCGGGATGAGGAGGTAGTGTGGGAGTGGGAGATGCTAAATGTGCGGTCCGAAAGGTAAGTGGCGATCCAGGACAGGGCAAGGTCTTTGATGCCATGGGAAGAAAGAATCTGTAGCAGTAGGCAGTGGTCGACTGTGTCAAAGGCAGAGGACAGGTCAAGGAGGAGGAGGATGGAGAACTGTCTGTTAGCTTTGGCTGTGAGTAAGTCATTAGTAATTTTGGTCAGGGCAGTTTCAGTGGAGTGGTGGGGCGGAAGCCAGATTGGAGGTTGTCAAGGAGAAAGTTAGATGAGAGGTGGGAGGAAAGTTGAGCGTGGACATGCTGCTCAAGAAGTTTGGAAGCAACCGGGAGCAATGATATTGGGCGATAGCTGGGCATAGCAGTTGGGTCAAGGTTTGTTTTTTTGAGGATGGGTGTGATGGTGGCATGTTTGAAGGCAGAGGGAAAGGTACCAGAAGATAGCGATAGGTTGAAGAGATGGGTTAGGGCTGGGATGAGCATGTTAGTGAGGTTGGGGAGCAGGTGGGAAGGGATGGAGTCAAGTGCACAGGTGGTGAGGTGTGATTTGAAAAGGAGATGAGTAAGCTCTCCTTCAGTGATGTTGGAGAGGGAGGTTATTAGGGAAGGGCAGAGGTCTGGTATATGGAGTGGTTGGGGTGGTGGAACAGTAAAGGTTTGCCTTGTTTGGTCGATCTTATTTTTGAAGTAGGTGGCAAAGTCCTCGGCAGAGATGAGGGGAGTTGGAGGTGGCAGTGGTGGGCGGAGGAGAGAGTTGAATGTGCTGAACAGTTGTTTTGGGTTGTAGGATAATGAAAATACAAGGTTTGTGAAATAGGTCTGTTTAGCAGAGGTGAGGGTTATTTTGAAGGCAAGTGTAGCTTGTTTGAAAGCAATGAAGTCGTCTGGCAGGCGTGTTTTCTTCCAATGCCGCTCCGCGACCCTGGATGATTGTCAAAGTTTTTTGGTGAGATTGTTGTGCCAGGGTTGCCTATTTATTCGTCACATTTTGCCGTGCGTGAGAGGGGCGACTGAGTCTATGGCAGATGTGAGGGTGGTGTTATAGAAAGCGGTGGTGCTGTCTGTGTCATGGACTGAAGATATGGAGGACAGAGGTAGAAGAGAGTCTGAGAGTCTGTGAATGTCTAGGTGTGTGAGATTTCCGGAGGATGTGCCAGTGGCTGGACATAGGGGGCAGGTGAAGAGGACAGGGATGAGAAGGTGAGTAGGTGGTGGTCAGATAGGGGAAGGGGAGAGGTTGTGAGATTAGATAGGGAACAGAGGCGGGTAAGATGAGGTTTAATGTATGTCCGTCTGTGTGGGTGGCTGTGGAGGATCGCTGAGTAAGTCCAAAGGATGAAATAAGTGACAGGAGTTTGGAGGCTGCTGGCTGGCGGGTGTCAATAGGGATATTAAAGTCACCCATGATGATGGTGGGGATGTCAGCAGAGAGAAAGTGAAGAAGCCAGCTGGAGAATTGGTCAATGAAGGCAATGGCTGAGCCCGGTGGTTGGTATATGATGGCCATTTGGAGATTAGAGGGAGAGTAGATACAGACCGAGTGGACCTCAAAGGAAGGGAGGATGAGGGAGGGTGGGGTTTGGATAGGGTTGAAGGAGCAGTTATTAGAAAGGAAACCCACGCCTCCACCATGTCTTTTGCCAGAGCGAGGAGTGTGGGTGGTCAGATCAGACTGCATTTGAATGACATCTAAGTGCAGTCCGAATTTTACTAACAGTCACAAAGTAGAATGTGGTAAAACTTTTTCTTTTTTTTCCCCCATGTACGAGAAACTGGTGACACTTGATCTGCATTCTGATCAGAATAATCCGTCTGTTTTTCTCGTACGTGGTAAATACTTTGTAAGGAGGGTGGAAGATTGTATAAATTGCGCTGGAGGTAATTGCATCATTATTTGTGTTAAGAGTGGATTGTGACATTAGCTGAACTTCATAAAAGTGGCAGCATATTAATACTGGGAGTGGGCGACACTTATTGAACTTTGGATGGTGGCATTAGGGGTGTACGTAGTCAGAGATCGGGACGCAATGCTCAGACTGTCTGGGGCTCTCCCAACCGCAGAGTGACAGCTTCATGTCTTTCTATATGGCAGTCTGACTGCGCCCTATGTGTGACATATGTGAGAACTAAATAGCAGCATTAATTGTGCTGCTGATATTGCCCCTGACATCATACGGTAATAATGGGTGCATTAGTAAGTTAATAAATATCTGTGGAGCATTAATCAAACATTGTTATGGGGGCACTAAGCAGACAGTGTATGGCAATGTAAATGGTCGAACACCTTTGGCTCTTCACATTGATATTAGCTTTTTCTGGTGTCGCTTTTGCATTTCACTATTCGTGAAAGTTTTATGCAGGAAAATGATCTACTGGCAAATCAGCAGTGTGATCTGCTGCCTACTGACCCCCCTGAGGCTGCACTCCCATCATGGCCTTGCAGTGCGTTCTTCATGCTCTGTCATAAACACAGCGTCTTACAGTTCCAGCTAAGTGGATGGGATTTATAGAGATCGCCCACCCACTGTGCTTTTATTTTACTCAGCGTAAACTGACCTGCAGTGCGTTCTTAAAATCCGCAGCGTGTCAATTTCTTTTGCACCTTGCGAAATAGATGCGCCTTTTCTGGGCAGCTGGGGGCTGCTGTTTTTAGGCTGGGGGGCCCATAATCATGGTCCATTTCCAGCCTGAGAATAGCAGCCCCCAGCTGTATAGTTTTGCCAGGTTGGTTGAAAACCTAAGGGGGTCCCCACCTCAGGTTTTTCATTGATTCTCCCTGCTCGCTGTTGCCGGCAGAGCAGGGAGAATAATGACAAGGAGCTTCAGCACTACAGGCAGAGGACAGCGCTTACTGTAGCTGTCTGTGTGCAGGGAGGACTGTGTGACCAGTTCTCTGTGTGCAGGTCGTTTTGGGTCCCTGGTGCCAGAGAAAAACAGACATGTCAGCGTATTTTGCACACGGACACACGGTCCGTGAAAACACGCTGACATGTGCAGAGACACATTCATTTTAATGTGTGTACGTGTGTCAGTGTCTCTGGTACATGAGAAAACTGTTACTACACCTACTGGAGCCACTGACGAGTGAAAGCGGCCTTAGGAAAAGTATATGACTTTTTTGTCTGTGGGATGACGCATTGATTGCATTTTTCTACTTGGGCATCTATCGGTAATATGATAAACACACTTGTTTTTTTATGTCCATTTTTTAACAATGTTATTTACAATTGGCTCTCCCTAATTAATTTGTTGAGATATATACATATATATATATATATATATTATATACATACTTTTTTGTTACTATTAGTCATATATATACGCTGTACCTATTAGTCCAGGTGACCCACCCTTGTCTTTGTGGTGTTCACTGGATCTTTTAATATTATTCTTTATATATGAAATATGATTGTCTAATTATTTAATAAAGTATTTTGATATTTTATTGAGTTGTACTTGATTCTCTTTGTTTTGGTGCTTTATATTGATTTCCAGTATTATAGGTATATTTACATTAGATGTGGGAAAACCGAATGCAAAAAAAAATAAAAAAATGCACAAATGCGGTTTTAGTGAATTTCTGGGGCGGAAACACATCAAAATCTGCACCTAAGTATGTCAAAGTCAAATACCAGTAAAGTATGAAAAACAAAGCAGCTTTATTTGAAGCACAACACATCAACAAGAGACAAAACCTGCAGTGTCAAAAATGCAATACAAAAGCATGGTAAAAAAAACAATGAAAAAACACAAGTAGCCTAATTCATTAATAGGTGCAGAAATTCTGCAGCTCAAAAACTCACCAAAGCTCATTGTGGGAAGGTAGCATTACTTTGGGTTGCAATGGACAGCAGCCTTGTGAGTGCCTGGTTAATATGTTGCTTGACTAGGGAGTTCAAGGTTTGTGCCTAATGTGTATGCAGTTGGGTTGTGTATATGGTCAGCTCTGCACTTCAGCTGTGTGTTGTATAGTTACTGTATGTGGTGGGCATGTTCTTTCTGCTGATAGTGTGCATAGTCTTGTTACACTCCAGACTCAGCCTTCTTGTACCTTGTGCACCTTCCCACCCAATAGCCGGTCTGCTGCCTCCTCCCACCTCCTTGTAAGAGCTGCAGGGACCAGCCACAGCTCACAGCTGGTAGAGATGGCTAAGAAGCTGCTAGCTGTGTTCCTTCCCATTCTCCTGTGCCTCATTGGGGTAATAGGGATCCTGTTGTTGTCTCTGCCTGCAAAGGACATAATGAGCCCCCCAAATACAAGGTGAGTGCAAAGACTGCATGGTCAGGCGCCCATGACAGCAGCTTGCATGCGTGTTCTTCTATAGCAATGCTGGTCTCCAGCAGGCAACATGTGAGGTTCACACCCTCCGCAAGCAATGTATGGGAGGATTCCCCACAGGTACACTGCGTGAGTATGGGAGGATTCCCCACAGGTACACTGCGTGAGTATGGGAGGATTCCCCACAGGTACACTGCGGAGTATGGGAGGATTCCACAGTAACTGCGAGTATGGAGATTCCCCACAGGTACACTGCGTGAGTATGGGAGGATTCCCCACAGGTAACTGCAATGGCTGGTGAGTATGGGAGGATTCCCCACAGGTACACTGCGTGAGTATGGGAGGATTCCCCACAGGTACACTGCGTGAGTATGGGAGGATTCCCCACAGGTACACTGCGTGAGTATGGGAGGATTCCCCACAGGTACACTGCTGAGTATGGGATCCACAGTAACGGGATATGGGAGGATTCCCCACAGGTACACTGCGTGAGTATGGGAGGATTCCCCACAGGTACACTGCGTGAGTACACTACTAGGGGTTAGCACAGTGGTCACATACAGTATGTATACCAAGCTATAGGACAGCACAGGTTCTAGAATGTCCAGGTAAAGCGCTGCAGTCACACTATATTTGCAAGCTATACCGCAGCAAGAATGCATTGAGTTGAAACCCAAATTGCTGTAATCTGCAATTTGCAACTGAATAGAAATGAATGGCGACTAATCTGCTCATGCAACTTTTGCTATTTGCCCCTAAGTTTGTATCAAAATGGTTGCAATTCATGTAAATTAGCTCCCATGTATGTGTAGCACTTTAAACATTTTGTTCAGTTTTGTGTATGTATATATCCATTATGTTAAAAAGCAACAAAATATATATTTTTGGTGTTTTAATCCACAAACTTCAATATGCGTGCTTGCTGTCAGTGAATGGAAATGTCCCATTATGTTATATGCTTCTCACAGCTTAGCATTTGTTTCATGTGTATACAATTGAGATCTTCTTTAGGCTAAGTGCACATGTTCAGGATTATTTGCTTTTTTTGCGGGAAAAAACGCGTCAAACGCATGATTTAAGCATCCTATCATTTAGAATGAATTCCACAATTTTTGTGCACACGGTGCGTTTTTTTCCGCGAAAAAAATGCATCTCGGAAAAAGAACCAACATGTTCATTAATTTTGCGGAATTCTAGCGTTTTTCCCGCTATATTATTGACCTAGAAAGTTCAGGAAAAAATCGCGGTAAAAACGTGCAAAATCCGTGCAAAAACGCGCATTTTTACCGTGGAAAAAGTCCGTTTTTGCTCAGGAAAATTCTGCAAACATTCCTGAACGTGTGCACTTAGCCTAAAGGGTCTGCTCCAGAATGATACAATAGTGTAATGTATCCGGCCAGGAGAAATCCCTGTAATGCCAATTTATCTGTGACCTGGATATAGTTGCAGTCAGAACTGTAGAATCAGTACAGATTGAAAACAAATGTTTCTATTCCCTTTCCTCTAGACTTTGAAACAAAGGGCACATTTTTTTTTCTTTGTCTTCTGGTACCCATTCATGAATTTTGAGCAAAATGAAAAAAAAATTCTATGTTTTGAACCGTTTTACAATGTTCAGAGCAAAAAGTTATAAGTTTCACTACATGACGCAAAAGTTTGCAACAAAAAAAGCTGACCTATATAAAATCAATCCAGGGAAGAAGTGGACATCTACGCCAAACTTGGCGATTTGTTATAAAGTGGTAATTGATGAATCAGCCAAAAACATCTGGGAGAACCTTGCCCAAAATGACAAACACAAAAAGAAAAAGCAAATATAGGATTTAAGAAAGGCGCAAAATGGGTAAAAAAAAAAAAAAAAAAACTGACTGACTTTGGTTTTCTAGTCGCACAAGTTCAGATCATGCCAATATTGCCATGTAATGTACGATGACTTGTACTACAGTAATGGTAGCACCCATCACTTTTATAAAAACAAAGAAAATATCTGGAGGGTAGAGATGACCGTACATGACCTGCTCCACATGTTGCATAACTGTCGGCCAAACCACTGTTTGTCCGTCCGTTAACTCTTCCAGCTCCCCCATGGAGAAATATACTTGGCCAACAACTATCTCTCCAGACTCCCCCAATGCATAAAACCGCTTGACCAAGTTATTTCTCTCAACTCCCCCCATGAAGAAAAATGCTTGGCTAACAGCTATGTCTACTGACTGCCTCATGTACAGTACACAGACGCTTAGCCAGCAGCTACAGCGGGTGAATTAAGTATTATACACGTCATCAATTTTTTAAGTATCTATTTCTAAAGCTGCTATTGCCATGAAATTCTCATCAGATGGCAGTAACAATCCATACAAATCACACAGGCAAAGAAATAAAACCATAAATTAGGTTGTGTAGCAATGAGAAATGATATAGGGAAAAAAGTATTGCACACAGAAGAAAGGTGCAGTCATGACACCAGGTGCAATCTATCATTAATTAGAAGGAATCCTGTGGGGCATGGCCTGGCTGCTTTAAAGAGAGGACGTGTTCTCCATTAACTCCCGCTTAGGCCTCTTTCACAAATCCGTTTTTTTGGGTCAGGCATAATCTGAAGGGACGGATCCGGCACTGAAATAAAAAAACTGATGCAACGGATCCGTTTTTTTGCTGGATCCGACCTGAACTTTTGAACCCGGAAAAAGAGGGTTTTGGATGTCCGGAGACACTGGAAAATGTAGCAGTAGTAGTAGATTTCCAGAATCCGGATCAGACTTTTGACGGTTTGCACAAAAGACTGATCCGGTTCCATACACTAGTATTTCCGGCCGCCTGATGCGCCGCTTCAGGCACTATCAGGCGGCTCCGGTAAACAAAAAAAAACGTTGCATGCACCGTTTTGTCCGGCCGCCGGAATGTACATTTCCGCCGGATCCGGACAAAAACTGATACAAACGCACTGACATCAGGCACGATCCGGCGCTAATGAAAGTCAATGGGAAAAAAAACGCATCCAGTACCGGATCAGTTTTTTCAACAACACGCCGGATCGTGCCTGATACAAAAAAACGGATGTGTGAAAGCAGCCTTAGTCTGGAAAAAACTGAGGAAAAAGCTTTCTTATCAAATATACTATTCCCCATTGTCAAGCTGGTGGCCCTTGGTGTCTTCTGGAGAGACTCGGGAGCTACAGAGAGACGGTTGAGGTCCCTGCGGGACCCTGGGGGGATACCAAGGAGAGAGGACGCCATCTTCCCGCCCTGTGCTTTCACTGGCGGGGTGGACGCGGAGGGTGCGGTCCCCTCGCAGAGACCCTCGTCCCAGGGTGCCTCCTTCATCTCCCCAATGACACCCTTCCCTCTCCCCCTCCCCTGCGGACCCAGTAGCGCGGGCTTCTCCGGAGCGCTTCAGGCTCTCCTCTGCCTCCCTGGGATGCTCCACTCAGGGAGACGCAGGACCTATTCTCTGCCAGGGAATGCGGCGGCTCCCACTGGCTTTTCTCCCCCCCCCCCAGGGTGAGGACTCGATTTACCCGGACAGGGTCTGCTTTCGCGGTTCCCAGGTATCCCTACCCTCAGCCGGCGCCATATTTGAGACAGGGCTCTGCGGTGTGCTTGGGCGCTCTGAGCTGCAGCAGTGAGATGATCTGCTCCCTATCTGAGGATTGCAGGGCACTCAGTCACTGCTTCCCCTTTGCACTTATTCTGTTGGGCATGAGGGCTTGAAAATCGCACTCAAATATCATACAATTTCATCACTACTACAAAGAAAGGGGGGTATGAATAAGAAAGGGGGGAAAGGAAATGAGTTAAACTCTGCTGCCATCTACTGACTGTCTTTTATATCACAAATGCAACTATTCTTGATGTAAATAAACGAAAGATTCCTGGGGGCTTCCAGGAACGGGACATCTAGTGTGACCACCTTTTAAACCAGCTTCTACCTGCACAGCCCAGTCTGCTATATATCAACAACACTGTTGACTTTCAGGAACTGTGGCCTTTTTCTCTTTTTTTTTTCTTCCGGAAGCCCTGTGTGGATCACACGACATTAAAAAGGAGGTGCCTGTGGACCACGCTAAAGTGCTGGTGTAATTTTCCTGAAGATCATTTTGGCTGGTCACAAAAGAGACATTAAGGTTAAAGCCAAGCACACTGCCTACCAACTACACAACTCTCGGCCAGCTTGCTATCTGGAGATATATGTGGCATATACACACCACTCCTTATCCGCTTAGACCCCGCTATTTGACTATGATATTGTAATCGAACTACGACAGTCTTCCTACTCTTCAACCCACTGTGACTTGTAACCTGTTAATATGATAACCTCCTCTGCTGCCCACCATCTGGCTACCTCCCCCTAATTGCGGGTAGTTGTAATGGACAGATATCTAATAAAAAATCCAAGCAGAGCGATTTACCCATTCACATGTGCCTTCATTGTGCGCTCAGCAATCGACCTCTTCAATACACAAAAGCTAACCTGCCTTTAAACTACCTAAACATTCTGCTAAAAGCTAACATCAACCAGCTTCTCCACTACCTGTGTCACAGATGGAAGACAATTTATCCCCACTGCAACTTTCTCCATTGTCGAGCTGCTGTGAATCCTCTACACAGGCCCAAGAGGTCTCTAAGCTAATGATGCCACTGTTGGAAAAACAATTTGACATTCTTCATGCCTCCATCAATACAGCTATGGCTCAAATTACCACTAAGGCTGGCGTCACACTGGCGAGTGTGATGCGAGTAAGTCGCACGACTTTCTCGCATCAACACCCGGCACGGCCGCCCGCTCTCGGACCCGAGTGTGCGGCTGCATAGAAATACATGCAACCGTACACTCGGGTCCGAGAGCGGGCGGCCGTGCCGGGTGTTGATGCGAGAAAGTCGTGTGACTTACTCGCATCACACTCGCCAGTGTGACGCCGGCCTAACTCTCAAAGAATTACGGAACTGGAAAGTAGAGTTCAATCCACTGAAACAGCTTGCAGGATTGCGGACCTCTCTCCAGCAAAGTCAGGTCTCAGAGCGAGAACTGTGAGATAAGTTAGAGGACTTGGAAAACAGAGACCACCATAGCAATCTGTGTTTTGTGGCATCCCAGAATCAGTGGGCGGTAACACCTTATGGAATATCTTGCCAAATGATAGAACGAGCACATAGAATAGTGCCCACCCCCCCATCCAAGACCTACCCAAAATGGCAGAAATGTCAGGCCTTGCCCCGTTATAGCAAAATGACTTAACTGGGCCGTGAACGAAAAGGTCTTAAGGGCATATTGTCAACAACGAGAACTGACTATCCACGATTCTAAGATTTTAATCTTCCAGGATGTTTGGTGGCTGTAGATCAAAAACGCAAGGCATTTGTACCTGTCTGTCATCTACTGATTGAAGGATAAATTAGATTTCAACTGCTATACAAATATATAGGCATGGTGGGCGCAGCCATGGATAAAGTTGCGTGGCCTTTCCTATATGAAGTCCTGTGCAGGGAAAATTCTGGCCCGAAGTTCCTATAATATGTCCAATACCTTCATATGAATGCAAATACATGTGTGACGGTTAATGGATATTGTGCACCAACATAGATCTTTCGGGGAGTCAAACAGGGATGCCCTTTGTCACCCCCTCTTATTCAACCTCTCTATATACCTTACTATGTCACCTATTGCAGACTCTTTTTTTTTTTTTTTTTTTTTTTAGGGGCTTATGATGGGCTCTAGAGAATTAAAGGTCGCAGCATTTGCAGATATTCTGTTGGTAGTAACTAACCCCAAACAGGTCCTCTGCTCCCTCCTATGAGAGTTGGAGGACGTGGGAAGCTTATTGGGCTATAATATTAATTGGGATAAAACAGATGATGCTGAGTGGCCCCTCCAGACCTCTATGGGTATCGATGTTCCCATGTCAGTTACTACTGGCTCATTAAAATTCTTGGGAATACAGGTGACAAGACACCCAGCCAAATTATACACTGCTCAAAAAAATAAAGGGAACACTCTAACACATCCTAGATCTAAATGAATGAAATATTCTCATTGAATACTTTGTTCTGTACAAAGTTGAATGTGCTGTCAACATAATTGCACAAAAATCATCAATGGAAATCAAATTTATTAACCAATGGAGGCCTGGATTTGGAGAGACCCTCAAAATGAAAGTGGAAACAAGTCAAAATGATGCTCAGTATTGTGTGTGGCCTCCACGTGCCTGTATGACCTCCCTACAACGCCTGGGCATGCTCCTGATGAGGTTGCGGATGTTCTCCTGAGGGATCTCTTCCCAGACCTGGACTAAAGCATCCGTCAACTCCTGGACAGTCTGTGTTGCAATGTGACGTAGATGGATGGAGCAAGACATGATGTCCCAGATGTGCTCAATCGGATTCAGGTCTGGGGAACGGGCAGGCCAGTCCATAGCTTCAATGCCTTCATCTTGCAGGAACTGCTGACACACTCCAGTCACATGAGGTCTGGCATTGTCCTGCATTAGGAGGATGTTGTGAATGGGTTTGAGATGAGTTCTGAGCAGAGGCTCCCTCTGGTGGTTACAAGCAGTGCTAGTCTGTCCAGTGAAGATTGTGAGGACTGGGAATCAGGTGTTACTGACTGGTCTTTTATAAGGGAGTCACCTTCCCATTAGGGTTGCCGGTGATCAGTTGTTCTGGTCTGAATCCTTTATTCCAGTTTCCCTTGTAGCCTGCTGTGTCGTGTCTGCATCTCCTGCTAACAGATAAGACTTTTTCTTCTTTTGTGTTTGTGCTATATTTTTGCATTTTGTCCTGCACTTCTGTGGGGGCCTTCAGGGTCCCCTCCGGGGCTTCTGCCCTCTCAGTTTTGTTCAGCCACTGTTGTTTGTACTTTTGCTTTTTCCAGTTTTTTCAGTGGCTGCTGTTTTGATTTTGTTACACCAGAGAACTAATTTAGGTGGAAGAGGTCGTGTGATCTCAGGTGTTTTTGAAATTAGTAGAGTTGGTGCCTTTCAGGGTTTTCTGGGATTGCAGTAAGTACCCTTCCTATCCTTTTCTATTTAGTTAGTTTGGGCCCCAGCGTTTGCTCATACTATTTTCTTTCTGTGTCAGTATTTCATCTTGTCTAACCGCCATTACATGTTTGGGGCTTTCTATTATCTTTGGGGTTCTGCTCCGGGGCAGATAGCTTTCCTATTTCTATCTTTAGGTGTAGTTAGTTTCTCAGGCTGTGACGAGGCGTCTAGGACCAACGTAGGAACGCTCCACGGCTGCCTCTAGTTGTGGTGGTTAGTCAGGGTACTGCAATCTCATAGATTCCAACTGCTCTGGTGTATTGCCTTTTTTACCTGCACTCCTCAGCTACCAAATCATAACAGTATCACCGGCCTTAACTGAAAATTGTGTGGTACTCACAGAAGGGAAAAATATTGTGAAAGAAAAAAAAAAAGGTGGTCAGAGTTGTCAGAGATATTTTTCTGTTTGTTGCATTTTTTTTTTTTTTCTTTTTTTCCCTCTGTATCTCTGGGTGCTGGGGAGGATCTTTTCTCTCAATGGAGTTTGCACAGTTGTCTGGCCGTGTGGATCAGCTTGCCACTGAAGTTCGGAGTATTGCTACCTATCTTGCTAGGTTGCCTGTTGTGGAACCTAGGATTCCCATGCCAGATTTGTTTTTAGGGGATCGAGCTAAGTTTCAGAATTTCAAAAATAATTGTAAATTGTTTTTTGCCTTGAAGTCTAGGTCCTCAGGGAACGCAGCGCAGCAGGTTCAAATTGTCATCTCTCTCCTGCGCGGCGATCCTCAGGATTGGGCTTTTTCCCTGACACCTGGGTATCCTGTTTTGAGTGATGTTGATGCATTTTTTCAGGCTTTGGGGTTATTGTACGATGAGCCTAATGTCACTGATCAAGCTGAAAAAGCCTTGTTGGCATTAAATCAGGGGGTTGATGACGCTGAGTTATACTGTCAGAGATTCCGTAGGTGGGCAGTCCTGACCAAATGGAATGACGACGCTTTGGCAGCCCTTTTCCGGAAGGGTCTGTCAGATAATGTAAAGGATGTTATGGTGGATTCCCTGTCCCCTCTGGTCTCAATGATTCTATGTCATTAGCGATTCAAATTGACAGACGTTTGCGTGAGCGGAGAAGTATGCGTGGAATGGTGTTGCCTTGTGAACTAGCTTCTGAACCCATGCAGTGTGATGGAGTGGTGTCTGGGGCACAGCGTCATGAGTTTCGAAAGCGCAATGGGTTATGTTTCTACTGTGGTGATGCCTCTCATGCTATTTCAGTCTGCCCTAAGCGAGGAAGACGTTTTGCACGCTCAGTTTTCTTGGGTAGTGTTCAGACTAAGTTTTTATTAACTGTCACTCTGATATGCTCTCTGTTCTCATTTTCTGCTCAGGCTTTCGTTGATTCTGGAGCAGCTATTAACCTGATGGATTATGATTTTGCTAAACGTTGTGGGTTTCCCTTGATACCCTACAGAAGTCTATTCCCCTACTGGGGATCGATTCTACCCCTTTGGCTGAGAATAAACCCCAGTTTTATACTCAGGTGATAATGAGGGTTGAAACTGATCATCAGGAGTGCTGCAAATTTTTGGTTCTGTATAATCTGCATGACATTATCGTGCTGGGTTTCCCTTGGTTACAGTCTCATAATCCTGTTTTGGATTGGAAATCTGTGTCTGTAACCAGTTGGGGCTGCCAATGTGTTAATACCAACACTCCTGTTTTTTCTGCCTCCCCCCAGGCTCAGGATGTTCCTGACTTTTTGATTGATTTTTCTGATGTGTTTAGCGAAAGTAAATCTGCATCCTTGCCTCCCCATAGGAGCTATGACTGCGCTATTGAATTAGTGCCGGGTAGTAAATTCCCTAAGGGTCGCCTTTTAACTTGTCTGTACCTGAACA
>JARQOD010000008.1:114660521-114705819 GCA_033576555.1 Oophaga sylvatica
ACGCCGGGCTGTCTGTGAGGTTGGGGATGTTCTCTGAGGTCTCTTCCAGACTGGACTAAAGCATCCGTCAACCCCGGGGACAGCGTGTTGCAATGTGCGTGATGGTGGAGCAAGACTGTTTGTCCCAGATGTGCTCAATCGGATTCAGGTTGGGGACGGGCGGGCCCGCCCAAGCTTAAATCCCTTCATCTTGCGGAACTGCTGACACACCCCATACATGAGGTTGGCATTGTCCTGCATTGGGGAGGATGTTGTGAAGGGTTTGGATGAGTTCTGAGCAGAGGTCCCTCTGGGGGTTAAAAAGCAGTGCTAGTCTGCCCAGTGAAGATTGTGAGGACGGGAAAATAGGTGTTACGATGGTTTTTTAAGGGAGTCCTTCACATTAGGGTTGGGGTATCAGTTGTTGGTCTGAATCCTTTATTCCAGTTTCCCTTGTGCCGTTGTCGTGTCTCATCTCCTGTAACAGATAAGCTTTTTTTTTTGGGTTTGTGCTATTTTTTCATTTTGTCCTGCATTTGTGGGGGCCTTCGGGTCCCTCCGGGGGTTCTCCCCTTGTTTTTTTCACCCATGTTGTTTGTACTTTTGTTTTTTTGTTTTTTTCAGGGCTGCTTTTTTGATTTTGTTACACCGGAAACTAATTTGGTGGAAGGGTGGGGATCTCAGGGTTTTTGAAATTTGTAGGTTGGGCTTTGGGTTTTCTGGGATTTCGTAAGTACCCTTTCCCATCCTTTTTATTTAGTTTGTTTTGGGCCCGGTTTGCTCATAATATTTTTTTCGTGTCAGTATTTATTTGTCTAAACGCCCTTTCTGTTTGGGGCTTTCTATTTTCTTTGGGGTTCTGCTCCGGGGCAGTAGTTTTTCCCATTTCTTCTTTTGGTGTAGTTTTGTTTCCAGGGTGGACGAGGCGTCTGGACCAAGTAGGAACGCTCCACGGCTGCCCTCTGTTGTGGGGTTTGAGGGTACTGCAATCTCATAGTTCCAATGCTTGGTGTTTGCCTTTTTTACCTGCACTCCTCAGCTACCAAAAACATAAAAATTCACCGGGCCTTACTGAAAATTGTGTGGTATACAGAAGGGAAAAATATTGTGAAAGAAAAAAAAAAAAAGGTGGTCAGAGTTGTCAGAGATATTTTTCTGTTTGTTGCATTTTTTTTTTTTTTTCTTTTTTTCCCTCTGTATCTCTGGGTGCTGGGGAGGATCTTTTCTCTCAATGGAGTTTGCACAGTTGTCTGGCCGTGTGGATCAGCTTGCCACTGAAGTTCGGAGTATTGATACCTATCTTGCTAGGTTGCCTGTTGTGGAACCTAGGATTCCCATGCCAGATTTGTTTTTAGGGGATCGAGCTAAGTTTCAGATTTTCAAAAATAATTGTAAATTGTTTTTTGCCTTGAAGTCTAGGTCCTCAGGGAACGCAGCGCAGCAGGTTCAAATTGTCATCTCTCTCCTGCGCGGCGATCCTCAGGATTGGGCTTTTTCCCTGACACCTGGGTATCCTGTTTTGAGTGATGTTGATGCATTTTTTCAGGCTTTGGGGTTATTGTACGATGAGCCTAATGTCACTGATCAAGCTGAAAAAGCCTTGTTGGCATTAAATCAGGGGCTTGATGACGCTGAGTTATACTGTCAGAGATTCCGTAGGTGGGCAGTCCTGACCAAATGGAATGACGACGCTTTGGCAGCCCTTTTCCGGAAGGGTCTGTCAGATAATGTAAAGGATGTTATGGTGGGATTCCCTGTCCCCTCTGGTCTCAATGATTCTATGTCATTAGCGATTCAAATTGACAGACGTTTGCGTGAGCGGAGAAGTATGCGTGGAATGGTGTTGCCTTGTGAACTAGCTTCTGAACCCATGCAGTGTGATGGAGTGGTGTCTGGGGCACAGCGTCATGAGTTTCGAAAGCGCAATGGGTTATGTTTCTACTGTGGTGATGCCTCTCATGCTATTTCAGTCTGCCCTAAGCGAGGAAGACGTTTTGCACGCTCAGTTGTCTTGGGTAGTGTTCAGACTAAGTTTTTATTAACTGTCACTCTGATATGCTCTCTGTTCTCATTTTCTGCTCAGGCTTTCGTTGATTCTGGAGCAGCTATTAACCTGATGGATTATGATTTTGCTAAACGTTGTGGGTTTCCCTTGATACCCCTACAGAAGTCTATTCCCCTACTGGGGATCGATTCTACCCCTTTGGCTGAGAATAAACCCCAGTTTTATACTCGGGTGATAATGAGGGTTGAAACTGATCATCAGGAGTGCTGCAAATTTTTGGTTCTGTATAATCTGCATGACATTATCGTGCTGGGTTTCCCTTGGTTACAGTCTCATAATCCTGTTTTGGATTGGAAATCTGTGTCTGTAACCAGTTGGGGCTGCCAATGTGTTAATACCAACACTCCTGTTTTTTCTGCCTCCCCCCAGGCTCAGGATGTTCCTGACTTTTTGATTGATTTTTCTGATGTGTTTAGCGAAAGTAAATCTGCATCCTTGCCTCCCCATAGGAGCTATGACTGCGCTATTGAATTAGTGCCGGGTAGTAAATTCCCTAAGGGTCGCCTTTTTAACTTGTCTGTACCTGAACATGACGCTATGCGGTCTTATATCAAGGAATCATTGGAGAAGGGTCATATCAGACCATCCTCTTCACCCTTAGGTGCCGGTTTTTTCTTTGTGGCCAAAAAGGATGGTTCATTGAGGCCGTGTATTGATTATCGTCTCTTGAACAATATTACTGTGAAATATCAATACCCGTTACCCTTGATTTCTGACCTGTTTTCCAGGGTGAAAAACGCTACTTGGTTTACCAAGCTTGACCTCAGGGGGGCGTATAACCTTATTCGCATTAAGCACGGGGATGAATGGAAGACGGCATTCAATACCCCTGAAGGGCATTTTGAGTACCTGGTGATGCCCTTTGGGCTCACTAATGCTCCTTCCGTCTTCCAGTCCTTCATGAATGACATTTTCAGGGATTTTGTGGACAAATTTCTGATTGTTTATTTGGATGATATCTTGATTTTTTTCTAATGACTGGGACTCTCATGTGAAACATGTTCGAACTGTATTCCAGATTTTGAGAGAGAATGCTCTGTATGTGAAGGGATCAAAGTGTCTTTTTGGCGTACAGAGGATCTCATTTCTGGGATTCATTTTGTCCCCATCTGTTATTGAAATGGACCCGGTCAAGGTTCAGGCCATCTGTGATTGGGTCCAACCTACTTCATTAAAGGCTCTTCAGAGATTTTTGGGTTTTGCCAATTTTTATTGTAAATTTATTGGTAATTTCTCGGTTATTGTTAAACCATTAACTGATTTGACCAGAAAGGGTTCTGATGTGGTGAATTGGCCTCCTGAGGCAGTCTCTGCATTTCAGGAACTTAAGCAGAGATTCACTTCTGCTGCTGTTCTACGGCAGCCTGATGTTTCTCTTCCATTTCAGGTGGAGGTTGATGCCTCTGAAATTGGGGCAGGTGCCGTTTTGTCCCAAAAAGATCCAGAGACCTCTAAAAGTAACCCTTGTGCCTTTTTCTCTCGAAAATTTTCTCCTACTGAACGTAATTATGACGTGGGTAATCGGGAGTTATTGGCCATGAAGTGGGCTTTTGAAGAGTGGAGACATTGGCTGGAGGGAGCCAAACATCAGGTGGTGGTCCTTACGGACCATAAGAATCTGGTCTATCTGGAATCTGCCAAGCGACTCAATCCTAGACAGGCCAGGTGGGCCTTGTTTTTCACACGTTTTAATTTTGTGGTTTCCTTTCTTCCTGGCACTAAGAATGTTAAGGCGGATGCCCTCTCGAGGAGCTTCCTTGCGGACTCTCCTGAGTTATCTGATCCTTCTGTTATTTTGAAAGAGGGTGTAGTTCTTTCCGCCATCTCGCCCAATTTGAGACTTGCTCTGGAGGGGTGTCAGGAGGATAGGCCCGAGCGCTGCCCGGTTGGAAAATTGTTTGTCCCGGATCAGTGGAAGGGGAGTGTGATGTCTGAGATTCATTGTTCCGCATTGACTGGGCATCCCGGAATTTTTGGTACCAGAGACTTGGTTAGTCGGTCCTTTTGGTGGCCTACCTTGTCTCGTGATGTCAGGGAATTTGTGCAGTCCTGCGGGACTTGCTCTCGCTCCAAGCCTTGCTCTCGCTCTAGTGGTTTGTTGATGCCATTACCTGTGCCCAAGAGACCATGGACCCATATCTCTATGGATTTCATTTCCGACCTTCCTGTTTCTCAGAGAATGACCACCATCTGGGTAATTTGTGATAGGTTTTCCAAAATGATACATCTTGTGCCATTACCTAAGTTGCCTTCCTCCTCTGAATTGGTGCCGTTGTTCCTTCAGCACGTGGTTCGTTTACACGGCATTCCTGAGAACATTGTGTCTGACAGAGGAGTCCAGTTTGTTTCCAGATTTTGGAGGACTTTTTGTTCTAAACTGGGTGTTCAATTGTCTTTCTCCTCGGCATTTCATCCTCAGACCAATGGTCAAACTGAGAGAACAAACCAGACATTGGAGACTTATCTAAGATGCTTTGTGTCTGCTGATCAGGATGACTGGGTCTCTTTTTTGCCTTTGGCTGAGTTTGCTCTTAATAATAGGGCTAGCTCTGCCACTTTGATGTCTCCGTTTTTCTGTAATTCTGGGTTTCACCCTCGATTTTCTTCAGGACAGACAGAGGCTTCTGTCTGTCCAGGTGTTGACTCTGTTGTGGAGCGTATGCAACAGATTTGGGACCAGGTAGTGGAGAGGTTGTCCCTCTCTCAGGACAGGGCCCAGCGGTTTGCTAACCGGCATAGGACTGATGGTCCTCGGTTTAAAGTGGGGGACTTGGTCTGGTTGTCCTCAAAGAATATTCCTATGAGAGTGGCATCTCCTAAATTTAAGCCTAGGTTCATTGGACCTTATAAGATCATGGAGATTATTAATCCTGTTTCTTTTCGTTTGCTTCTTCCAGGGACATTTAAGATCCATAACGTGTTCCACAAGTCCTTGTTGAAGAGGTTTGTTGAGCCAGTGGTTCCTGCTGCTGTGCCTCCTGACCCTGTTTTGGTTGAGGGCAATCTGGAGTATGTGGTTGAGAAAATATTAGATTCTCGTTTTTCTAGACGGAAACTCCAGTATTTGGTTAAATGGAGAGGTTATGGTCAGGAAGACAATTCTTGGGTGTTTGCTTCGGACATCCATGCTAGGAGACTTATCCGTGCGTATCATAGAACTCATCCTGACCGACCTGGTTGCTCAAATGAGGGTTCGGTGACCCCTCCTCAAGGGGGGGGTACTGTTGTGAATGGGTTTGAGATGAGTTCTGAGCAGAGGCTCCCTCTGGTGGTTACAAGCAGTGCTAGTCTGTCCAGTGAAGATTGTGAGGACTGGGAATCAGGTGTTACTGACTGGTCTTTTATAAGGGAGTCACCTTCCCATCAGGGTTGCCGGTGATCAATTGTTCTGGTCTGAATCCTTTATTCCAGTTTCCCTTGTAGCCTGCTGTCGTGTCTGCATCTCCTGCTAACAGATAAGACTTTTTCTTCTTTTGTGTTTGTGCTATATTTTTGCATTTTGTCCTGCACTTCTGTGGGGGCCTTCAGGGTCCCCTCCGGGGGCTTCTGCCCTCTCAGTTTTGTTCAGCCACTGTTGTTTGTACTTTTGCTTTTTCCAGTTTTTTCAGTGGCTGCTGTTTTGATTTTGTTACACCAGAGAACTAATTTAGGTGGAAGAGGTCGTGTGATCTCAGGTGTTTATGAAATTAGTAGAGTTGGTGCCTTTCAGGGTTTTCTGGGATTGCAGTAAGTACCCTTCCTATCCTTTTCTATTTAGTTAGTTTGGGCCCCAGCGTTTGCTCATGCTATTTTCTTTCTGTGTCAGTATTTCATCTTGTCTAACCGCCATTACATGTTTGGGGGCTTTCTATTATCTTTGGGGTTCTGCTCCGGGGCAGATAGCTTTCCTATTTCTATCTTTAGGTGTAGTTAGTTTCTCAGGCTGTGACGAGGCGTCTAGGACCAACGTAGGAACGCTCCACGGCTGCCTTTAGTTGTGGTGGTTAGTCAGGGTACTGCAATCTCATAAATTCCAACTGCTCTGGTGTATTGCCTTTTTTACCTGCACTCCTCAGCTACCAAATCATAACAGGAGGAACTCTGGGTCAACTGCACCAGCATATGGTCTCACAAGGGGTCTGAGGATCTCATCTCTGTACCTAATGGCAGTCAGACTACCTCTGGCGAGCACATGGAGGGCTGTGCGGCCCTCGAAAGAGATGCCACCCCATACCATTACTGACCCACTGCCAAACCAGTCATGCTGAAGGATGTTGCAGGGAGCAGATCACTCTCCATGGCGTCACCAGACTCTCACATGAGCTGAGTGTGAACCTGCCGCCTGCTACCTCAGTAGCTAGTTTCTCCTGGGTATTGACTTGATTAGCTGTAATCATTGGACGACCCCTTTTTATAAGATGACTTCATTCTAGTGGGCATCTCTGTCAGTTGTTTTTAAGGACCACTTTTTAGTTTCTTTGGGAGCTGTATGACCTATGGGTCAGAGCTTCATGGAGACTAGGGTTCATGGTCTTGGTTATTTTCTCTTGGACCCCAATTGCTTGGTAAATATGATCATAGTTGTACTGGTTCATATGTGCTGGAAAGCAATGAATGTGGAAATCCCTCTACAGCGAAGCAAAGAAGTACTTGACCGCTGCACCTCTGAGTCTCTTCACAATGCTCCTCTGTCCTTCATACAACTTGGGCCCTACAGTTAATTGACCTCTCACAAAGGCAGTAAATAGATGACTGGATTCTATTCATGGACTGTTTAGCATTGCAACATCTGGAGCTGAAGCTTGCAGTGACAATAGTTATCATACAAATATTAAAAAAAAATAAAATACAATTTATAGTAGTTAAACATGTCAGTATAGTCAGAGGTGTATCTAGGCTTTCTGGCACCCAGGGCATGAATTCAGTTCGGCACCCTCCCCCAAGCACACATGCAACTTGCACACTTAGCAGGAAGAGAAGCTCGTTGTCACAGGACCATAAGTATGAAAATCGCATATGAGTGAAGTGTCCATGTGATGACTGCTGGAACCTGCAGAGCTGAATCCTGACATTGCAGCTTCTGAATTTTCACAACGAATGCACTGCACATTTAAGACTCTCCCTTACCGTGGCAAGAGTACACTGTCATGTCAGCACAAGCATGTGATTTATATACCGTACTTCTGGCCACATTCTGACTAGACGTGCCGGGCTTCGCTCTGTTCATTTTCATTGAGTGAGGCCACACATGTCTAGTCAGCATGTAACCACATGTATGTAAATTACCGTCATGAGAGAATCCTAACAGCGTGCACTGTGAGAATTCTGAAGTCTGCAGTCACATAGAATGACTACAGACTCGGCACAAACTTGGACAACCCCTTTAACCCCTCTCTGCCATCAGACGTACTATTCCGTCCATGTGACCCTGGACCTAATTCCCATGGACGGAATAGTACGTCATAGGCGATCAGCTGCGCTCCCGGGGGGAGCGTAGCTGATCGCCGCCGGGTGTCAGCTGTATATCACAGCTGACACCCAGCACTATGTGTCAGGAGCGGTCACGGACCGCTCCCGGCACATTAACCCCTAGCACACCGCGATCAAACATGATCGCGGTGTGCCCGGGGCACAGGGGAGGATCGCGCAGGCAGGGGGCTCCCTGCGCGCCCCCCTGAGACCCTCAGAGCAGCGCGATGTGTCGCGCTGTTCCGAGGGTCCGTCCTCCCTCCAGGTCCCCGGATCCAAGATGGCGCCGGGGTCCTGCAGGGAGGCGGCTTCCTCAGTGCCTGCTGAGAGCAGGCGCAGAGGAAGCCTGCAGCGATGCCAGAGCGATCGCTGGTGTGACAGAGTGCTGTGCACACTGTCACACCAGCGATCTGCTAAAATACTGTGATGTCCCACCCTGGGACAAAGTAAAAAAGTAAAAAAAATAAAATAAAAAGTGGTAAAAAAAAATCATCAAAAAAAAAAAAAATATTCCCCAATAAATTCATTTCTTCCTGTAAATAAAAAAAACAAAACAATAAAAGTACACATATTTGGTATCGCCGCGTCCGTAACGACCCCCCCCTATAAAACTGTCCCACTAGTTAACCCTTTAGTGAACCCTTAAAAAAAAAAAAAAAACTAAGCAAAAAATCAATGCTTTATCATACCGCTGAACAAAAAGTGGAATAACACGCGATCAAAAAGACAGAAATAAATAAACATGGTACCGCTGAAAACTTCATCTTGTCCCGCAAAAAATGAGCCGTCATACAGCATCATCAGCGAAAAAAAAAAAAGTTATAGCTCGCAGAATGAAGTGATGCAAAAATAAGGATTTTTTATATAAAATTGTTTTTATTCTATAAAAGCGCCAAAACATAAAAAAATTATATAAATGAGGTATCGCCATAATCGTACTGACCCGAAGAATAAAACTGCTTTATCAATTTTACCACATACGGAACGGTATAAACGCCTCCCCCAAAAGAAATTCATGAATTGCTGATTTTTGTTCATTCTAACCTCCCAAAAATCGAAATAAAAAGCGATCAAAAAACGTCACGTGCTCAAAATGGTACCAATAAAAACGTCAACTCGTCCCGCAAAAAATAAGACCTCACATGACTCTGTGGGCCAAAATATGCAAAAATTATAGCTCTCAAAATGTGGTGATGCAAAAAACTACTTTTTGCAATAAAAAGCGTCTTTTAGCGTGACAGCTGCCAATCACAAAAACCCGCTATAAATAATAAATCAAACCCCCCTTTATCACCCCCTTAGTTAGGGAAAAATAATAAAATTAAAAAAATGTATTTATTTCCATTTTCCCATTAGGGTTAGTGTTGCGGCTAAAGTTAGGGTTAGGATTGGCGCTAAAGTTAGTATTAGGGTTATGGTTGGGATTAGGGTTAGGGGTGTGTTAGGGTTGGGACTAGGGTTAGGGGTATGTTGGGGTTAGGGTTGGAGTTAGAATTGGGGGGTTTCTGCTGTTTAGGCACATCAGGGGCTCTCCAAATGTGACATGGCGTCTGATCTCAATTCCCGCCAATTCTGCGTTGAAAAAGTCAAACGGTGCTCCTTCACTTCTGAGCTCTGCCATGCGCCCAAACAGTAGTTTACCCCCGCATATGGGGTATCAGCGTACTCTGTACCCCAAGAGTTATTGTGCAATTTGTCCTATTTCTTCTGTTACCCTTGGGAAAATAAAAAACTGGGGGCGACAATCATTTTTGTAAAAAAAAAAATGATTTTTTTTGTTTTTACGGCTGTATGTTATAAATTTTCTGTGAAGCACTTGGGGCTTCATAGCGCTCACCACACTTCTAGATAAGTTCCTTGTGGGGTCTATTTTCCAAAATGGGGTCACTTGTGGGGGGTTTCCACTGTTTAGGCGCATCAGGGGCTCTCCAAATGCGACATGACGCCCCCAGACCATTCCATCAAAGTCTGCAATCCAAAACGTCACTACTTCCCTTCCGAGCCCCGATGTGCGCCCATACAGTAGTTTACTCCCACATATTGGGTATTAGCGTACTCAGGACAAATTGGACAACAACTTTTGGGTCCAATTTCTCCTGTTACCCTTGTGAAAATAAAATATTGGGGGCGAAAATCATTTTTGTAAAAAAAAAAAAAAGATTTTTTATTTTACGGCTGTACGTTATAAACTTCTGTGAAGCACTTTGGGCTTCAAAGTGCTCACCACACATCTAGATAAGTTCCTTGAGGGGTCTAGTTTCCAAAATGGTGTCATTTGTGGGGGGTTTCCACTGTTTAGGCAGATCAGGAGCTCTCCAAACACGACATGGCATCCAGCCAATTCTGCGTTGAAAAAGTCAAACGGCGCTCCTTCCCTTCCAAACTCTGCCATGCACCCAAACAGTGGTTTACCCCCACATATGGGGTATCAGCGTACTCAGGACAAATTGCACAATAACTTTTGGAGTCTTGTTACCCTTGGGAAAATAAAAATTGGGGTGAAAAGATCAATTTTGTGGAAAAAATATGATTTTTTAATTTTACGACTCTACGTTATAAACTTGTGTGAAGCACTTGGGGGTTCAAATTGCTCACCAAAGATCTAGATAAGTTCTTTAGGGGGTCTAGTTTCCCAAATGGGGTCACTTGTGGGGGGTTTCCACTGTTTAGGCACATCAGGGACTCTCCAAATGCAACATGGCGTCCAATCTCAATTCCAGCCAATTTTGGTTGGAAACAGTCAAATGGTGCTACTTCCATTCCGAGCTCTGCCATGCGCCCAAACAGTGGTTCCCCCCCACATATGGGGTTTCAACGTACTCAGGACAAATTGGACAACAACTTTTGAGGTCCAATTTCTCCTGTTACCTATGGGAAAATAAAAAATTAGTGATTAAGAGAATTTTTGTGGGAAAAAAATAGGATTTTTTATTTTCATGCCCGGGCATTATAAACTTGTGTGAAGCACTTGGGGGTTCAAAGTGCTCACCAAAGATCTAGATAAGTTCCTTAGGGGGTCTAGCTTCCAAAATGGGGTCACTTGTGGGGGTTTCCACTGTTTAGGCTCATCTGGGGCACTACAAACGGAACATGACCCCCATCAATGTTTGCATTCCAAAACGTTACTGCTTCCTTTCCAAGCCCTGCCGTGCGCCCAAACAGTTTCCCCCCCCCACATATGGGGTATCAGCGTACTCAGGACAATTGGACAACAACTTTTGGGGTCCAATTTCCTTGGGAAAAATCAAAAATTTGGGACTAAAAAATAATTTTTATGGAAAATTGTTTTTTTTTTTTTTTTTCACACCCAGGCATTATAAACTTTTGTGAAACACTTTGGGGCTCAAAGTGCTCACAACAGATCTAGATAAGTTCCTTAGGGGGTCTAGCTTCCAAAATGGTGTCACTTGTGGGGGTTTCCACTGTTTAGGTGCATCAGTGGCTCTCCAAACACGACATGGCGTCCAATCTCAACTCCAGCCAATTTTAGTTTGAAAAAGTCAAACGGCGCTCCTTCCCTTACGAGCTCTGCCGTGTGCCCAAACAGTGGTTTTCCCCCACATATAGGGTATTGGCGTACTCAGGAGAAATTGCACAACAACTTTATCTGCCCATTTTCTCCTTTTACCCTTGTCAAAATAAAAAAAAAGTTTGTAAAAGATCATTTTTGTGGCTAAAAAGTTAAATATTAATTTTTTCCTTCCACGTTGCTTCAGCTCCTGTGAAGCACCTGAAGGGTTAATAAACTTCTTGAATGTGGTTTTGAGTACCTTGAGGGGTGCAGTTTTTAGAATGGTGTCACTTTTTGGTATTTTCTGCTATATAGACCCGTCAAAGTGACTTCAAATGTGAGGTGGTCCCTAAAAAAATGGCTTTGTAAATTTTGTTGTAAAAATGAGAAATCACTGGTCAACTTTTAACCCTTATAATTTCCGAACAAAAAAAATTTTTGGTTCCAAAATTGTGCTGATGTAAAGTACATGTGGGAAATGTTATTTCTTAACTATTTTGTGTGACATATTTCTCTGTTTTAAGGGAAAAAAAATTCAAAGTTTGAAAATTGCAAAATTTTCAAAATTTTCGCCATATTTGTTTTTTTCAAAAATAAACGCAAGTTATATCGAAGAAATTATACTTCTAACGTGAAGTACAATATGTCACGAGAAAACAATCTCAGAATCGCGAAGATCCGTTGAAGCGTTCCAGAGTTATAACCTCATAAAGAGACAGTGGTCAGAATTGTAAAAATTGGCCCGGTCATTAACGTGCAAACCACCCTTGGGGGTGAAGGGGTTAATGCTCCTAACATAAAAACATGAGAATTAGTCAGTTTCACAAATAAGATTTACATCCAGTTACCTCAGATGACGTCTCTGGAGTCGTTCTCCTTTTCTTCTTCTTGTCCAGACTCCATGATGAGTTTTCTCATCCACAGCCGCCTCTGCAGACTTCCATCTTCTGCACCAACTCTCCACACGATGCCCTTAACCCCTTACTGCCATCGGACGTACTATCCCGTCCATGGTACCTGGGCCCGTATGACCGGGGACGGGATAGTACGTCATAGGCGATCAGCTGCGCTCCTGAGGGAAGCGCAGCTAATCGCCGCCGGGTGTCAGCTGATTATCACAGCTGACACCCATGACTGTGTGTCAGGAGCGGTCACGGACCGCTCCCGGCACATTAACCCCTAGCACACCGCGATCAAACATGATCGCGGTGTACTGGGGGCACAGGGGAGGATCGCGCAGGGTGGGGGCTCCCTGCGCGCCCCCTGAGACCCTCAGAGCAGCGCGATGTGATCGCGCTGTTCTGAGGGCTTCCTCCCTCCCAGGACCCGGATCCAAGATGGCGCCGGGGTCCTGGAGGGAGGCGGCTACCTCAGTGCCTGCCGAGAGCAGGCACTGAGAAGCCTGCATCTATGCCTGTGCGATCGCTGGTGTGACAGAGTGCTGTGCACACTGCCACACCAGCGATCTGATAAAATACTGTGATGTCCCACCCTGGGACAAAGTAAAAAAGTTAAAAAAGTAAAAATAAACATGTGTAAAAAAAAAATCCAAAATAAATAAAAAAAAAAAAAAATATTCCCCAATAAATTCACTTCTTCCTGTAAATAAAAAAAACAAAACAATAAAAGTACACATATTTGGTATCGCCGCGTCCGTAACGACCCCCCCTATAAAATTGTCCAACTAGTTAACCCCTTTAGTGAACCCCTTAAAAAAAAAAAAAAAAAAACCGAAGCAAAAAATCAATGCTTTATCATCATACCGCCGAACAAAAAGTGGAATAACACGCGATCAAAAAGACCGATATAAAAATACATGGTACCGCTGAAAACGTCATCTTGTCCCGCAAGAAACGAGCCGTCATAAAGCATCATCAGCGAAAAATAAAAAAGTTATAGCTCGCAGAATAAAGCGATGCAAAAATAATTATTTTTTATATATAAATTGTTTTTATTCTATAAAAGCGCCAAAACATGAAAAAATGATATAAATGAGGTATCGCCATAATCGTACTGACCCGAAGAATAAAACTGCTTTATCAATTTTACCACACGCGGAACGGTATAAACGCCTCCCCCAAAAGAAATTCATGAATTGCTGATTTTTGTTCATTCTAACCTCCCAAAAATCGAAATAAAAAGCGATCAAAAAACGTCACGTGCTCGAAAATAGTACCAATAAAAACGTCAACTCGTCCCGCAAAAAATAAGACCTCACATGACTCTGTGGGCCAAAATATGCAAAAATTATAGCTCTCAAAATGTGATGATGCAAAAACTATTTTTGCAATAAAAAGCGTCTTTTAGCGTGACAGCTGCCAATCATAAAAACCCGCTATAAATAGTAAATCAAACCCCCCTTTATCACCCCCTTAGTAAGGGAAAAATAATAAAATTAAAAAAAAGTATTTATTTCCATTTTCCCATTAGGGTTAGGGTTAGGGTTGCGGCTAAAGTTAGGGTTAGGGTTGGCGCTAAAGTTAGGATTAGGGTTAGGGTTGGGATTAGGGGTGTGTTAGGGTTAGGTTTGTGGTTAGGGTTGGGACTAGGGTTAGGGGTGTGTTGGGGTTAGAGTTGGAGTTAGAATTGGGGGGTTTCCGCTGTTTAGGCACATCAGGGGCTCTCCAAATGTGACATGGCGTCTGATCTCAATTCCAGCCAATTCTGCGTTGAAAAAGTCAAACGGTGCTCCTTCACTTCTCAGCTCTGCCATGCGTCCAAACAGTAGTTTATCCCCACATATGGGGTATCAGCGTACTCTGGACCCCAAGAGTTATTGTGCAATTTGTCCTATTTCTTCTGCTACCCTTGGGAAAATAAAAAACTGGGGGCGAAAATATCATTTTTGTACAAAAAAAAATATTTTTTTGTTTTTATGGCTGTACATTATAAACTTCTGTGAAGCACTTGGGGCTTCATAGCGCTCACCACACATCTAGATAAGTTCCTTGTGGGGTCTATTTTCCAAAATGGGGTCACTTGTTGGGGATTCCACTGTTTAGGCGCATCAGGGGCTCTCCAAATGCGACATGACGCCCCCAGACCATTCCATCAAAGTCTGCAATCCAAACGTCACTACTTCCCTTCCGAGCCCCAACGTGTACCCATACAGTAGTTTTCTCCCACATATTGGATATCAGCGTACTCAGGACAAATTGGACAACAACTTTTGGGGTCCAATTTCTCCTGTTACCCTTGTGAAAATAAAATATTGGGGGCAAAAAAAATCATTTTTGTAGAAAAAAAAAAGATTTTTTATTTTTACGGCTGTACCTTAGAAACTTTAGTGAAACACCTGGGGGTTAAAAGTTCTCACCACACATCTAGATAAGTTCCTTGAGGGGTCTAGTTTCCAAAATGGCGTCATTTATGGGGGTTTCCACTGTTTAGGCAGATCAGGAGCTCTCCAAACACGACATGGCGTCCAGCCAATTCTGCGTTGAAAAAGTCAGACGGCGCTCCTTCCCTTCCAAACTCTGCCATGCACCCAAACAGTGGTTTACCCCCACATATGGGGTATCAGCGCACTCAGGACAAATTGCACAATAACTTTTGGAGTCTTGTTACCCTTGGAAAAATAAAAATTGGGGTGAAAAGATCATTTTTGTGGAAAAAATATGATTTTTAATTTTACGGCTCTACGTTATAAACTTGTGTGAAGCACTTGGGGGTTCAAATTGCTCACCAAAGATCTAGATAAGTTCCTTAGGGGGTCTAGTTTCCAAAATGGGGTCATTTGGGGGGGGTTTCCACTGTTTAGGCACATCAGGGGCTCTCCAAATGCAACATGGCATCCAATCTCAATTCCAGCCAATTTTGGTTGGAAAAAGTCAAATGGTGCTCCTTCCATTCCGAGCTCTGCCGTGCGCCCAAACAGTGGTTCCCACCCACATATGGGGTATCAGCGTACTCAGGACAAATTGTACAACAACTTATGTGGTCCAATTTCTCCTGTTACCCTTGAGAAAATAAAAAATTAGTGACTAAAAGATAATTTTTGTGGGAAAAAAATAGGATTTTTTATTTTCATGCCCGGGCATTATAAACTTGTGTGAAGCACTTGGGGGTTCAAAGTGCTCACCAAAGATCTAGATAAGTTCCTTAGGGGTATAGTTTCCAAAATGGGGTCACTTGTGGGGGGTTTCCACTGTTTAGGCTCATCTGGGGCACTGCAAACGGAACATGACCCCCATCAACGTCTGCATTCCAAAACGTTACTACTTCCTTTCCAAGCCCTGCCGTGCACCCAAACAGTTCCCCCCCCCACATATGGGGTATCAGCGTACTCAGGACAAATTGGACAACAACTTTTGGGGTCCAATTTCCTTGGGAAAATTCAAAAATTTGGGACTAAAAAATCATTTTTGTGGAAAATTGTTTTTTTTTTTTTTTCACACCCAGGCATTATAAGCTTTTGTGAAACACTTGGGAGTTCAAAGTGCTCACAACAGATCTAGATAAGTACCTTAGGGGGTCTAGTTTCCAAAATGGTGTCACTTGTGGGGGTTTCCACTGTTTAGGCGCATCAGGGGCTCTCCAAACACGACATGGCGTCCAATCTCAATTCCAGCCAATTTTAGTTTGAAAAAGTCAAACGGCGCTCCTTCCCTTACGAGCTCTGCCGTGTGCCCAAACAGTGGTTTTCCCCCACATATTGGGTATTGGCGTACTCAGGAGAAATTGCATAACAACCTTATTTGTCCATTTTCTCCTTTTACCCTTGTGAAAATAAAAAAAAAGTTTGTAAAAGATCATTTTTGTGGCTAAAAAGTTAAATATTCATTTTTTCCTTCCACGTTGCTTTAGTTCCTGTGAAGCACCTGAAGGGTTAATAATCTTCTTGAATGTGGTTTTGAGTACCTTGAGGGGTGCAGTTTTTAGAATGGTGTCACTTTTGGGTATTTTCTGCCATATAGACCCCTCAAAGTGACTTCAAATGAGAGGTGGTCCCTAAAAAAAATGGCTTTGTAAATTTTGTTGTAAAAATGAGAAATCGCTGGTCAACTTTTAACCCTTATAACTTCCTAACAAAAAAAAATTTTGGTTCCAAAATTGTGCTGATGTAAAGTAGACATGTGGGAAATGTTATTTCTTAACTATTTTATGTGACATATTTCTCTGTTTTAAGGGAATAAAAATTCAAAGTTTGAAAATTGCAAAATTTTAAAAATTTTCGCCATATTTGCGTTTTTTTCAAAAATAAACGCAAGTTATATCGAAGAAATTTTACTTCTAACGTGAAGTACAATATGTCACGAGAAAACAATCTCAGAATCGCGAAGATCCGTTGAAGCGTTCCAGAGTTATAACCTCATAAAGAGACAGTGGTCAGAATTGTAAAAATTGGCCCGGTCATTAACGTGCAAACCACCCTTGGGGGTGAAGGGGTTAAAGATAGAAGTGTCATTATAATGCTGCTGAATAAAAATATCTGCAATATACTGTCGCCTCACACTATTCCCCTCCCTCCTCATACTGTCTCCTCTCACATCCCCCCCCCCCATTCACCATATGTCTCATATATTTACCCCCTCTCTATTCTGTCTGCTCACATATACCCCTTATTCCTCATACTGTGTCTGCACACATTCACCTGTTCGCTCCCCATACTGTCTGCACCCATCCTTCCACTCCCCATACTGTGTCTGCACCCCCCCCCCCATACATACTCTTCAGTGTCCTCAAATCCCCCACACACATTAAGTATCCCCCGGGTATGGACTGGGGCTGAAATTCATCCCTGGCATTTGAAATCGCACAGGCTCATGTTGTCCCCATCCCCAAGAACCGAATGGGATATATTACTAATATTACCCTGGATGGAGGAAACTAATACTTACTACAAGACCAATATTTCTAATGATACCCGTGACCTGCTGGGGTAAGTGATGGAGTCAGCGACTTGGTGCTCCGTCACAACTCTTAACATTATGGTGTCTTGAGAACACCGATTCTGTTAGCAACGTAGCAGACAAGGCAGCCCACGACCAGATAGGCCCTTCTGGCATTTGCCAGATGGCTAGTCTGGCCGTGGTATCCCCATCCCCACTCCAAATCCCCCCACACAAAGTATCCCCCCATCCACACTCTAAATCCCCCCACAATTATTTCCCACCGTTAATCTTCGGAGGTTTCCTCAGCTTCACAGTGGAGCACACTTGCCACCAGTGTTCCCCCTTCTGGGTGCCACCGGCGAGTGACGTCAGCAGCGTGATCACATGACCTGATCACGCTGCTGGCGTCGCTCTGACCCGGCGGTTAGAGCTTCAATTGTACTGGCGTCTGTATAGACGCCAGTACAATTGGTCCCTGGGAGCCGACACACTGCAGCTTCTCTGCGCCGGCTGTCAGCTTGAAAGTCGGTACAGGGAACCGCCTACTCCCAGGTCGGGGACATCAGAAGGCAGCCGTGGGGGAGACTCTGCGCCCCCCCCCCTGGATACGCCTCTGAGTATAGTCTCCATATTAATATTCAATTTGTAGAAAGTGGGTTACTACATTGTACAACCTACAGACAAATACAAAGTATCCAAAAAACAGGACTCAAGTAGTTTTATTGCACAAAAAATATTAAACATGGACCATATCATAACTGATGCATAACAGGATTCAAAAAAAGGAAGGTAAAGGAGGTGGTAAATCAAGTGTGATCACAGGTACATTAGAGATTATGCAATATTAAGCAAACAAATTACTGATCAAATTTCAAAATGCGAATAAATAACTATCATTAGAATTGGTCAGTCCATATAGAAGCAAATGCAGTATGTTGCTTACCCATGGTAGAATCAGCAGATCATAAAGGTTACCACAACCACCCAGTTGTAACCTTTATGTTCTGCTGATTCTACCATGGGTAAGCAACATACTGCATTTGCTTCTATATGGACTGAACAATTCTAATGATAGTTATTTAAACTTTACTCATCAAATTCCAAAAATTTTTTTTTCTGCTTAACATTGTATTATAATCTCTACTATACCCGTGGTCAGACTTGACTTACCACCGCCTTTCTCTACACTTGATTTACTCCCCCATCCCCACCCTTGTTTACTTTTTCTTTCAATCCTCGAACATGCTTCACTGACTACAATAGTCTGTCCAGGATACAGAGGTGGACATAAATCATGTTCTCTAAGGTTTAGTAATATTGGATTCATATTTTATTCAAGGGATTCCACATGAGGCTGGTATACCAAGAAGACCTGGAGAAATCCTAAAACTAAGAGATCTTTCAGATGTCAGTATGTCTAGTACGTGTGGTGACAGTTTTCACAAGTACCGGACACTTACTCATGCAAGTGTGTTGTGAATACCTTGGAGGTGACTTCTGAGCTGGGGCTCCCTCCGGTGGTTGCTGAGGGTAATGAACTAATTACTGAATGGCCTTCAGCTGGCTCTGAATGGTATCATATAAGTGACCTGAGTTCCCAGCAGCCTTGCCGGTAATCAATTGTTGCTCTTGCTTGGAGCACATCTTGCTTTCCTGCTCTCATTCAGATAAGTGTTTTGCTTTTTTTTCCTCTGTTGGATTTTCACTGCTGGTTTGCTGCTTGCAGTGGACTGCAGCCTGGTCCCCTTTTGGGGTCTTGCGCTGCTATTGTGCTCATTGTGTGTTTGCATTTTTGCTTTGTTCCTTTGTCACTTTTTATTTGCTGTGTTACTGTGTGTTACACCAGAGATCTCATTTAGGTGGCAGAGATCGTGTGATCTCAGTTTTTTTTGTTAATCAGAAGTGTTGGTATTTTTGTCAGGTTTTTTTGGGTTGCAGTCAGAATTCTTTCCTATACTTTTCTATCTAGACATATTGGGCCCCAGCGTTTGCTCATTCTATTTTCTGTCTGTGTCCGTGTTTTCTTCTTGTCTAACCGCCATTACATGTTCGGGGGCTTCCTATTTCTTTAGGGATTCTGCTCCGGGGCAGATAGCATTCATCTTTCTGCCTTTAGGTGTAGCTATTTCTCCGGCTGTGACGAGGCGTCTAGGATCACCGTAGGTACACTCCACGGCTACTTCTAGTGTGGCGGTTAGTTTAGGTTACTGCAATCCAATAGTTTCCAGCCTCTCTGGTGTATTGCTACTTTGGCTATTTTTTGCAGTTTCTCCTCAGCTACCGAAACATAACAGTATTACCGGCCAAACTGAAAATTATATGGAACTCACGGAAGGAAAAAATAGTAAAGAGGAAAAAGTTTGTTACCTTTTTTTTTTTTTTTTTTTTTTTTTTTTCCCCTCTATTTCTCTGGGTGCTGAGGAGGATTTTTTTTCTCTCAATGGAGTTTGCACAGTTGTCTGGCCATGTGGAGCAGCTTGCTACTGAGGTTCAGAATATTGCTACCTATCTTGCTAGGTTGCCAGTTGTGGAACCTAGGATCCCCATGCCAGATTTATTTTTGGGGGATCGGTCTAAATTTCTGAATTTCAAAAATAACTGTAAGTTGTTTTTTGCCTTAAAGCCTAAGTCCTCAGGGAACGCAGCATAGCAGGTTCAAATTGTCATCTCTCTCCTGCGCGGTGACCCTCAGGATTGGGCTTTTTCCCTGACACCTGGGGATCCTGTTTTGAATGATGTTGATGTATTTTTTTCAGGCTCTGGGGTTATTGTACGATGAACCTAATTAATGTCACTGATCAAGCTGAAAAAACCTTGTTGGCATTAAATCATGGTCGTGAATACGCTGAGCTGTACTGTCAGAAATTTAGAATATGGGCAGTCCTGACCAAATGGAATGATGATGCTTTGGCAGCCCTTTTTCGGAAGGGGCTGTCAGAAAATGTAAAGGACCTTATGGTGGGATTCCCTGTTCCCTCTGGTCTCAATGATTCTATGTCTTTGGCTATTCAAATTGACAGACGTTTGCGGGAGCGCAGAGGTAGGTGTGAGATAGTGTTGCCTTGTGAGCCAGCTCCTGAGCCCATGCAGTGTGATGGAGTGACTTCTGGTGCTCAGCGTCATGAGTTTCATAAGCGCAATGGGTTATGTTTCTACTGTGGTAACGCTTCCCATGCTATTTCCATCTGCCCTAAGCGGGGAAGACGTTTTGCACGCTCAGTTGTCTTGGGTAGTGTTCAGACTAAATTTCTGTTGACTGTAACCCTGATTTGCTCCCTGTCCACATTTTCAGCTCAGGCTTTTGTTGATTCAGGAGCAGCTATTAACCTGATGGATTTTGACTTTGCCAAATGTTGTGGGTTTCCCATTATACCCCTGCGGAAGTCTATTCCTTTAGTGGGCATTGATTCTACCCCTTTGGCAGAGAATAAACCCCAGTTTTCTTCTCAGGTGATAATGAGGGTTGAACCAGATCATCAGGAGAGTTGCAAATTTCTGGTGTTGCATAATCTGCATGACATTATTGTACTGGGTTTCCCTTGGTTACAGACTCATAATCCTGT
This sequence comes from Oophaga sylvatica, assembly GCA_033576555.1. Lineage (NCBI taxonomy): Eukaryota > Metazoa > Chordata > Amphibia > Anura > Dendrobatidae > Oophaga > Oophaga sylvatica. The sequence goes on from JARQOD010000008.1 coordinate 114,680,922, forward strand.
TTTGGATTGGAAATCTGTGTCTGTGACCAGTTGGGGTTGCCAATGTGTTAATACTGACACTCCTGTTTTTTCTGCCTCTCCCCAGTCTCAGGATGTCCCTGACTTTTTGACTGATTTTTCTGATATGTTTAGTGAGAGTAAATCTGCATCCTTAACTCCTCACAGAAGCTATGATTGCGCTATTGAGTTAGTGCCTGGTGGTAAATTTGCTAAAGGTCGCCTTTTTAATTTATCTGTACCTGAACACGATGCTATGCGATCTTATATCAAGGAGTCATTGGAGAAGGGTCATATCAGACCATCCTCCTCACCCTTGGGCGCCGTTTTTTTTTCTTTGGCCAAAAAGGATGGTTCATTGAGGCTGTGTATTGATTATCATCTCCTGAATAAGATCACTGTTATATCAATATCCGTTACCTTTGATTTCTGACCTATTTTCCAGAGTGAAAAGTGCTAGTTGGTTTACCAAGCTTGACCTCAGGGGGGCATATAACCTTATTCGCATTAAGCACGGGGATGAATGGAAGATGGCGTTTAATACCCCAGAGGGGCATTTTGAGTACCTAGTGATGCCCTTTGGGCTCACTAATGCTCCTTCCATCTTCCAATCCTTCATGAATGATATTTTCTGGGATTTTGTTTACAAATTTCTGATTGTTTATTTGGATGATATTTTGATTTTTTCCAACGACTGGGACTCTCATATGAAACATGTTCGGACTGTGTTCCAGATTTTGAGAGAGAATGCACTGTATGTGAAGGGATCAAAGTGTCTTTTTGGCGTACAGAAGGTCTCATTTCTGGGATTCATTTTGTCTCCGTCTGTTATTGAAATGGACCCGGTCAAGGTTCAGGCCATCTGTGATTGGGTTCAACCTACTTCATTGAAGGCTCTTCAGAGATTTTTGGGTTTTGCCAATTTTTATAGCAAATTTATTGGTAATTTCTCCGGTATTGTTAAACCATTGACTGATTTGACCAAAAAGGGTTCCGATGTGGTGAATTGGCCTCCTGAGGCAGTTTCTGCGTTTCAGGAACTTAAGCAGAGATTCATTTCTGCTCCTGTTCTACGGCAGCCTGATGTTTCTCTGCCGTTTCAGGTGGAGGTTGATGCCTCTGAAATTGGGGCAGGTGCCGTTTTGTCCCAAAGGGATCCAGAGACCTCTAAGAGTAACCATTGTGCCTTTTTCTATCGAAAATTTTCTCCAACTGAACGTAATTATGACGTGGGTAATCTGGAGTTATTGGCCATGAAGTGGGCCTTTGAAGAGTGGAGACATTGGCTGGAAGGAGCCAAACATCAGGTGGTGGTCCTCACAGACCATAAGAACCTGGTTTATCTCGAATCAGCCAAGCGACTTAATCCTAGACAGGCCAGGTGGGCCTTGCTCTCGTTCCAAGCCTTGCTCTCGTTCTAGTGGTTTGTTAATGCCATTAACTGTACCCAAGAGGCCATGGACCCATATTTCTATGGATTTTATTTCCGACCTTCCTGTCTCTCAGAGAATGACCGTTATCTGGGTAATCTGTGATAGGTAATGGCACAAGATGTATCATCTTGGAAAACCTAAGTTACCTTCCTCCTCCGAATTGGTGCCTTTGTTCTTTCAGCACGTGGTTCGGTTACATGGCATTCCTGAGAATATTGTGTCTGACAGAGGAATCGAGTTTGTTTCCAGATTTTGGAGGACATTTTGTTCTAAACTTGGTGTTCAGTTATCTTTCTCCTCCGCATTTCACCCTCAGACCAATGGACAAACCGAGAGAACAAACCAGACCTTGGAGACTTATTTGAGATGTTTTGCGTCTGCTGATCAAGATGACTGGGTCCCTTTTTGGCCTTTGGCTGAGTTTGCTCTTAATGATAGGGCTAGCTCTTCCACCTTGATGTCTCCATTTTCCTGCAATTCTGGGTTTCACCCTCGATTTTCTTCAGGACAGGCGGAGGCTTCTGTCTGTCCGGGGGTTGACTCCATTGTGCAGCGTATGCAGCAGATTTGGGACCAGGTAGTGGAGAGGTTGTCTCTCTCTCAAGAGAAGGCCCAGCGGTTTGCCAACCGGCATAGGACTGATGGTCCTCGTTTTAAAGTGGGGGACTTGGTTTGGTTGTCCTCAAGAAATATCCCTATGAAGGTTGCATCTCCAAAATTTAAGCCAAGGTTCATTGGACCTTATAAGATCATGGAAATTATTAATCTTGTTTCCTTCCGTTTGCTTCCAGGGACATTTAAGATCCATAACGTGTTCCACAAGTCCTTATTGAAGAGGTTTATCGAGCCAGTGGTTCCTATGGCTGCGCCTCCTGATCCTGTTTTGGTTGAGGGCAATTTGGAGTATGTGGTTGAGAAAATATTGGATTCTCGTTTTGCTAGACGGAAACTCCAGTATTTGGTTAAGTGGAGAGGTTATGGTCAGGAGGACAATTCTTGGGTGTTTGCTTCGGACATCCATGCTGCGAGACTTATCCGTGCCTATCATCGAGCTCATCCTGATCGGCCTGGTTGTGCAGGTGAGGGTTCGATGACCCCTCCTCAAGGGGGGTGTACTGTTGTGAATACCTTGGAGGCGACTTCTGAGCTGGGGCTCCCTCCAGTGGTTGCTGAGGGTAATGAACTAATTACTGAATGGCCTTCAGCTGGCTCTGAATGGTATGATATAAGTGACCTGAGTTCCCAGCAGCCTTGCTGGTAATCAATTGTTCCTCTTGCTTGGAGCACATCTTGCTTTCCTGCTCTCATTCAGATAAGTGTTTTGCTTTTTTTTCCTCTGTTGGATTTTCACTGCTGGTTTGCTGCTTGCAGTGGACTGCAGCCTGGTCCCCTTTTGGGGTCTTGCGCTGCCATTGTGCTCATTGTGTTTTGCATTTTTGCTTTGTTCCTTTGTCACTTTTTATTTGCTGTGTTGCACCAGAGATCTGATTTAGGTAGTAGAGATCGTGTGATCTCAGGTTTTTTGTTAATTAGAAGTGTTGGAATTTTTGTCAGGGTTTTTTTGGGTTGCAGTCAGAATTCTTTCCTATACTTTTCTAGCTAGACAGATTGGGCCCCAGCGTTTGCTCATTCTATTTTCTATCTGTGTCTGTGTTTTCTTCTTGTCTAACCGCCATTACATGTTCAGGGGCTTCCTATTTCTTTGGGGATTCTGTTCCGGGGCAGATAGCATTCATCTTTCTGCCTTTAGGTGTAGCTGTGACGAGGCGTCTAGGATCACCGTAGGTACGCTCCACTGCTACTTCTAGTGTGGCGGTTAGTTTAGGTTACTGCAATCCAATAGTTTCCAGCCTCTCTGGTGTATTGCTACTTTGGCTATTTTTTGCAGTTTCTCCTCAGCTACCGAAACATAACACAAGTGAATGAGTCTGTGCACATGTCAGTGTGTTTCCACGGACTGTGTGTCCGTAGGCAAAATACACTGACGTGTCCGTTTAACAGCAGCACAGGCCGCTAAACAGCCCGTACACGGATGACATCCGTGTGACATGTACTGGTGCGTGGGAAGCAGCGGTACTGTTAGTGCTATTTCCTGGCGCCGGGTGCTGAAGACAGTTCTCATCGTTTTCCCCTGCTCTGACAGCGATCAGTTTTATACTTTCTGTGTGTTTAATTTACCATACAACTATAGGATTAGTAATGGAGAGGCATCTTACAGACACCTCACTATTACTAATCCGTGGGCTTGATGTCACCAGACAAATCAAAGGTGACATCAACCTCACAAATATTACACAACTTGCCACAGGGCAAGAGGGAAGAGCTGGGCAAATCACCAGAATTGGAACATCAAATAGACATGTGTTTTCTGGGTGGTTGCGGGCTGCTATTTTTTTTTTTTAGCCTGGGGGGTTAATAGCCATGGCCCCTTCCCAGCCTGAGAATACCTGCCCCCAGCGGTCTGCTTTAGCAAGGCTGGTTGTTTTCAATGGAGTACCCCATGCCTTTTTTTTTTTTTTATTGAATTAAAAAAAAAACAAAAAAAAACTTGGTGACCCCCTCTATTGTTGATAACCAGCCTTGCTGAGGGTTGCAGCCTTGCTATAATTTTGCCTGGCTGGTTATCAAAAATTCAGGGGAACCCACACCGTTTTTGTTTATTGTGCAGGCAGCGGCTGATAAATACTCCATCAGCCGCCGCCTGCTCTCACTGTTATTAGCGACAGCAGGTGTAGGCTGATTGGAGCAGTAGCCCCATCTGTCACTGCCTGCTCTTACTGATATCAGTTGAATATAACTCAACATTCTCCCCCTGATCGCCAGAAGAGCAGGGGAGAATGGAACCTGTCTTCACCACCCTGTTCTTGGGAGCAGCGTTAAAAGTACCGCTGCTTTCCAGGCGCTGGTACATGTCACACTGATGCGGTACACAATTGCCACACCTATTACACACATGGATACTGACATCTTCTGTACTAGAAATACCAGGATGTGTGAAACCAGCCTAAATCTTTGACTTTGAGTACCAATCACCAGCGTCTGGCTGGAGTAGTTTGGGTCCACCAGAGAAAATCATTCTAGGGGCCTACCATGCTTAAGGGGTACTAGCTGCAGAGTCTTCTCTTAGCTTCCTTCTAGTCAAGCACCCTTATCGGCAGCAGATAATTTTGTGTAAACAAGACAAGTGCTGCCGAGAACAATAATATTCTAGAAGTACAGAGATTTTATTTAGACATGTGTGACACACACACTTAGAGATCAGCGGACCCCTGGATGTTCGGGTCCAGCCGAACAGTTAAAAAAAAAAAAAAAAAAAAAAAAGTTCAGGTACCAGAACAGTACCCGGACCCCATTCTCTTGAATGGGGGGCCCGAACATCCAGTGTTTACCACACTCTTGCGTGCAAGACAGTGCAGCAAACACTGCTGCTGATCGGCAGTAAAATCATTACCGCTGGTCAGACAGCTGAGGTTCACATGTTGTCAAATGATGTGTGTCGACCCGCCACCACAATTGTGGGTTACCAGGGCAATGGGGTACTCAGAGCCGAGCCCGTAGAAGTCTATGGGGATTGTCACAGGTAGCTGTGGCTCGGTCTGTGGCCCTGGCGGTCTGGCGTATGTTGTTGGGGGATATTTACAGGGGATAACTATATACAGTTCGTGACGCCACCTGTAGTGTTCTGGTAACATGTACCAGCGCTGCTGTAGATCTCTGAGGGGATGGTGATGCAGCTAGATGTCGGGTCCCCTACAGGTGGGACTGGTCCCTCAAAGTCTATGTGAGTAGTGAAGTCGAGTGCGGTTAAAGAACACAGTCTCACACGGTCAGCGTCTTTCCATACCTTTACTGGCAAGATGTCAAGGCAGGTCCCAGGGAGGCTGATCCACGGAGAGTGTATTTTGAGGCAGCAGCTGGACAAGTTAGGGGCCTCCTTTATCTCCAATATAACGAGTGCAACTAGCATGAAGCGTAGTTCCCTCTAATCTTCAGCAATGCTTGCTGTACCTGCCCAGTCAGCTTAGTGTTAGGGGCCTTCCTGTGAAGGAGCTGAATCCTTATGTGGTCCTGCAGAACGCTAAAGTCTTCACTCCCCCTGACCCCAGCTACGTACCGACTATAAGGGGCTTGTCTGCCGCGACCTAGGGTCCGGTAGATTCCTGGTTGTCCTGTCACTGTGCCTGAAGCAACAGTGACTCTTCGGTCCCCAGTGACCGGTAGAAACGTGCTGGACTTCTGCAATCCGTTAGCACAATCTTATAAATCCACTTGCCTTTCGCCTTGTCCACGCTGGTAACATAAGCACTCTTATTAGCAAAGGGTCGAGCAGTCACTTCTTTCCTTATCCTTCCACTTCAAGTTCACCTCAGATGCTCAGTTATCACAGGCAGGAGCACGTCACTGTACCTGATACTGTCCTCTAGACAGGAATACTGAAGACTTTCTGGGTTACACTTGTTCCTTCCTTCAATGTATGCTGAGGAGATGACACAGCTCTGACCAGACTAAGGCGTATTCCAACACCTATACCAGACTCCACTTTCCAAGCTGATGAGATAGCAATCTAGACTCCTCCACTGTAGTCCAGACGCAGACTCTCCACGTCCTTACTGCCCGAAGACAGGAACCAGACTGACTAAAATCACTCCTACACATACCTTCTTGACCACTCCCTAGAGTATACTCCACTACCCCAAGGGTGTGTCTAGTGTGTGTAGAGTGAATGCATATTGAGCATTAAGCCGCTGCCTCTCCATACACTCTCCAGGGTACTGCGTGTGCCTACCACCAGGGCTACACAGATGTAAGCCCGCAGCTGTGATCGGAGGTATAAAGTTTACCTCCGGTCACTGGCGGCAGCTAATGGGACCACTGCTCCCATCAGCCTACGCCTGCTGCTGCTAATAACAGTGACAGCTGCAGCTGCTGATTGGTGTATTCATCAGCTGGCGTCCACACTCTAAATTAATTTAAAAAAGAAAAAAAAAAACCCAGGTGTGGGTTCCCCTGTATTTTTTGATAACCAGCCAGGCAAAACTGACAGCTGTGGGCTGCAACCCTCAGCTGTCAGCAAGGCTGGTTATCGGGAATAGAGGGGTCCCCACACTTTTTTTTTTTTTTTTTTTTTTTTTAAATTTAAAAAAAAAGACGTGGGACCCGCCCCCGTTTTTGACAACCAGCCTTCCTAAAGCAGCTGGGGGCTGGTATTTTTAGGCTGGTAAGGGGCCATTAATATTTGCCTAGCCAGAGTAAAGTCTTTAATTGAAGTAATGTCACAGACTCCTTTTAATGATTCTAAATTAAGCCATATTCTTGCTGTTGGAGAAAAAAAAGCACAGAATAGGGTCTTATATCCAAGATGTTTGGGGTTGATACAATCAGATTGTACTCACCAGACGGAGCTATTATTGTGTGTAAGATTATCCGCTGCAGCAGACCCACCGGTCACGAGTGACAGAAACTGTAGAAATTAATAGGAGAGCGTGGATATAATCTGCGCCACCGAATAACTGAAGGAACGGAATTATTCACATACAAAGTGTGGTTTATTCACTGTGTTTCAAAGTACTATGACTTATCAGGAAACGCCACATCTGTATGTGGTGTTTCCTGATGAAGTCATAGTACTTTGAAATGACATCATTCCCTCATAAAATCAACCTTTTTCTAGACGCTCCCGTACTGTGTGCAGTTTGTCTGTGGCTCTCTGCTGGCTTTGCTGTGCATGGTGCGTTATTCCATACCTGATGCTGGCTGTCTGCACTGTTCAGCAACAAGTGATGTGAAGTGAGCGCTTTCTCATCACCTGCTGCTTCCGGCTTCTATACATCTCATCGAGTGCTCCGCAGCTGAGAGTGCTGTGAGTGCACCGAAATCAGTAGAAGCCGCAGGGGATGAGAAAGCACTCACTTCACATCACTTGTTGAAGTGCAGACAGCCAGCCGGTACTGGATATGGAATAACACACTCACCGCTGGGTGCATCCAATCGTAATACAGGGCAGAGCAGGCCCTAACGAATGAGGCAGGAGTTTAGTGCTGGTGAGGGGGAGGGCCCACTGGGGACGAGCCCACCGGAGGATTCTCTGATCTCCCAGTGGGCCAGTCCGACCCTGCCGATCACTGATAAAGCTAACATCTACATTTTTAACTGGCCAAACACTATACACAGTCAGAGAGACTGAAGTGAAGTGCCAGAGGGAAGGAATCTCTATTGCTTGTTGCTCAGGGCCCTGTCTCCTACAAAACAAGTTCTAGTTATTGGAAAGTAATATGACTCGCCCTCAGTTTTGCTAGGGGTACATGTTATGATTTAGTAACTGAGGAGGAGAGGAGCAAAACAGCAAGGCAGCCGAACACCTGAGAGGCTGGAAACTAATGGGTTGCAGATCCCTAAACTAACCGCACAACTAGAAGCAGCCGTGGAGCGTACCTATGGTGGTCCTAGACGCCTTGGCACAGCCGGAGAGCTAGCTACACCTAAAGATAGAAACAGGAAAGCTACAATAACTGCCCCGGAGTAGAGCCCCAAAGGAATAGGCAGCCCCCAAACATATAATGTCGGTTAGACAAGACGAAACACAAACACAGGCAGAAAATAGAGTGAGCAAACACTGCCTAAATAGGACAGAATACTATCTGTAACCCAGCAAAACCCTAGCAAAACTTCCAACACTTCTGATTTAAAAAATGCTGAGATCACACAATCTCACCACCCACTAAATCAGATCTCAGTGTGAACAAGGCTAAACCGCAGCCACTCAAAAAGCAGGGAAAGAGCAATTGGACAAATAACAGTGGCTACTGAAAAACAGAGAGTAGCACAGACCCCAGGACTGGACCCGGCTAACCTCCACAAAGGTGCAGACAAAAATGGAAATAGCAAGCACAATAGAAACAAGCAGAAAATATCTTATCTGAAGGTAGCAGACGAAGGCAAGACACCAGCAGACTTCCAAATGAGCCAGGAAACAACAGATGATCACCGGCGAGGATCATGGGAAGGCAGCTCCCTTATATCAGCCCAGTCAGTGACTCCTGATTGCCAGTCATCGCTGGCAGGTGAAGAGGACCTGTCATTAGAAACAGCTTCAGTAGCAACCACCAGAGGGAGCCTCAGCTCAGAAACTGTCTCCAACACGTTCACAACACATGTGTGCTAAATGTGCAGCATTAAAGGGAACTTTGTCAGTGCCATGTGATCATTAGAGATGTGTATCCTTCAAGAAGAATACAATGGGACATGCTCTGACTTTTATTAATGTAAGCTCTCCATAATACACCAGGAAAGCTCTGCTATTGTTGGCCTCTGTGGTGACAGGAGATCTGTGTACGGTAAGTTCCATGTCGTATATCAGGGTTTGGACCTTTTATAAACATCTTCATGCTAGGTGGGGAAGTGATGGGAAATAATCACTGGGAGATTGTTCGCATTCTCTCAGGATACAAATATCCGTGGGACAAGAGGCGCTGGTTTTCTGCAAGCAATTAAAGATTTCTCAATATATACAAAGATCATATTATCCTTCTTAATATCATGTTCTATATAATCCTGGTTTTGTCTGCAGGTTTCTGAGGCTGGGTGTCAACCATTACAATGCTCAGAGCCTGTATGGCATTTTCTTCATCCAGCAGGCTCCGGACTGGACTGCCAGAAGTTTGCTGTTTGTACCCATTGCATATGGATGACTCTTCTACTCTCCTTTCCTCTCTGTGCTACATTGCTTTATGGCTTTTTTTACTAGATACTGCATTTTTCCCAATTGTTTGAGGTGTTACTCTGACTTGCATCCATTTCTTACATTTTCGACCTACAACCCCTCTGGAAACTTCTAATATCTTTTCTTTCTCATTTTCCACGAGTCTCTCATTTTGTCTACAAAAAAAAATATGACCACTAGTGTTGAGCGATATTGCTCGATATCTAAAAATATCGTATCGAAATTGTATCGCCGATAGCACTAAATATCGTCGATATCCGATTTCGATACAGGAAGTCCCATGTAAGTCTATGGGAACAAAATATCGCAACAAAAAAAACCCTTTCTTTCGTTGTAAACACAAAATATACACACATAGAATACATATATATATATATATATATATATATATATATATATATATATATATATATATATATATATATATACACACACAGTCATTGTGACATATATATATAATATATTTATAGTTTATACACTTTCTACATAGTAAAATCGACTCTAATTCAATTGCCGGGTAAAGACGTGACATACCCAATAGAAGTCGACGGGCTCGGTGCCGAGTACCCCGAAAACCTCTGGCTCTGTGCGACTCAACTTGGGCGTCACGAACAGGATTCTGTAGCTCGCTATAAGCGAGTCCTGTGTGCCTGAATTGCACTGGTTTTGTGCTTGAGAATTGCTAAAATCATCAGAGAATGTATTTGCCATTTTTCCGCCATATCTGCGTCACGACGAGGCACTGGTGAAGAAGAAGGGCGTGCTCTTCGTGGGTGTCACTCACTCAGTGGCGTGAAAACGATGGCCGCCCACTGTAAATGGTACTGCAATGTAACATCGTGCCCCACAGCTCTGGAGTTCCGCCTCCTCATCCTCCTCAGTGTGAGGAGGTCCCGCCTCCCTACAAAAGAGGGGCCCTCTCCAGATATGACACATGTGACTTGGCAGAGATGGCTAATGGACACGACGAGCAGAAGTGGGAAGGGATGGAGCAGTCAGAGCTCTCCCCCCACGGAAGCGACCCGATCGCCACGGAATCACCGTTGGGCACCCGGCCTGTAAACCCTCCTACGCTGCAAGAAGCGGAGGATACCCTGAGAGGCCTGGCCCGGCACCGGGAGGAGGTCGCCAGGATGGAAGCCAGCTGGCGTGCCCTAAAAATAAACTTGGAGCGGCGCCAATCCCTCTTGCCTGAAGTGTCTGTACCGGAAGGTGAGGCACCCGTTATAGTAGAGGAGCCCTTGCAATGTGATCCGGTTGACGTTGTCGCAGTGGAGGCACCCGTTCCTGCAAAAACCGCAGCACGTCAGCAGCACCCCAGATCCCGCTGTCTGCCCCGGTCGCTGAGACAGAAGAAGGGACACCCGTCCTCATGGAGCAGGCACCAGAGCACTACCTGCCTGTACCGGAGCCCCGACTGTCATCTGATTTAGAGCCGTCTGCTTCCTCCGCAGGGGAGCGCCGCCAGGACTGGGGGGCGACAGGAGAGCTGCCGCAAACCGGACACTGTAAGCTGCAGTGGAGTGGTGGAGACATGGAGCAACTGGTGGAGGAGAATTACAATCGGCGTCAGGAGGAAGAGTGGAGACGTTGGGAGCGGGAAGCAGAGCGACAAAGGGAGCAGCGAGAAACCCTAAAACTTCGCCAACGTCACCTGGAGAAGGATCGGGCAGATAAGGACCGGATGAGAAAGGATAAAGGAACCCTGAGTGAGCCGCGGCGTAAGGGTGCAGTACGGAGCTTTAAATTGAAAGGTGGGTGGGGCTTCATCAAGGAGCCTGGACTTTATTTAGAAGTCTTTGTGACCCGGCGGGACATGGAGGCTCACCTCCCAGAAGGACACCCGGGGAGGGACCTGTTGCCAGGAGACTTGGTGACTTACACCCGACACTGGGGTTACAATGGGTGGTACGCCCTAAATGTTACCAGGTGCGACCCCCTACTCCCCAGTGTGTCAGGAACCTGTGAGACCCTCGAAGCCTTCAGCCTCCCACATCCAGGCCTCTGCAAAAGTGCCCACCCCACGCCGTAAATCTCCCCAGCCTCCCTCAGTGGTCTCCTCAGCAGCCCCAGCTATGGACATAAGTATAGCTGGCCCGTACCCGGCGCCTGTTAGGCCCCCTGGGGTTTGTACAGTCCGTGACATAGGGCTCCAGACCCGGAGAGAGATGAAAGAGGTGGCCACACAGACCCAGATAGCGGGTCACGACTTGACTGTACAGGCCACACGACGTCATCAGGTCCTGGTGGTCCTTGGTGTCTCGGATGTTTGGCAAGCACCAGAAGAGTACCAGGTGGTACCTGTAACACCCCTGCCAAAGAAGTCTAAATAACCCGGACAGGGTCCCTGTATGTAAATAAATAGTTAAATTGTTTATGTACCCGGACGGGTGAATGTTCCAAAAAAAATTTTTTTAATTTAATAAAAAATAAAAAAACAGTTTTCATTTCTTTTATTACTGTCTCATCCTGCTGCGACGCCATCGATCTCCTGTAAAAAAAAGAAAAAAAAAAAAAAAAAGTATACCACCTGACCGACGCAGTCCATAGTAACGAGTGTCCCACGACGATCCAGCTCTGCTACATCAGAATGACAGGCAGAGCCTGTCATCCCGGCGCAGCACAGCTGATTACCTGCTTCCCCGGCGGTGACGTCATCGGACTGACTGCTTTACGGCCGGGATTACCCAGCAGTCACTGCAGTTATCGCGAAAAACTGCATGTGACCGCCAGGGAGAAGATAATGGCGGCCATCAAGCAGTCCAGGACGTGACCGCCGGAGATCTTCTGCCAGGTAAGTGCCGCTGACTCCTGACAGACCCGACCGACGGACACTCAGTGACAGTGACAAATCCGATTCCGGTATTCGATAAGACGAAAATATCGAAACGAATTATCGAAAGGCCGATAGAGCTAATATCGGCCGATAGCCGATATTTGCATTATCGTATCGCTCAACACTAATGACCACACATCCTCTGTTTAATTTGTACTTTATCCTCTGAATTCAGGCTGGGTTGAACTTGGGCTGGTGTTACAGAAGATCTTAAATACGGAGCTGACAATGAGTTTGGCAACGACTCTGATTACTGGCGAGTTAATAACTCTAGGGCGCCTTGAAAACAACAGTCAGAACAAGCTGAACTTTTTTTTTTTTTTAACATGTTGCTGCCACAGTACTTTTGAGTCACAATTCCATCCCACTCTTCTGCATTATGGCGCATCAGCACAGAGCAATCTTTGCCTGCACTATCAAAGCCACTGTTTAGCCCCAGCCTTACAGTTACATGTTTGCCCAAGCCTCCATCGATCATAGGTAATAAAACTTGGAATGCCATACTACTAGCATAATTATTAAAACAGAAATGGCATTTAACAAAAAAAGCATTTTCCCAGTAAAAGATTATATTTTTACACACTTGAGTTTCCAAGACCAATGAACAATTTCCTGAAACTTTGTAATGGTGGCTTATACAATGGAGAGGAACGGTGAAGTATAGCATTCTCCTTCTATCTTGTTCCATAATCTAATCCAAAAATAGTCCTGGGAATCCTTCTGAGGCTGTGAGATCTTATCACACCTCTCCACTATGCAGCATCCAGCCTGGCTCTTTGAATCTTTAAGTGTTTTGGGTAAGGTTGCGGCTGATAGAAATAGCACACTCAGGCAGGAATTACATTAGGTGTTGAGAAAATCCATACATTAATGACTAATTAGGTGAGAGCCTGAGTGTTCCCCATTCAAAAAAGATGGATCACTTAACAGACACTTCCACTGGGGGGTGAGAGAGTGTCTATAAATTAAACATGGCACATTTACGGTATGACTTTTTTTTTTTTTTAATAAATTTCAATTTGTTACTGTTGTGAATACTTTTCCGTCCAATTATGACAAGAGTATTTTTAGAGTGATACCTTTATTGTCTAACCAGAAAATTATATGTTTGCAAGCTTTCAGAGCACAGGGGCTCCTTCAGGCAAGATTACAAATAGAAAAAATAAAGAAAAAAGCACATTTTAAGAGATACTACAGTAGGACATTTGCTCATGTGGTGGGAGGTGTGATGCCTCATAAAGATAAGCCAAGGAAATCGAATTAGCATTTTCTTACAAATGGAGAGGCAGTATTAAGACTTAAGTCTGTCATACAATGTCCAGTTCCAGAGAAATGTTTTCCAACAGGCGTGTCCATTTCATTCCTATGTATGTCTGTGTAGATTTATCCTTGTTTGTAGTTTTTGCATGGTTTCCCATCACAACTATTTTTCTTTTGGGAACAATTTATACCAACAGTGTATGGGCAGCGCCATGGGAAGCAAAATGTCCCCACAATATGCCAACCTATTTATGGCGAAACTGGAGGAGGAGTTTTTGTCATCTTGCTCTATTAAACCTCTTGCATACTTCCGCTGCATTGATGATCTGCTAATAATCTGGACAGGCTCAAAAGATGACTCACTTTCCACAATAACTTCAACAAATACTACCCAACCATGAAGCTCACCCTCAACTTTTCAAAGTCTCAAATACATTTTCTGGACTTGACCATATACTTCAAGGACAACGCCATACAAACATCAATTTACCATAAGCCCACAGGACGTCCAGCATATCTTGGATGGAACAGCTTTCATCCAAGACACACAAAAAAATCCATCATCTACAGTCAAGCTCTGAGATATATTTGGATCTGTACAGACAGTAAAGACGGAACTACAGCTGCTATCACTTAGGAATTACATTCCTACAACAAGGATACCATCAACTGGTAATAGATGAACAGATCCACAGGGCTACAAAAATCCAAAGAAGCAACCTCCTGGATTACAAACTGAGAGGACAACATACAACCCCCACATGAGCATCCTAAAGAAAATTGGTGCTGATCTCCAACCCATATTCCACAGAGACCACAAATTGAAAGACATATTCCCAGAACTACCACTCTTCTCCTACAAACAGCCCCCTAACTTAAAGAATCTCCTTGTCAGAAGTGTCCTCTCGTCACCATCAGTGACTGGCACATTCCCATGTAACAACAAAAAACTGCAAACTTGTACCCACATATTACCAACAAATGCAGTCCGCGTACCAAACACAAATCAGGACTATAAGGTCATGGGTTCCTTTTCATGTACATCCTCCAATGTGGTGTACATGATACAAAGTACGAGGTGCCGTGGAGCTATCTATATTGGGGAAACCATGCAAAAACTACAAACAAGGATGAATCTACACAGACATACAATCAGGAATGAAATGGACACGCCTGTGGGAAAACATTTCTCTGGAACTGGACATTGTATGACAGACTTTGTCTTAAGCCCCCGTCTCACACAGCGATCTCGCTAGCGAGATCGCTGCTGAGTCACTAGTTTTGTGATGCAGCAGCGATCTCCCCAGCGATATCGCTGTGTGTGACATTCAGCGACAATCAGCCCCCCTGCCGGGTATCGCTGAATGTCCTGAACATTTTTTTGATCCGCTGATGCAGGGAGCTGGTAACCAAGGTACACAGCGGGTTTCCAGGCACCGCGCAGCGCCTGGAAACCCGATGTGTACCTTGGTTACCAGCTCTCTGCATCAGGGCGCTGGTATCCAAGGTACACTGCGGGTAACTAAGCAATGTTACCCGCAGTGTCGCTGTGCTGATCGCTGCCTGAGCTGCCTGTTTGGCAGCTCAGCAGCGATCTTGTAGCGATACACCAGCGATCCTGACAAGTACATATTGTTGTCGGGATCGCTGGTGTATCGCTATGTGAGACCCAGTCTTAAGAACATCCCCACTGCCTCTCCATTTGTAAGAAAATGCTAATTCGATTTCCTTGGCTTATCTTTGAGTCATCACACCTCCCACCACATGAGCAAATGTCCTACTGTAGTATCTCTTAAATGTGTTTTTTTTTCTTTATTTATTCTTTATTTGTAATCTTGCCTGAAGGAGCCCCTGTGCTCTGAAAGCTTGCAAACATATAATTTTCTGGTTAGCCAATAAAGGTATCACTCTAAAGGGTATGCCACACTGAACAATATCGCTAACGGGATCGCTAAAAAACGTCACTATTTAGCGATCCCGTTAGCGATGTTGTTCAGTGCGGCAGCTTCCAGCGACGAGCTTCCTGCTGTGATCTCGCTCGTCGCTGGAATCGTTCCGGACCCTATTTTCTCGTCGGCGCTCCCGCTGGGTAAGTATATATCGCTAGTGTGGCACCTTTTCTTAGCGATTTAGCGGTACTTTTGTACCGCTAAAGTCGTTAAGAAGATCGCTAACGGCGATAGCGTCGTTAACTATGTCGCTAAATGTGGCCGCACTTAGCGATATAGAAACAATCCCGCTAGCGATCGCATTAGTATGCGTCGTTATCGTGATCGCTAGCGGGATTGTTTAGTGTGGCAGTACCTTAAAGCCCCCGTCTCACACAGCGATCTCACTAGCGAGATTGCTGCTGAGTCACTAGTTTTGTGATGCAGCAGCAATCTCCCCAGCGATATCGCTGTGTGTGACATTCAGCGACGATCAGCCCCCCTGCCGGGTATCGCTGAATGTCCTGGACATTTTTTTGATCGCTGGTCTCCCGCTGACAGGCACGCATCGCTGCGTGTGACAGGCGAGAGACCAGCGATCCGCTGGTAACCAAGGTACACAGCGGGTTTCCAGGCACGGGGCTGTGCCTAGAAACCCGCTGTGTACCTTGGATGCCAGTGCCCTGATGCAGGAAGCTGGTAACCAAGGTACACAGCGGTTTCCAGGCACCGCGCAGCGCCTGGAAACCCGATGTGTACCTTGGTTACCAGCTCCCTGCATCAGGGCGCTGGTATCCAACGTACACTGCGGGTAACTAAGCGACGTTACCCGCAGTGTCGCTGTGCTGATCGCTGCCTGTTTGGCAGCTCAGCAGCGATCATGTAGCGATACACCAGCGATCCTGATCGTTGTCGGGATCGCTGGTGTATCGCTATGTGAGACCCGGGCTTAAGAATACTCTTGTCATAATTGGACGGAAAAGTATTCACATCGATTTTTCTGGCTAACACGGTACCACAATATAATTTATTATTGTACACCAATTTGTTACTGTGAAACTCTAATCTTACATATTTTGTTGTCAAACGTGTGTACTACAAAGTGAACTGTGATGTGCGCTTTATGGCAGCTACAATGGACTTGGGTTAAGGAACAGAGAAGTATCCATAGTGTTGGGAACTTGGTACAGGTGGGATTTGTGTATCAGAGTTGCTATTCTCTTGTCTATGCCTTCAGCAGTATAGAGCTGTCAATATATCCAGGGGCAAAGCTATGTGTGCAACGGTTTCAATCCCGCCTGGGCCTTGGAGCCTAGGAGGCCCATAAGATCTCTTAAGCCCGTATGAAAAGACCATTAGTATTAGAGATTTGCAATAATTGGGGGGCCACAAGCTTCAAGTTACACCACTGAATATATCCCACCTTTTTAATGATAGTGAGATGACTGCTTACCCTGGCCTCCTAATATAATGAGACTAGCTTGGCCCGTGCAAAATCTTTGCACATTGGACGTCGGGGCGCAGGCAATTTCAGAAAAAGCAAGCTGGTGAAATGTAAATGTATTTTATGAGATGATTAACACAGACAGGTATTTATATACCGTATATACTCGTGTATAAGCCGAGATTTTCAGCCCATTTTTTTAGGGCTGAAAGTCCCCCTCTCGGCTTATACACGGGTCATATGCGGGGGAGGGGGAGCGGAGGTGTCGGATAATACTCACCCCTCCGCCGGCGCGGTCTCTGCAGCCCCCTGCTTCTCCCTCGATCTCCGGCTCCTTCCTGCAGCGGTCACATGGCACCGCTCATTAAAGTCATGAATATGCACATATTCATGACTTTAATAAGCGGTACCACGTGACCGCAGTAGGCCTGAAGCGCTGCGGAGAGCGCCGGGAGAAGAGGAGAGGCTGCAGAGACGCGCCGGCGGAGGGGTGAATATAGCGATATTTACCTGTCCTCTCTCCACCACTGCGCGCTGCTCCCTCGTCCGACTCCTCTGGCTGCAAATGTTCAGGCAGAAGGCGCGATGACGTCGTTAGAGTGCGCCGCGCCCCCTGCCTGATCATTCTCTGCCGAGGACCCGGAAGACAGCTGCGTGCAGCGGTGCAGAGAGGACAGGTAAATATCTCAGGTGCCGGGGTCCTAAGCGAGCAGTGACATCGGCACCTGTCTCTCATAGCGCGCCAGTGTCACTGCCTGCTCAGGACATCGGCACCTGGCCCCCAGCGACGAGAGGTGAGTATGTCATATATTTTTTTTTTTTTTTGCAGGGAGCATATGAGGCCTATACTATGGAGTATATGGGGCATAATTGTGGAGTATATGGGGCATAATTGTGGAGTATATGGGGCATAATCTGTGGGACATATGGGGGCATAATCTGTGGGACATATGGGGGCATAATCTGTGGAGCATATGGGGGCATAATCTGTGGAGCATATGGGGGCATAATCTGTGGAGCATATGGGGCATAATCTGTGGAGCATATGGGGGCATAATCTGTGGAGCATATGGGGGCATAATCTGTGGAGCATATGGGGGCATAATCTGTGGGACATATGGGGGCATAATCTGTGGAGCATATGGGGGCATAATCTGTGGAACATATGGGGCATAATCTGTGGAACATATGGGGCATAATCTGTGGATCATACAGGGGCATAATCTGTGGAGCATACGGTGGCATAATCTGTGGAACATATGGGGCATAATCTGTGGATATACAGGGGCATAATCTGTGGGAGTGCTAAACTGACATAGGGGCATAATCTGTGGATTCATACAGGGGCATAATCTGGATATCGGGCATAATCTTGAAGCATATGGGGGATAATCTCTGAAGCATATTGGCATAATTGGCATGGGGGCATAATCTGTGCAGCATATGGGGGCATAATCATTTTTCACCCTAGGCTTATACACGAGTCAATAAATTGTCCCAGTTTTTTGTGGCAAAATTAGGGGGGTCGGCTTATACACGGGTCGGCTTATACATGCGTATATTACGGTATGTAGATTGGTAATACAATAAATTGGTTTGATAAGTAGAGGCCAAAAAATGTCTTCCGGTTGAGGTGCCAACTGCAGGTCATTGTTTTTCTGCAGATTTATGAAAATGAATTTTTAAACTGTATTTAGTGATAAAATTGTGAATGTGAGGTTTGTTTGGCTCTTTTCTTGCTGAAGGGAGCAAGTTTACCTTTCAAATGGTGTATCATTTGTGTGTGTGTGGGTGCAGTATGAACGGAGATACAAAGTACCGTAATCACCGAAAAACAGTGTTTAGAAATAATAGAATAGATGACTTGATCAGCCCTAAAGCTAGGATCCTACAGTGTGGCTGTAGCCACCATAAGATCTTGTGCATGTAATTGCCCCTTTACCCGGGTGTGGCTGTGATTCTGCATGCAGTGTGAACATTACTTATAGAATAGGCTCTGCTGAACTGTCCCAGTCTACACTGTAAAGCTGTAAGGCGAGCCGGATATAATGTGTGTGTAAAAAAAAAAAATATATATATATATATATTTTCTCTCAACTTCTGTGTACAACTGGATTTTGGATCCTACTGGCCTTCTGTGACTGGTGAGTGAGGCCCTAATACAGCCCAGTTGCCAGGTATATGAAGCTGTTGAGTCACATGAAAACAGCTTTGGATGTGATTGGGGCAACTTTGATATGAAAATCCGCACAAACAGTAAAATAATGTGTTTGTAGTATTACTTTACTGCTTTCCACTGTTAACTCTATTAAAAAAAAAAAAATAGAATTACACTTTAAGTGATTTGCCAGGATTCCACAAAGTTATAATTCTTTTCTGTGCCCTGCAGCATTGTAATAATTATCAATATTTTCCATCCTGATGCTAGTCTTGCCAAGTCTGGCCCCTTTCAACTCTCAATTGTTCTTTTACAGAAATAACACAATAACTGGAGAATGCAGAGATTGTTATTGTATGGGTAGACGCCAGATTTCCAAGCCCTGCGTACTCCAATCTGCTGCTGGACGTGACTATTGTAACTTGTGCATCATTGCTATCTCTCAAGATCCTCACCCTGAGAATAACTACAGTTTGCAGATGCCATATTACTGTTTGAGGGTCTACAGACCTTGGTAGTTCATTATAGTCTAGATGTCTATTTGGAAACTGCATCAACAGTAGTTTCACAAGTCAAAAAAAGAGACCTCCTAGATTTTGTAGGAGTTGACAGACCTCCCTTGTGCCACTGAATCACCCAAAACCTCTGAAAAAGCAGGGTTCATGAGGATTAGGCATCACCCAAATGTACATTTTAGAGGGATTGGTTGAGGTGTGGTGGGGGCATAAGCAGGCTCGTACTGGCCCATAGGGAATCCTCCCCGGGTAGGACCTTGTGCAGATATGGGCCCCCAACCCCATTGTAGGGGCAATAATTAGTATAATTCACTTGATTTTCTCTATACAGGAAAAAGCAGCATTCAATTACTCATTAGCCAAATTACCCAGTTTGCTATTATATAGAAGCATAGGTACATTTATGAATGAGGGAAGTGTAAAACTTGCATGCAGGTGAAAAGTGGGCCCCCCAAAGTCAATGTTACTAGTTGTACCTTGGCACCCATTCTGACGCATAGGTAAAAATTAGAAAGGGCCAGGAAAGTGGCTGTGATTGCATGAAATGTAATGTCTATGCTGCACTTGTTGTGCTGTAATCTATTTAATTCCTAATGAAAACTTCCCTCAAATTTTTTTTTTTTTTTAAATTTATGCCTTATAAGCCACACTGACCAACAAAATAAAGTTTGGAGTCCTTACTCAAATACTGCTATACAGTGGAAATGGTACAACTATGAAGTGTCCATAACATGGCTAAAACAGTGCTGCTATAAGGTGCCAAATTGAAATGGCAGATATGGTGTTGTCACACAGTGTCTGTGGTCACGCCATATGGTCAATATGAGTAGTATACAGTACCCAAAAAATTCACCACCTTACATTGGCAAATAGTATTCACAGCCCCCACATGGTACTGCTATATGCATGGGCAGACACTGACAACTTGGGGCCCCCAGTGCAAGAAATGTCTGGGCTCCCTGCCCGGCATGCCACTTATGATGAGGGCAATCTGGCAAGTCCTGCTCTTTCTCCACTAATGTCCCCAGTGTGCTGTGTGTCCCGGGCCCCCTGACTACAGGTAAAACTCACTATTGGGACGTGCTATGCAGAAGGACAGAGACGGCATCCAGTGAGAGCTCTCATCAATCTGGGGAAAGCGTTCATTGGCCAGGGTCTCTCTGCTGCTTTGGGCCGTATGCCCCTGATTGCAAGGGCCCTTCATCCACCGCCAAGCCCTAGTTATATGGCTATATAGTAACAATGTAATATTGTGATATAGTAAACGAATAACACTGCTATAAAGTCAAAAGCCAAATGGCATTATATGCTTACCAAACAAACCTCAAAGAACCATTTTCATACCTGCACCGATTTGCTTTTTCCCCTGAACTTTGACCATGTTACTAGCCTGTCAGACTCGTCATGCTTTGTGCCTTGAAGATCTCTTCCACATTATGTTAAGACTTGCCTGGATTCCTGCACCTGTGAGACCAGGATTCTATCATTTAGTGCAGAGAATGGAGTCGCTAGAGGCATCTTGAGTATTGGTAGCGACCTTGCATCATGTGATCAATAAAAATTGACCCCCCCCCCCCCCAAGTGCAGATATAGTGGATGGGGACTGTATAAAGTTGAACACTTCCTTGGAGAGCTAACCTGAGTCTTTGTTTGTTTCTTTCTTTTTTGGACATAAAATGCCAAGTTTTGAGGAAGATTTGAAGAGTTTCTGCTCAAAAAAAAAAAAAAAAAAAATTCACACTGTCACTCTAAATGCACCCCGAGTGTTACCCAATTTATTTTATTGGAGAGCAAATGGATCCCTGGAGTATGGATTTTGATGATCAGAATGGGACATGCTCTTTTGTTTCACAGATCTCATTCCTGGATATAAAAAGCTAATGGGCAGCACTTGGCCGTTTCACACAGATGTGCACCCATGTTTTGTTTAGAACGAATCCTCAAATGTCTGAATCTGTTTAGGAAATGCATACATGCAGTGGCTTTCAGAAGTGTAGGAAGCACAACAAACGTACTTAATCATAAAAAAAAAAAAAAAAAAAAGTGGGGGAAGGCAAAGTCGGGTCATGGTCCGAGGTCAGAATATCAGGAAGATAGCGGATCAGAGCAAAGGGACTAGGCAAACGAATTGTCAGAACGAGGTCCAAGGTCAGGCAGCAATAAATCAATTAACAGAGCATTTAAAATACGAGGCAAACCACTGAGCAGATGCTACGTCTGGCAAAGATCTGGGACCAATGGCTCTGCTAGGTGTCTGGGTAATTGTGTGGAACAGGGGATACCTGTAAGAAGCTCTGCACCTCCCAAACTCTGATTGGACACCTGAGCTGTCCATCAAAACACTGAAAGCTCAATACACCCCACCGGATTGGACGACTGAGCTGTCAGTACCCGCGTCCAAGACACACTGAGTGGAGGAATTGTGACAGTACCCCCCTCTTCTGGGGGAGGCCACTGGACCCTTGGGCTTCTCAGGAAACCTAAGATGGAAGGCCCTGAGCAAACGATCAACCTTCATAGAACAAGCTGGAACTCGAATCTCTCCTCCGATCCCTATGCTGTCCAATAAACCACGTATTGGAGGAGATTTCGGATCCTCCAAGAATCCACAATCCTATGCACCTCGTACTCTAAACCTCCATTGACAAACTGGAGGAGGTGGGGATGAGACAAACCACATCAAAGAAAACTTTTTAATAGGGATCCGTGGAACGCATTCGGGATATGAAGAGACTGCCTTCAGATTAAAACTTCCTCACTCAGAATGACTGACTACTTCCAGAATGTCATGCAGACCAACAAATTTAGGACCCATCTTCAGTTATGGTACTTTCAGCTTAATATTTTTTTGGGGAAATAAGGTTTGGCTATCCCTTACCTTTTGAAGACTAATCTGCCTATTTTTGGCGAAGTTGAGCAATCCAAATATTCTCTTAAACCACACTCCAGATATTCTCAAAAGTTTCTGTATCGCTACCTCTACTCCAACACCCAGGACTCATCCTAGGAAATTGACCAAATTGAGGATGAAAACCATAATTGGGGAAAAAAACGAAGTGCCAGTGGACTGATTGACCCAACTGTTAAAGGCGAACTCGACAAGAGGTAAAATGAAGACCAGTCCTCCTGCTAAGCCACAACGAAGCATCTTAAAATTTGAGACAACAATTGATTTGTACTTTGTCTGACCGTTGGTTTCAGGGTGGTAAGCAGATAACAATTACAAATCGATTTCCAATTTCTTACAGAACACTCTCCGGAACTTGGAGTCATTTTGTGTCCACTAATCAGAAGCAATGTTCAAAGGAATACCATGCAATCTCGCCACCTGATTGACAAACAACTTGGGAAGTATTCCATTATCAAGGTTACCTAATGCTGAAAACGAAGTGAGCTTGTTTACTGAATTGGTCAACTACCACCAAATAAGTTTTTCTACCAATGGCAAATCTGTAATGTTATGCATGGGCAAATGAGTCCATGGTCTTTCTGGAATTGGCAGTGGAGCCAATTGGCTGGCTGTTATGATTTGGTAGCTGAGAAGAGCAGGCAAAAACGGCAATACACCAGAGAGGTTGGAATCTACTGGATTGCAGTACCCTGACTAACCACCACAACTAAAGGCAGCCGTGGAGCGTTCCTACGTTGGTCCTAGACGCCTCGTCACAGCCTGAGAGGTTAACTACACCTAAAGATAGAAAGAGGAAAGCTATCTGCCCCGGAGCAGATCCCCAAAGAACATAGGAAGCCCCCAAACATGTAATGGCGGTTAGACAAGAGGAAATATAGACACAGACAGAAAATAGTATGAGCAAACGTTGGGGCCCAATCTTCCTAGACAGAAAAGGATAAGGACACTTACTGCAATCCAAAAAACCCTAAAAAATACCAACGCTACTAATTGCAAAAACACCTGAGATCACACGACCTCTACCACCTAAATTAGTTCTCTGGTGTAACAAAACAAAGCCGCAGCCACTGAAAAAACTGGAAAAGGCAAATGAACAAATAACAGTGGTTCCAGAAGAACTGAGAGGAGCCCAAGCCCCCCGGGGGGGGGGGGGAGACCTGGCTAACCTCACAGAAATGCAGAGAAATATGCAAATGGTAAGCACAAAAACAAAAAAACAGAAAATATCTTATCTCAGAGCAGGAGAAGAGGCAAGACTCAGCAAGCTTCCAAGTGAACCAGGAACCACTGTTGAGACAAGAACAATTGATCACCGGCAACCATGATGGGAGGGAACCTCCCTTATATAAGACCAGTCTGTAACTCCTGATTGCCAATCCTCATTGAATGGTTCAGTACTGTTTGTAACCACCAGAGGGAGCTTCTGCTCAGAATTCATTTCTAACACATTCACAACAGCTGGCCAGTTGTGAAACGTGTGCACAAGCTAAAGTCTGTTATAAGTGGATACAAAATTCTTAATATCATTATACATGGATGATCACCAAAAGAGTCTAGCAATAGTTTTCCATGTAGCAGTAACCATAGGATGACCATTCAGGATGGAATCGTAAATCTCCTGCAACAGACTTCATCTTGGGCATACTGGCACAAATAATCTGGACCCTGAAGTAGCGGAAAGGTTTGGGCTTTGCGGAGCTTCGCATTCAACTCCAAGGATACCATAAAAACCACAATACCCTGAGGAAGAATGGGGATGGAGGCTCTAGAGGAGAAATCGAATCAAGGCTGTGTGATAAAGTGTCAGACCTCGGCCTGAAAGTGATAGAAAAATTAGGACCATCTGGCCTGTATTTGGTTTAAAAATTTAGCTGATTCAATATAGACTACTTTTTTTTTTTTTTTTTTTTTTTCTTCTCACAAGTGATTTGATGAACGGACCCCTCCAAAAAAAACCAGGTGTCCTTCAAAAGCTAATTTAACTGTGAGAAGCCTGCGATTCCCATCATAATTTCTCTTGCAAATGAAAATTTCCTAGAGAAAATGCACAAGATTGCAAGCCTTGAGATAACGGCCCCTACGCTGACTTCTGAAGCATCCACATTCATAATGTTTCTCCCGATCGGGTTGGATTAAAACTGAAACATACATAAAATACAGTGGGTACGGAAAGTATTCAGACCCCTTGAAATTTTTCACTGTTTCATTGCAGTCATTTGGTAAATTAAAAAAAAAAGTTCATTTTTTTTTTCTCATTAATGTACAATCTGCTCCCCATCTTGACTAAAAAATACAAACAAATGTCAACTTTTTGCAAATTTATTACAGAAGTGGAAATATCACATGGTTATAAGTATTCAGACCCTTAGCGTAGTATTTTAGTAGAAGCACCCCTTTGAGCTAGTAAAGCCATGAGTCGTCTTGGGAATGATGCAACAAGTTTTTCACACCTGGATTTGGGGATCCTCTGCCATTCTTCCTTGAAGATCCTCTCCAGTTCCGTCAGGTTGCATGGTGAACGTTGGTGGACAGCCATTTTCAGGTCTCTCTAGAGATGCTCAATTGGGTTTAGGTCAGGGCTCTGGCTGGGCCAGTCAAGAATGGTCACAGTTGTTCTGAAGCCACTCCTTATGTTATTTTAGCTGTGTGCTTAGGGTCATTGTCTTGTTTGGAAGGTGAACCTTCGGCCAAGTCTG
>JARQOD010000008.1:114705919-114724756 GCA_033576555.1 Oophaga sylvatica
CCGCTGAGCAACCCCGGAAATACTCAGCGAGCTCTGAGCATCTTGAGCAGTGAGATGCTCGAGCGAAATAGCTGCAATGAAACAAAGAGTGAAACATTTAAAAGGGTCTGAATACTCTCCGTACCCTCTGTACGTTAAATAGTATTTGGGCTTTTGAGTGTTGAGCAGAGATGAGCTAATTGATTTGCAGGACCCTGGTCCAGCGGCCACATTAGTGATCATGTAATATAGCAAAATGATTGCCACTGTGCTGTTCAGGTGGTGCACATGGAAATAATCAAGTGGGAGAAATATAAAGGAAAAACATAGCTCTCAGCAAAGCCATAGGTGGAGTGACCCATGTCTTGGTTTGTGGGGCCAACAGGGTTAAAATAAATATGGGTAGAAGCTGGGCTCTGTGGGGTTAAAAGTTTAGAGGGGTTGGACAGTATCAGTATGGGGGGATGTTTACAGTTGAGCAGGGTTTATCTTTCCGAGAAGGGGTGGGGGCTAGCAAGCGGCACAAGGCAACAAGAGAAAAGGTCCCACCCTTCCCGACCTTTAATTTAGGGGTTCAAGTAAGGTAAAATATCAAAATGTTGGATGATGTGGTTTATAGGGTCATTTCGTCGAGCGGTGGTGAGGGGGTTCTTGGAGTTGGTGGCAAAATTATGGGGGGGGTTCTACATCAGGTCGATGGTAATATCCCCTTGATGTTTGGATTTTGGTTAATTGCCTGGCAGATTTTGGGTCTCTACTGGGTGATGTCCCTGGGAGTTGGTGTTATGGAAAAGTTTTCCGGCAACAAAGGTGCCCATGAGCCTGTGGTCGCAGCTGGGGGTAATGCTGGGTGGTTAATTACTATTTAGAAAAAGGAAGGAGAGGAAACCAAAGGGTGAATTTTGATAAAAAAAAAATATTTCACATAATTAACAAGAAACAAATTGTCCAGACTTGTTAAAAAGAAGAAATGATCAGTCTGACGCATTTCTGGCTGTAGCCCTTAGTCCTAGAATGTGTCTCCCTGCTGATTCGCCTTGATCTCTCTGCAGCATTTGACACTGTGGATCACCAGCTCCTCCTCACTATGTTACGCTCTATGTGCCTCAAAGACACCATTCTCTCCTGGTTCTCCTCTTACCTCTCTGACCGCTCCTTCACTGTTTCTTTTGTTGGCTTCTCCTCCTCTCATTTTCTCCATACTCTCGAGGTTCCTCAAAGATCAGTCTAGACCCCTTTCTCTTCTCCTTGTATACTGCCCTATTGGACAAACAATCAGTAGTTTTTCCAGTACCATCTCTATGCTGATGACACCCAATTATACACCTCTACTCCTCACATCACGACTGCATTATTACAAAACACCAGTGATTGTCTTACTGCTGTCTCCAACATCATGTCCTCCCTCTATCTGAAACTGAACCAGTCAAAAACTGAACTCCTTGTGTTTCCTCCCTCCACTAGCCTAACTATGACCGACATTGCCATTTCCATGTGTGGTTCTACCATTACTCACCAGCAATATGCCGCTGTCTTGAGGTCATACTTGATTCAGATCTTTCATTCACCCCCCACATCCGATCACTGACTCGCTCTTGTCATCTACACCTCAAAAACATTTCTAGAATTCGACCTTTTCTTACTTTCAATTCTGCAAAAAGTTTTACTGTAGCTCTAATGTGGTGTACCTAATTATTTGTACAAAATGTCCAACTGGGGGTCTGTATGTGGGGGAGACAGGGCAAAAACTAAGAACAAGGATAAATTCCCATCACCACACAATAAGAGAAAAAAGAATGGATCTACCTGTGGCCAAACACTTCTGCATCCCCGGTCATAGCATGTTGGACATGAAATTACTTGTACTGAAAGGTGATTTCACATCTCAGAGACAGAGGAGAGTTTGCGAATACAAATTGATGGTGACCTTTGACACTCTCAATGCTGGAATGAACCTATCACATGGATTTATGGCCTATTACATCAATTAAGGAATTTGCTTCAAAGACCCTGTGAGAACATCACAAAACATTACCAGACCCCAATCAGAGGGCAATAAAACTTTCACACTCCTTATCTATGAACTAGTCCAATATTTATTGCCACAACTGTTCATCCCTCTCCCATAATGACAGTTCTGCTTCACGTCACTTGTCTCAACTATTGCATTTTTTCTGTGCTGTGCTGTGTTGTGTATAAATATGTGATTCTTCAGATTTTGTATTAGTCTTTGCCTGATGAAGAGACTTAAGTAGTCTCGAAAGCTTGCAATTTGTTACCATCTTTTCAGTTAGCCATTAACCCCTTCACCCCCAAGGGTGGTTTGCACGTTAATGACCGGGCCAATTTTTACAATTCTGACCACTGTCTCTTTATGAGGCTATAACTCTGGAACGCTTCAACGGATCTTCGCGATTCTGAGATTGTTTTCTCGTGACATATTGTACTTCACGTTAGTGGTAAAATTTCTTCGATATACCTTGCGTTTATTTTTGAAAAAAACGCAAATATGGCGAAAAAATTTTGCAATTTTCAAACTTTACATTTTTTTCCCTAAAAAAAGAAAATATGTCACACAAAATAGTTAAGAAATAACATTTCCCACATGTCTACTTTACATCAGCACAATTTGGGAACCAAAATTTTTTTTTGTTAGGAAATTATAAGGGTTAAAAGTTGACCAGCGATTTCTCATTTTTACAACAAAATTTACAAAGCCATTTTTTTTAGGGACCACCTCATATTTGAAGTCACTTTGAGGGGTCTATATAGCAGAAAATACCCAAAAGTGACAGCATTCTAAAAACTGCCCCCTCAAGGTACTCAAAACCACATTCAAGAAGTTTATTAACTTTTTAGCCACAAAAATAATCTTTTACAAACTTTTTTTATTTTCACAAGGGTAAAAGGAGAAAATGGGCAGATAAAGTTGTTGTGCAATTTCTCCTGAGTACGCCAATACCCCATATGTGGGGGAAAACCACTGGGCACACGGCAGAGCTCGTAAGGGAAGGAGCACCGTTTGACTTTTTCAAAATAAAATTGGCTGGAGTTGAGATTGGACGCCATGTCGTGTTTGGAGAGCCCCTGATGCGCCTAAACAGTGGAAACCCCCACAAGTGACACCATGACACCATTTTGGAAACTAGACCCCCTAAGGAACTTATCTAGATCTGTTGTGAGCACTTTGAATCCCAAGGTGTTTCACAAAAGTTTATAATGCCTGGGTGTGAAAAAAAAAAAAAAAACAATTTTCCACAAAAATGATTTTTTAGTCCCAAATTTTTGATTTTTCCCAAGGAAATTTGACCCCAAAAGTTATTGTCCAATTTGTCCTGAGTACGCTGATACCCCATATGTGGGGGGGGAAACTGTTTGGGCGCACGGCAGGGCTTGGAAAGGAAGCAGTAACGTTTTGGAATGCAAACATTGATGGGGGTCATGTTCCGTTTGTAGTACCCCAGATGAGCCTAAACAGTGGAAACCCCCCACAAGTGACCCCATTTTGGAAGCTAGACCCCCTAAGGATCTTATCTAGATCTCTGGTGAGCACTTTGAACCCCAAAATGCTTCACACAAGTTTATAATGCCCGTGCATGAAAATAAAAAATCCTATTTTTTTCCCACAAAAATTATCTTTTAGTCACTAATTTTTTATTTTCCCAAGGGTAACAGGAGAAATTGGACCACAAAAGTTGTTGTCCAATTTGTCCTGAGTACGCTGATACCCCATATGTGGGGGGGGAAACCACAGTTTGGGTGCACGGCAGAGCTCGGTATGGAAGGAGCACCATTTGACTTTTTCCTACCAAAATTGGCTGGAATTGAGATTGGACGCCATGTTGCATTTGGAGAGCCCCTGATGTGCCTAAACAGTGGAAACCCCCACAAGTGACCCCATTTGGGAAACTAGACCCCCTAAGGAACTTATCTAGATCTTTGGTGAGCAATTTGAACCCCCAAGTGCTTCACATAAGTTTATAACGTAGAGTCGTAAAATTAAAAAATCATATTTTTTTCCACAAAATTGATATTTTCACCCCAATTTTTATTTTCCCAAGGGTAACAAGACTCCAAAAGTTATTGTGCAATTTGTCCTGAGTACGCTGATACCCCATATGTGGGGGTAAACCACTGTTTGGGTGCATGGCAGAGTTTGGAAGGGAAGGAGCGCCGTTTGACTTTTTCAACGCAGAATTGGCTGGATGCCATGTCGTGTTTGGAGAGCTCCTGATCTGCCTAAACAGTGGAAACCCCCCACAAATGACACAATTTTGGAAACTAGACCCCTCAAGGAACTTATCTAGATGTGTGGTGAGCACTTTTAACCCCGAAGTGCTTCACAGAAGTTTATAACGTACAGCCGTAAAATAAAAAAATCTTTTTTTTTTTTTACAAAAATGATTTTTTCGCCCCCAATATTTTATTTTCACAAGGGTAACAGGAGAAATTGGACCCCAAAAGTTGTTGTCCAATTTGTCCTGAGTACGCTGATACCCAATATGTGGGAGTAAACTACTGTATGGGCGCACGTCGGGGCTCAGAAGCGAAGTAGTGACGTTTTGGATTGCAGACTTTGATGGAATGGTCTGGGGGCGTCATGTCGCATTTGGAGAGCCCCTGATGCGCCTAAACAGTGGAAACCCCCCACAAGTGACCCCATTTTGGAAAATAGACCCCACAAGGAACTTATCTAGATGTGTGGTGAGCACTTTGAACCCCGAAGTGCTTCACAGAAGTTTATAACGTACAGCAGTAAAAATAGAAAATCTTTTTTTTTTTTACAAAAATGATTTTTTCGCCCCCAATATTTTATTTTCACAAGGGTAACAGAAGTAATTGGACACCAAAATTTGTTGTCCAATTTGTCCTGAGTACGCTGATACCCAATATGTGGGAGAAAACTACTGTATGGGTACACGTTGGGGCTCGGAAGGGAAGTAGTGACGTTTTGGATTGCAGACTTTGATAGAATGGTCTGGGGCGTCATGTCGCATTTGGAGAGCCCCTGATGCGCCTAAACAGTAGAAACCCCCACAAGTGACCCCATTTTGGAAAATAGACCCCACAAGGAACTTATCTAGATGTTTGTTGAGCACTTTGAACCCCGAAGTGCTTCACAGAAGTTTATAACGTACAGCCGTAAAAATAAAAAATCCTTTTTTTTTTACAAAAAAGATTTTTTTCGCCCCCAATATTTTATTTTCACAAGGGTAACAGGAGAAATTGGACCCCAAAAGTTGTTGTCCAATTTGTCCTGAGTACGCTGATACCCAATATGTGGGAGAAAACTATTGTATGGGTGCACGTCTGGGCTCGGAAGGGAAGTAGTGATGTTTTGGATTGCAGACTTTGATGGAATGGTCTGGGGGCATCATGTCGCATTTGGAGAGCCCCTGATGCGCCTAAACAGTGGAAACCCCCCACAAGTGACCCTATTTGGAAAATAAACCCCACAAGGAACTTATCTAGATGTGTGGTGAGCGCTATGAAGCCCCAAGTGCTTCACAGAAGTTTTATAACATACAGCCGTAAAAACAAAAAAATAATTTTTTTTTACAAAAATGATTTTGTCGCCCCCAGTTTTTTATTTTCCCAAGGGTAACAGAAGAAATAGGACAAATTGTACAATAACTCTTGGGGTCCAGAGTACGCTGATACCCCATATGTGGGAGTAAACTACTGTTTGGGCGCATGGCAGAGCTCAGAAGTGAAGGAGCACCGTTTGACTTTTTCAACGCAGAATTGGCTGGAATTGAGATCAGACGCCATGTCACATTTGGAGAGCCCCTGATGTGCCTAAACAGCAGAAACCCCCCAATTCTAACTCCAACCCTAAACCCAACACACCCCTAACCCTAGTCCCAACCCTAACCACAAACCTATCCCTAATCCTAACTTTAGCGCCAACCCTAACCCTAACTTTAGCCGCAACCCTAACCCTAATGGGAAAATGGAAATAAATACATTTTTTTAATTTTATTATTTTTCCCTAACTAAGGGGGTGATAAAGGGGGTTTGAGTTACTATTTATAGCGGGTTTTTATGATTGGCAGCTGTCACGCTAAAAGACACTTTTTATTGCAAAAAATAGTTTTTTGCATCACCACATTTTGAGAGCTATAATTTTTGCATATTTTGGCCAACAG
Organism: Oophaga sylvatica; assembly: GCA_033576555.1. Lineage (NCBI taxonomy): Eukaryota > Metazoa > Chordata > Amphibia > Anura > Dendrobatidae > Oophaga > Oophaga sylvatica. The sequence goes on from JARQOD010000008.1 coordinate 114,712,048, forward strand.
AGTCATGTGAGGTCTTATTTTTTGCGGGACGAGGTGACGTTTTTATTGGTGCCATTTATGACCACGTGACATTTTCTGATCGCTTTTTATTTCGATTTTTGGGAGGTTAGAATGAACAAAAATCAGCAATTCATGAATTTCTTTTGGGGGAGGCGTTTATACCGTTCTGCGTGTGGTAAAATTGATAAAGCAGTTTTATTCTTCGGGTCAGTACGATTACGCGACACCTCATTTATATCATTTTTTATGTTTTGGCGCTTTTATAGAATAAAAACAATTTTATATAAAAAATTATTATTTTTGCATCGCTTTATTCTGCGAGCTATAACTTTTTTATTTTTTCGCTGATGATTCTGTATGACAGCTCGTTTTTTGCGGGACAAGATGACGTTTTCAGCGGTACCATGTTTATTTATGTCGGTCTTTTTGATCGCGTGTTATTCCACTTTTTGTTCGGCGGTATGATGATAATGCATTGATTTTTTGCTTAGTTTTTTTTTTTTAAGGGGTTCACTAAAGGGGTTAACTAGTGGGACAGTTTTATAGGGGTTGTCGTTATGGACGCGGTGATACCAAATATTTGTACTTTTATTGTTTTGTTTTTTTTATTTCAAGGAAGAAATGAATTTATTGGGGAATATTTTTTTTTTTTTTTTTATGATTTTTTTTTACCACTTATTATTTTTATTTTTTTTACTTTTTTACTTTGTCCCAGGGTGGGACATCACAGTATTTTAGCAGATCGCTGGTGTGACAGTGTGCACAGCTATCGCTCTGGCATCGCTGCAGGCTTCTCAGTGCCTGCTCTTAGCAGGCACTGAGGAAGCCGCCTCCCTGCAGGACCCCGGCGCCATCTTGGATCCGGGGACCTGGAGGGAGGACGGACCCTCGGAACAGCGCGACACATCGCGCTGTTCTGAGGGTCTCAGGGGAGTGCCCCCTCCCTGCGCGATCCTCCCCTGTGCCCCCGGTACACCGCGATCATGTTTGATCGCGGTGTGCCAGGGGTTAATGTGCCGGGAGCGGTCCGTGACCGCTCCTGACACATAGTGCTGAGTGTCAGTTGTGATAAACAGCTGACACCCGGCCACGATCAGCTGTGCTCCCCCCGGGAGCGCAGCTGATCGCATATGACGTACTATTCCGTCCATGGGAATGAGGTCCAGGGTCACATGGACGGAATAGTACGTCGGATGGCAGAGAGGGGTTAAAAGGTATCAACCACTGAGGACTCTCAACTCTAAATATTTTTCTATCTACTGGCTAACATGGTACAAAGATATACATCTTTACTGTAGCTCTAATTCATTCTCGACTGGACTATTGTAACTCTTTACTAATTAATCTCCCTCTTACTAAACTCTCCCCTCTCCAATCTGTCTAGAATGCTGCAGCCAGGATCATATTCCTCACTAACCGCTACACAGATGCCTCTACCCTGTGCCAGTCATTGGCTATACACTCCAGAGTTCAATATAAACTTAGCACTCTCACCCACAAAGCGCTCAATGGTTCAGCACCACCCTACATTTTATCCCTTGTCTCAGTCTACCACCCTACCCGTGCCCTTGTAAGGAGGTGAAGAGTATTAACCCTTTAAATGTTTCATCCCCTTCAATTGTGTTAACATGAGTAAATGTATGCCTTGTATGATGTTATGTATTAGTGTTATGTCTAATATGTGGGGGTTGTGTGATAGGTAGATAGTGCATCCTAGGGGTCACCAGAGGAGGGCACTAGAAGGGTAGTGTATATATTTAGGGGTTAAGTGTAGTTTGCGAGGGATCACTAATGGAGGCACGTTAGAGATCCAGTTAGAAAGTTATGAAAAGATGTCAAAGCAGTAATTGGGTTTGGTCACTAGAGGGGGGCATTGAGCACATTCAGTCCAATAGGGACAATAGTTAGGGACTTGTTGCTAGGGAAAGATTGCCTCCAAGCGGGAATCTGTAGGGAAGATTTCCTCTTAGCGGAAGTCAGTCGGGGGTGGACCTTACTAGTGTGAGGACGTCCACGTTCCTGGGCCCTGAGCATAGGGTAGGAAGAAGAGGGGACAAGCAACCCCTGAAGAAGCTGGTGAAGGATTCACCGTGGTAGCGTGAGCCCAAAGAGAGTAGGTTTACGTAGCAGTAGTCCAGTGGAAGAACCACTGTGGGAACGCTCAGCAGAAGAGGTCGTGCATGAGCGTAGAAGTGAGTGGGCCATCAGAAGTATCCGGGCAGCATAGCCACAGAGGGGTGGACTGCCTAGTAGATGTGTCTTTCTTATGCTGGATTGAAGGGTCTCCAGGGGAAGAGATCGAAGTGCCTTTTTTCACCGGGCTCCTCGTCGTTATGAGAGGGAAGATATCGGGAGATTAGTTCAGAGATATATGGAGGAGACAGGTTATAGATGGCCTTGTAGGTCAGTATTAGTAATTTGCATCAAAAAACTGACCGGCACATCCAAACATAGATTCAGTGTGAACAGGTGCCAAACCTAGAGTCACCAACTCATACACATACAAGAAAAAAAGGCAGCACACTGTAGCGCCACAGCCCGCAAACACGAAATATGAAAAACATGAAAAATGAATTGCATCATTACCCTAGAAATATGAAAAATTGAGAAGTCTTAGCGCATAAGATGGCCAAATTATGCGAGCCTGATAGCCACGTCAAGGCTCCTCTCGTATATCAGGTCCTAACTAATGCCTATCCTCGCTTTAGAAAAGTCTGTCTGCATGGGAACATATGAGTCCTCTCTTCAGACTAAAATCTACATCTCTGTGGAGGGGTGATGAACCTGTTGTAATTAAAAAGCCTGTGACCACCAGGTGGAGTGCTCAGGTAGAAGGTAAATGAATACATATCAAAAAACTGACCGGCACATCCAAACATAGATTCAGTGTGAACAGGTGCCAAACCTAGAGTCACCAACTCATACACATACAAGAAAAAAAGGCAGCACACTGTAGCGCCACAGCCCGCAAACACGAAATATGAAAAACATCAAAAATGAATTGCATCATTACCCTAGAAATATGAAAAATTGAGAAGTCTTAGCGCATAAGATGGCCAAATTATGCGAGCCTGATAGCCACGTCAAGGCTCCTCTCGTATATCAGGTCCTAACTAATGCCTATCCTCGCTTTAGAAAAGTCTGTCTGCATGGGAACATATGAGTCCTCTCTTCAGACTAAAATCTACATCTCTTCTAGGGTAATGATGCAATTCATTTTTCATGTTTTTCATATTTCGTGTTTGCGGGCTGTGGCGCTACAGTGTGCTGCCTTTTTTCTAGTATTAGTAATTTGAACTGAATACGCTGAGGAAATGGGAGATAGTGAAGAGATTTGCAGAGGGGAGAAGCAGAAGAGTAGCAAGGAGAGAGATGAATTAGTCGGGCAGCAGAGTTAAGGATGGACTGGAGAGGTGCGAGGGTGATAGTAGGGAGGCCACAGAAAAGGATGTTGCAGTAGTCGAGGCGGAAGATGATGAGGGCATGCACAATCATTTTAGTTGATTGGGGGTGAGGATAGGACGGATTATGGAAATATTTTTGAGCTGGAGGTGACAGGAGGTGGAAAGAGCTTGGATGTGCAGTTTGAAGGACAGGGCGGAGTCCAGGGTTACTCCGTGGCAGCGGACTTCCGGTACGGAGGAAAGCGTGATGTCATTAATTGTGATATATAGGTCAGGTAAGGAAGATCTGTGAGATGGAGGAAAGATGACGAGTTCAGATTTGTCCACACTGAGTTTGAGGAAGCGAGAGAAGAAGGAGGATATGGCTCATAGACACTCCGGGATTCTGGACAGCAGAGAAGTGTCGTCTGGGCCAGAGAGGTAGATCTGAGTGTCATCAGCATAAAGATGGTACAGGGAATCCATGGGACTTTGAGTTGCCCTAGGACAAGTGTATAGATTGAGAAGAGTAGGGGTCCTAGAACAGAGCCTTGGGGGACTCCAACAGAGAGAGGGTGGGATGAGGAGGTAGAGTGGGAGACGCTGAATGTGAGGTTAGAAAGGTATGAGGAGAACCAGGATAGAGCAAGGTCTTTGATGCCAAAGGAGGAGAGGATCTGTAGTAGGAGGCAGTGGTCAACTGTGTAGAAAGCAGAGGACAGGTCTAGAAGGAGGAGTATAGAGTGTTATCCGTTAGCTTTGGCTGTAAGTAGGTTGTTAGTAATTTTGGTCAGGGCTGTCTGAGTGGAGTGATGAGGGCGGAAACCAGATTGTAGATTTTCAAAGAACAAGTTAGATGAGAGGTGTTAGGAAAGTTCAGCGTGGACGTGCTGCTCCAGGAGTTTGGAAGCGAATGGGAGCAGTGATATTGGGTGATAGCTGGACATAGCGGTTGGGTCGAGGGTTGATTTTTAAGGATGGGCGTGATTGTGGCATGTTTGAAAGCAGAAGGGAAGGTACCAGAAGTTAGTGATAGGTTGAAGAGGTGGGTTAGAGATGGGATAAGAGTGGTGGTGAGGTTGGGGAGGAGGTAGGATGGGATGGGGTCGAGTGCTCAGGTGGTGAGGAGCGATTTGGAGAGGAGACAATTATGCTCCCCTTCAGTGATGTTGGATAGGGGGTTTATGGGTTTTGGGCACTGGTCTGGTATACAAAGGGATTGTGGTGGTTGAACAATGAAGACTTGCCTTGTTTGGTCGATCTTATTTTTGAAGTGTGTGGCAAAGTCCTCAGCAGAGATGAGGGAGGTTGGAGGGGGTAGTGGTGGGCGGAGGAGGGAGTTAAAAGTTTTGAATAACTGTTTGGGGTTGTACTATAGGGAAGATACGAGGGTTGTGAAGTAGGCCTGTTTAGTAGAGGTGAGGGCAGATTTGAAAGCGAGTGTTGCCTGTTTGAATGTAGTGAATTTGTCTTGCAAATTTGTTTTCTTCTAACGCCGCTCTGCAACCCTGGACACTTGCCTGAGCTTTTTAGTGGTGTTATTGTGCCAGGGTTGTCTGTTGATACGTCGCACTCTGCCATGAACGTAAGAGATGACCGTGTAAATAGCTGATGCGAGATTGGCATTTTAGAAAGCAGTGGCACTGTCTGTGTTGTGGAATGAGGATATGGATGCCAGTGGTAGAATAGAGTCAGAGAGCGTGTGAGTGTCTAGGTGTGCAAGGTTTCTGCGGGGGTGCACATGTTGCTGGACACGGGTGACAGGTGAGGAGGAGGACAGGGATGAGAAAGTGAGTAGATGGCGGTCAGATAGAGGGCGAGGGGAGGTGGTGAAGTTAAATAGAGAGCAGAGACGGGTGAAGACCAGGTCTAATGTATGTCCGTCTGTGAGTGCCTTTCTCACCGCCTCTGACCCTGGGTCCGCCGCTGCTCCCGCTCTGCTGTGCGCTGCTCGTCTCCCTGCTCCCTGGCATGCAGCCACCCGGCACGTTCATCCTCTTCCGTCGGCTGCGCGCACAGAGCCTTCGCGCATGCGCCTTAGGGCCAGGCCGCGCGCTTCTGCACTGTTCTTGTCTCCCTGCGTGACCTAACTCGGCTGCACTCCCGGTCCAATGGGAGACTGCCATCAGGTATTTCAGGCCGCCCTCCCTTAGTGGAGGCGCCTGACTATTGAGTTGCATGCTTTATATTTAGGCCCAGCTAGCCACCACTAGCCACCGTGTGCTGCCTCTAGCCACCCTAGCAGCCTTAGCCTTTGCTTGCTACCGCTTGTTATCATTTTCTACTTTTGTTCCTAACTCGGTTTGTCTTCCTCTGTGTCTTCCAGTGCCTGTTCCAGTCCTTCCTTCTCCTGGTTTCCTGCTCCGTCCTTTCCCTTCATTTCCACCTCCTTGTCTCCATCCACCAGTCACTCCCAGTGTCTCATCTCAGTCTTCGTACATCTCCCTGAGCCGACCCCTGGTCCTGGCAGCCGTGGTACTTGAGGTCCCCGAGTCTGCCCCCTAACAATCCCTGTATAGGGGTTGGTTCCACCTGGCGTGCTCGCTTGGGGGAGGTTCGGTACCACGGTCCAGTGGGTCCAGTCTTGTACCCGCCATCTTCGACGTAACAGAATAGTCAGGCCATGGACCCCGCTGGGGCCTCCGCTCAGAAGGAGCTAGTATTTTTGCAGGAGAATCAGACCTGCATTATGTCTTTCATGAAGACTATGGATTCCCGCTTGTCAGCCTTACAGGCCGCTGATCCCGGTAAGGCCTCCCAGTTAGCCAGCCTTCATCAGGAGCTGGTGCAGCAGCGTGATACTCAGGCTCACATTTTGTCCTATATGGCCTCTGTGGATGACCGATTCCTTTTCTTGCAGTCAGCCTCCTCGCAGGCCTCTTCCCGTAACTTTGACTCCACTTAACCCCAACTTGGTAAACTGCCTTGGTATGGCGGTGACCCCCAAGCTCGGCAGGGTTTTTTTTAAATCAATGTCGGCTACACTTTGAGCTACTTCCCCAACAGTACCCCACTGATCGGGCCAAGGTAGCATTTATTGTTTCCCACATAGAGGGAGAGGCTCTCTCCTGGGTGAATCCCATTGTCCAGACCTTCATGGACACCTTCCGTAGGGTTTTTGATGAACCTGGGCGACTGGCCTCCACCACAGAGTCCTTCTTTAACCTCACCCAGGGCACTCTCAGGGTCGGACAGTATGCGATCCGTTTCTGCACGTTGTCCTCTGAGTTAGGATGGAACAATGTGGCCTTGGTTGGGGCCTTTTGGCGAGGGCTTTCTGGCAAAATTAAAGATGAGCTTGCCGGGCGAGATACTCCGACCACCTTGGAGGATCTCATTTCGTTAGCCATTCGCATAGATTTGCATTTTCAGGAGCGTACTCAAGAGGCCGCCAGAGAGAGGAGACCATTTTCTTCTCTTCACAGGCCTCCCAGTCAACGTCCTCTTGGGCCCTCCGGTGGTTCGGAGCCAGAACCGATTCAGGTGGATCGGGTTAAGATGGCAGAGCAACGGCAGAGAGAAAGGATAGCGCAAGGCTTGTGCTTATATTGTGGTGGGGCGTCCCATTTTCTGCGCTCGTGTCCTGAAAGGCTGGGAAACTCTTCCACCTAGGCCACGTAAGAGAGGCCTCCCTAGGTATGTCTGATTCCTCTCCTCCCCTTACTCTTTCTGCTTTGTTGATTCTGGGACAGAGACGTGGCTCAGAGATGGCCTATGTGGATTCGGGCACGGCAGGGAACTTTATTAGGCTCAAGGAGGTAAAGAAGTATCGGATCCCCTTGATCTCCCTGAAGACTCCACATTTGATCGCTTCTCTGGATGGCAAACTCCTACAAGAGTCCTTTTCCATGGTGACTGAGGAGGTGGTTCTGCAAATTGGGGCTCTGCACCAAGAGAAGATTGCCTTTTATGTTTTACCCAACTTCTTCCCTGGCTAAGGACACATGAGCCTGTTCTTGATTGGCGTTCTGGTGAGGTTCTTCGCTGGGGCATCCGTGTCAAGAGAGGTGCCTTGGGTCTGTCCGGCCTGCTAGTTCCACTCTACCTTCTCCAGGTCCAGTAGGATTACCCGCCGCGTACTGGTCGTTTGCTGCTGTGTTTGATAAAAAGGAGGCTGAGAATCTTCCGCCGCATCGGCCGTACGACAGCACTATTGAACTGCGACATGGGACCACCCCGCCTAGGGGCCAAATCTACCCACTGTCTCCTGCCGAGACTTTGGCCATGTCTGAATATGTTCGGGAGAACCTTGCTAAAGGTTTTATACGAAAATCCTCCTCTCCCGCGGGATGGCTCTCTTCGGCCGTGCATCGACTTCCGAGGATTGAACGACATTACGATCAAGAATAAATACCCCCTATGTCATGAGCTGCTTTGTTTGTGGGATTAGGTAGTTCAGAGGTTAATCTGGACGGCCTCATCTTGGGATTCTGGGAGGCTTCTTATAGCCTCATTGTGGAGCCATTCCCTGTTGCTTATACTTTGACCCTTGGCCGAGTGTGTGTGACCCTGTGCTTTGTGCTTGTGGTACTTTATGCTTGCTTGGTTTTGACTTGGTTCTGTTCCCGTTACGAGTTCTGCCTTCCCCTCCTGTACTGCGTTGTTATCTTGTGTATGACCCCTGGCCTTTGTCCTGACAATTCTCTGCTTATCCCTCCTGTACTGCATTGCTATCTCCGTGTATGACTCCTGGCTTATGTTTTGACTATTCTCTGCTCGCCCCTTCTGTACTGCGCCGTCCTCTCTGTGTATGAACCCCGTTTGTCTGACCTGAGTTTCCCTCTTTACTAATCCAGGGTCCCTGTAAAGTCCTGCACTCATCTCCAGCAGCAGGACGCTAAGCCCGCCCCCTGTAGTCACATGATCGCAGGTCCTTTTGCTTACTGCTACCTTCAGTGTCTCCTCTCACCACGCTGCTCAGGTCCCCTCTGCCTGAGCCTCCCCTGCGGCATCTGACCCTGGGCCCTTCCACAGTGTGGGTGAGTCACCCTGCTCAGCCATGGCAGTTCGCTGGCGCTGACAGGATCATGATACCCTACCGCTTATCCCCGAGCTCTTTGATCGCTTGCGAGGGGCTCGGGTCTTCTCTAAACTAGACCTGAGTGGAGCCTACAACCTCATCCGCATTCGCCCTGGCGACGAGTGGAAGACTTCTTTTAATACCCAGGACGGGTTTCACGAATATCTCGTCATGCCCTTCGGCCTCTGCAATGCCCCTGTAGTGTTTCAAGAATTTGTCAACGACATCTTCCGGGACCTGCTATACTCCTGCGTTGTAGTGTACCTTGACGACATCCTCATCTTCTCTCCGGATCTATCTTTCCATAGGAGGAGTGTTCGTTTGGTGCTGCAGCATCTGCGGGAGAACCACCTATACGCCAAGATTGAAAGTGCGTCTTTGAGCAGTCTTCCTTGCCCTTCTTGGGTTACATTGTTTCTGATTCTGGATTAAAGATGGATCCTGATAAACTGTCCGCGATTCTCCAATGGCCACGTCCAGTAGGGGTTAAGGCTATTCAACGCTTCCTCAGTTTTGCCAACTATTACCGACAGTTTATTCCGCATTTTTCGTCAGTAATCAAGCCCATCTCGTATCTTACTCGGAAGGTAGTCAACTCCACGGTCTGGTCTCCGGAGGCGGAAGACGCCTTTTTAAGCCTGAAACACGCATTTGCAGCCGCGCCCGTTTTACACCGTCCCGAGGCAAACAAGCCATTCATCCTCGAGATAGATGCATCTTCCACTGGAGCCGGTGCTGTACTCTCTGAGGTCCTCTTCTGGACAGTTAGTCACCTGCGGATTCTTCTCTAAGGCCTTCTCTCCTGCGGAGTGTAACTATTCTATTGGGGATCGTGAGTTGCTGGCCATAAAGTTGGCTTTCGAGGAGTGGCGCTATCTATTAGAAGGGGCTATCCATCCTTTTACCATTTTCACCGACCATAAGAATCTGGCGTACCTCCAGTTGGCTCAGAGTCTCAACCCTCGGCAAGCCAGATGGTCCCTCTTCTTTGGCCGCTTCAACTTTGAGCTGCATTTTCGTCCCGGGCATAAGAATGTCAAGGCGGACGTGTTATCCGGTCCCTTCAGTCCCCGGACTTAGTCGAAGAGCCATCGCATATCATTGATCAAGCCAAGATCATCACAGTGGCTCCTGTGAAACTGACTACTCCACCCCCGGGCAAGACCTTTGTTTTTGAGGTTGATAGAAAGGAGGTTCTACGTTGGGGTCACTCCTCTAAAATCTGTGGACATGTCGGGGTTAAAAAGACTTTAGACCTCATTTCTTGATTCTACTGGTGGCCCTCCCTTCGCCAAGATGTGACTGACTTTACTGGCTCTTGTCCCTCCTGTGCCAAATTCAAGGTCCCCAGACGGTTACCTTCGGGGCTGCTCTGCTTCATCTACCGATTCCATCGACTCCGTGGCAACACATAGCACTAGATTTTATCACGGATCTAACTTGCTCGTCCGGTTGCACAACTATTCTAGTGGTAGTGGACCGGTTCTCCAAAATGGCCCACTTTGTTCCACTGCCAGGGCTTCCCTCCGCTCCTGAATTGGCAAAAATCTTCATTCAGTACATCTTCCGACTTCATGAGTTTCCACAACATATTGTCTCGGATCGTGGAGTCCAGTTTACGTCTCGGTTTTGGAGAGCTCTATGTAAACTTTTGGATGTGAAGTTGGATTTCTCCTCAGCGTATCACCCCCAAACCAATGGCCAAGTGGAGCGGGTTAATCAAGTGTTGGCGTCTTATCTATGTATCTTCTCCAACGCCCATCAGGATAATTGGATCTACCTTCTTCCTTGGGCTGAGTTTGCCTATAATAACCATCCTAACGAGTCCTCAGCCAAGTCTCCATTTTTTGTGGTATTTGGGATGCATCCTGGTGTCCCTCTTCCAGTGTCCACTACTTCCGGGGTGCCTGCAGCTAATTCTGTGACCTTGGAATTTTCCAGAATTTGGCGAGAGACTAAGAAGGCTCTCGAGAGGGCCGGGGAACATATGAAGAGACATACTGACAAGAGGCGTTTGGACTCTCCGACTTACCTTCCGGGAGAGAAGGTTTGGCTCTCTGCTGAGTACATTAGGTTGAAGATGCCCTCCTACATGCTGGGACCTCGCTACATTGGCCCTTTTGAAATCATCAAGCGCATCAACAGCGTTACCTGCCTCGCTTCACATCCCCAATGTCTTCCACGTCTCTCTCCTTAAGCCTGGTGTTCTGAATCGGTTTCATCCTACCCCAGGCTCCTTCCCGCAACCAATTAGTACTGACAAAGTTTTTGAGGTGAAGGATAGTTTGGCCACTAAAAGAGTCAGGGGTAAAACTTTCTTTTCAATTGATTGGAAGGGATTTGGGCACGAGGAGAGATCCTGGGAACCTCAATGCCCCCCGTATTCTTAAAAAGTTTTTGTCTAAACGTAGAAAAGGGGGATGTAAGAGAGGGGGTACTGTGAGTGCCGCTCTCATCGCCTCCGACCCTGAGTCCGCCGCTGCTCCCGCTCTGCCGTGCGCCGCTAGTCTCCCTGCTCCCTGGCATGCAGCCGCCCGGCACGTTCCTCCTCTTCCGTCGGCTGTGCGCACAGAGCCTTCGCGCATTCGCCTTAGGGCCAGGCCGCACACTCCTGCACTGTTCTTGTCTCCCTGCGTGATCTAACCCGGCTGCACTCCCGGTCGAATGGGAGACAGCCATCAGGTATTTCAGGCCGCCCTCCCTTAGTGGAGGCGCCTGACTATTGAGTTGCATGCTTTATACTTAGGCCCCACTAGCCATCCTAGCCGCCTTAGCCTTTTCTTGCTTCCGCTTGTTATCATTTTCTACTTCTGTTCCTAACCCAGTTTGTCTTCTTCTGTGTCTTCCAGTGCCTGTTCCAGTACTTCCTTCTCCTGGTTTCCTGCTCCATCCTTTCCCTTCATTTCCACCTCCTGGTCTCCATCCCCCAGTCCCTCTCAATGTCTCATCTCAGTCTCCGTACATCTCCCTGAGCCAACCCCTGGTCCTGGCAGCCGTGATACTTGAGGTCCCTGAGTCTGCCCCCTAACAATCCCTGTATAGGGTTTGGTTCCACCTGGCATGCTTTCTTGGGGGAGGTTCGGTACCACAGTCCAGTGGGTCCACTCTTGTATCCGCCATCTTCGGCGTAACACCGTCTGTGTGGGTGGCTGAGGAGGACCACTGAGCAAGTCCAAAAGATAAAGTAAGGGACTGGAGTTTGGAGGCTGTTGACTGATGGGTATCAGTGGGGATGTTGAAGTCACCCATGATGATAGTGGGGATGTCAGTGGAAAGAAAGTGAAGAAGCCAGGTAGAGAATTGGTCAATAAAGGCAGTCGCTGGGCCGGAGGTCGGTATATGACGGCCACTTGAAGGTTGGAGGGAGAGTAGATGCAGACAGAGTGGACTTCAAAAGAGAGGAGGATTAGGGAGGGAAGAGGTGGGATTGAGTTAAAGGTGAAGTTAGAAGAAAGAAGATGACCCAAGCCTCCACCGTGTCTGTTGCCGGGCGAGGAGTGTGGTGAAATGGAGGCTGCCGTAACACAGCGCAGCAGGTGAGACGGTGTCAGAGGGTGTCAGCCATGTTTCTGTGAGGCAGAGGAAGGCAAGATTGTGAGAGAGAAAGAGGTCATGAATCACATGAAGCTTATTGCAGACGGAGCTGGCATTCCAGAGTGCTACAGAGAGAGGGAACAGGGGGTAGGCGTCAAGGGCACGGCTTTTACGTTGGAAAGATTGCAGTAGTTCATATTAGATAGGGAGCGATAGGAGGGGGTAGTAATGAGAGATATGAGCTGTGGGGGTTCAGGATTGGGAGATATGTTGCCAGCAGTGAGGAGAAGCAGAGAGAGGTATTATTTGGTTAGAGGGTGCTGGAGTTTGGGGATAGTGAAGGAGAGTGAGGATCAATGGAGCAAACAGTGTGAGGGCATATCTAAACATGGTGAAGGAGTAAGATGGGTTAATAGAAAAGTTAGGTCCAAGTAATAGTAAGTGCTTACTCAGCAGACATACCCAAAAGAGACAGATACATAGTCTGGGGTCCTGACTCCTGCTGTGACTACTGCCGTTGAAATAACTGCAGCTTCTCGATACTTTAGCTGTGGTAATACTTTGCTGCAGGGAGACGTGTCCCGGACCCCACATGTGTGCCTCCCTTAGGATGCTACTAAATGTATAGGACTGAATGAAAAACTGGGTCTGAACTGAAAAAGTAAGTTGATGTGTATGCAAAATGTAAATGCATATCAAACACATGACCATTAAACAGAGAAAACAAAAAACAAGAAACAAATATCCTAAAATAAAACAAAATAAAAAATAT
>JARQOD010000008.1:114724856-114786285 GCA_033576555.1 Oophaga sylvatica
CTTCACCCTCTGAGGTGACTGAAAAACTACTCTAGTAACTCACTCTCTGCTTCAGTGTCTTCACCCTCCTTATATATCGCTAAACAGCTCCCTCTGGTGGCTCTAGGGATGGGTGAAGGTGTGTGAATGTATATACAGGACTTCTAGTGGTGGTTACCTTCAGTGCACCCTTCTGGAGATTAGGAATCCAAGCACAGCTGGGCTCCACACAGTCACTGTGTACATACATTAAATTAGTGATCCTGAGTTACATCCTGTATTAAAATACAGAGCTGCGCTCACTATTCTGCTGGTGCAGTCACTGTGAACTGTACATATGGATCGCCCGCCAGGGCAGAGGGTTACTCTGTACTGGGCCGCTTCTTAAAGGGGAAGTGTCACAGCGGCAGTGACCCAGTCCGTGGCCCTGGACGTCCAATAAAAGGGGAATATTTTTACAGGGGATAATAGAGTTTGTAATAAAGTGTTCATGACGCCACCTGTGGTTTCTGGTCAGAGGTGACCAGCACTGCAGTGCAGATCCTCTGGGACTGGTGGTGATGCAGCAGAGTTGGTATAGCTCTCCACAGGCAGATGTGAGATGTAGAAGATGGTAATATTGGTAGATGTAGCAGTTATGGATAAGTGACGCAGGAAAGATTAGAGGACAAAGCTGGGTGCAGTTTCCAAAGCTTTACTCACAGTTCTGGCTGCAGCACAGATGCCCGCTTGGTACTGTGTCCTCCAGGTGAGGGGCTCAGCAAACTCCCAGGTAGATCAGGATACACCTTTCCAGGGCTCCCTTCAACATGTGCCTTCCTCAGTCATCTCACCCTGCTGACTTTCCACCTTTCCTTCCTGTCCAACACCTCGCAATCAGCGTCCCAAGCCAGTAGCCGCGGACCTTGTCGGATAACGTCCTCTCTGTGTTTCCTTGCTCCCTTATGGCTACCTTTTCGGAGAAGATAATTGCGGTTCAGTGGCTGAGGCACCTAGAGATGCCACTGCCTCCGGCTTGCTAGCTGAGTCTTAACCCCTTAGTGACAGAGACATTTTGCAGCTTAATGACCGGGCCAATTTTTACAATTCTGACCACTGTCACTTTATGAGGTTATAACTCTGGAACGCTTTAACGAATCCAGCTGATTCTGAGAATGTTTTTTCGTGACATATTGTACTTCACGTTAGTGGTAAAAAATTTTTTATATGACTTGCTTTTATTTATGAAAAAAACGGAAATATGGCGAAAAGTTTTAAAATTTCGCAATTTTCAAATTTGAAATTTTTATGCCGTTAAATCAGAGAGATATGTCACACATATTTCTTGATAAATAACATTTCCCACATGTCTACTTTACATCAGCACAATTTTGGGAACAAAATTTTCTTTTGTTACGAAGTTATAAGGGTTAAAAGTTGACCAGCGATTAGAGTTGAGCGATACTTTCCGATATGCTAAAGTATCGGAATCGGAATGGTATCGCCGATATCACTAAAATATCGGCGATACCCGATACCGATACCGGAAGTCCCATGTAAGTCTATGGGAACAAAATATCGCAACTAAAAAAACCCCATTCTTTCCTTGTAAACACTAAATATACACACATAGAATACATATATATATATATATACATGTCATTGTGACATATATATATACATATATGTATAGTTTATACACTTCTACATAGTAAAATATCCTTTGATTCAATTGCCGGGTAAAGCCGGCTTCAGTGAAAAGACAGAAGCACCCGACATGAAATGACACTTGGTGTACATAGGGTTAAACATTTCTTTTCATGTCCTTTGCTATCTAATTTGCACAAACAATTAAATCAGACTATGTGTGCAAAATTTCACACCTGTAGGGGTTAATTAAAGGTGTAAATTCGTTGTAAAAAAAACGGACTTTTTTGCTACGAATTTACACCTTTAATTAACCCCTAGAGGTGTGAAATTTTGCACACATAGTCTGATTTAATTGTTTGTGCAAATTAGATAGCAAAGGACATGAAAAGAAATGTTTAACCCTATGTACACCAAGTGTCATTTCATGTCGGGTGACCCGACATGAAATGACACTTGGTGTACATAGGGTTAACCATGTCTTTTCATGTCCTTTGCTATCTAATTTGCACAAACAATTAAATCAGACTATGTGTGCAAAATTTCACACCTCTAGGGGTTAATTAAAGGTGTAAATTCGTAGCAAAAAAGTCTGTTTTTTTTACAACGAATTTACACCTTTAATTAACCCCTACAGGTGTGAAATTTTGCACACATAGTCTGATTTAATTGTTTGTGCAAATTAGATAGCAAAGGACATGAAAAGAAATGTTTAACCCTATGTACACCAAGTGTCATTTCATGTCGGGTTCTGCATTTTCACAAAAGCCGGCAATTGAATTAGCGGCTATTATACTATGTAGAAGTGTATGAACTACAAATATAAATATATATATATATGTGTCACAAATTCAATGACATGTATATATATATATGAGGTGTAAAATTGCTGAAAAAAAATGCGTGGGCTCCCGCCCTATTTTCGCAACCAGACAGACAAAGCCAGTGAGTGGGGGCAGATAATAATAGCCCAGAGAGGGACCATTATTTTTGCCCCCCCCCCCGGCTACTAACATCTGCCCCCAGACACCCCAGGAAAGACAAATCTATAATTAGATTCGCCCTTTCTGGCACTTTGCCCGTCTATTCCCATTGCCCTGTAGCGGTGGCGAATGGGTTAATATGGGGTTAAAGCCACCTTGCTATTGAAAGGTGACCTTAAGCCAGGTTAATAATTGAGAGCTGTCAATTAGACAACTATCAATTATTAATCCTATTGCATGAAATAAAATAAAACACACACACTTTAATTAAAAATCATTTTAATGAAATAAAGACACATGTTTTTGACCATCTTTTATTTTACTGCAAAAACCATTTCCTGTAATAAAAATAAAATAAAAAAGCAAAATTATTCTTACCTATCCCATGCACAGTCAGGTCCCACGGTGTAATCCTTCAGAAAGGGTTAATGTTTACTGCAGGGACCGCAGCTAATGCTGCAGCCTCACAGTAAACCCCAAATGAATGAGTTCCTCTCCTGCCTGACAGGAGAGTAAAGGCTGGGTGTCACATAACGATACACCAGCGATCCCGACAACGATATGCACTTGTCAGGATCGCTGGTGTATCGCTACATGATCGCTGCTGAGCTGCCAAACAGGCAGCTCAGGCAGCGATCTGGGACAGCGACACTGCGGGTAACATCGCTTAAGGGCCCGTCTCACATAGCGATATCGCTACCGAGATCGCTGCTGAGTCACTAGTTTTGTGACGCAGCAGCGAGCTCACCAGCGATATCGCTGTGTGTGACATTCAGCGACGATCAGCCCCCCTGCCGGGTATCGCTGATCGTCGCAGAAATGTCAGGACCTTTTTTTGATCGCTGGTTTCCCTCTGACAGGCACGCATCGCTGCGTGTGACAGGCGGGAAACCAGCGATCAAAGGTCCTGACATTTCAGCGACGATCAGCGATACCCGGCAGGGGGGCTGATCGTCGCTGAATGTCACACACAGCGATATCGCTGGTGAGCTCGCTGCTGCGTCACAAAACTAGTGACTCAGCAGCGATCTCGGTAGCGATATCGCTATGTGAGACGGGCCCTTAAGTGGAAAGCTTAATTGATTGCTTTCCACTTTCACTTCAGGTCAGCCAGGGACACAATCAGTGACGTCAGAGGGAACTGATTAACAAAAATAGGGGTTCCCTTCGAAAAAAAAATGGCGTGGGGTCCCCCCTATTTTTGTTAACCAGCCAGATGAAGCAGACCGCTGAGGCCTGGATTTTCAGGCTGTTAAGGAGCCAAGATCCATGGACCTTGCCAGCCTGATAATACCAGGCCACAGCAGTCTGCATATCTTGGCTGATTAACAAAAATAGGGGATCCCCTCGAAAAAAATTGGCGTGGGGTCCCCCCTATTTTTGTTAACCAGCCAGATGAAGCAGACCGCTGAGGCCTGGATTTTCAGGCTGTTAAGGAGCCAAGATCCATGGACCTTGCCAGCCTGATAATACCAGGCCACAGCAGTCTGCATATCTTGGCTGATTAACAAAAATAGGGGATCCCCTCGAAAAAAATTGGCGTGGGGTCCCCCCTATTTTTGTTAACCAGCCAGATGAAGCAGACCGCTGAGGCCTGGTTTTTCAGGCTGGTAAGGATCCAATATCCATGGACCTTGCAAGCCTGATAATACCAGGCCACAGCAGTCTGCTTAGCTTGGCTGGTTAACAAAAATAGGGGATCCCCTCGAAAAAAAAACGGCGTGGGGATCCCCCCTATTTTTGTTAACCAGCCAAGTAAAATGCAGACTGCTGCGGCCTGTTATTAAAAGACTGTCAAGGCCCATGGATTTTGGCCCTCAACAGCCTGATAATACCAGGCTACAGCAGCCCCACATTTGGCGCATCAAAAGATGTGCCAATTGTGGCACTTTACCCGGCTCTTCCCACTTGCCCTGTAGCGGTGGCAAGCGGGGTAATAAGGGGTTATTGTCACCGTTGATTGCACGGTGACAATAAGCCCGGTTAATAATGGAGAGGTGTCAATAAGACACCGATCCATTATTAATCCCAAAGTTATTAAATGTGTAAAAAAAAGACAAAGCAAGAAAAAAGTATTTTAATGAAATAAAAGAGACAACACAGTTTTCATTTCTTTTATTATACACTCATTCCTGCGACGCCATCGATCTCCTGTAAAAAAGAAAAAAAACAAACCAACAGTATACCACCTGTCCGACGCAGTCCATAGTAACGATTGTCCCACGACGATCCAACTCTGCTACATCGCAATGACAGGTAGAGCCTGACATCCCGACGCAGCACAGCTGATTACCTGCTTCCCCGGCGGTGACGTCATCGGACTGACTGCTTTACGGCCGGGATTACCCAGCAGTCACTGCAGTTATCGCGAGAAACTGCATGTGACCGCCGGGGAGAAGAGGATGGCGGCCATGAAGCAGTCCAGGACGTGACCGCCGGAGATCTTCTGCCAGGTAAGTGCCGCTGACTCCTGACAGACCCGACAGACGGACACTGACAGTGACAGTGACATCCGATTCCGGTATCCGATAAGACGAAAATATCGGAACTCGGAATCGGAATTCCGATACAGCTAATATCGGCCGATACCCGATATTTGCAGTATCGGAATGCTCAACACTACCAGCGATTTCTCATTTTTACAACACCATTTTTTTTTAGGGACCACATCACATTTGAAGTCACTTTGAGGGTTCTATGATAGAAAATACCCAAAAGTGACACCATTCTAAAAACTGCACCCCTCAATGTGCTCAAAACCACATTCAAGAAGTTTATTAACCCTTCAGGTGCTTCACAGGTGCTGAAGCAATGTGGAAGGAAAAAATTGACATTTAACTTTTTTTTGCAAAAGTTTTACTTCGGAACCAATTTTTTTTATTTTCACAAGTGTTAAAAGAAAAAATGAACCACAAAATTTGTTGTGCAATTTCTCCTGAATACGCCGATACCCCATATGTGGGGGTAAACCACTTTTTGGGCGCACGGCAGAGGTCGCAAGGGAATGAGCGCCATTTGACTTTTTCAATGCAGAATTGGCTGGATGCCATGTCGCGTTTAGAGAGCCCCTGATGTGCCTAAACAGTGGAAACCCCCCACAAGTGACCCCATTTTGGAAACAAGACCCCTTAAGGAACTTATCTAGATGTGTGGTGAGCACTTTGAACCTCCAAGTGCTTCACACAAGTTTATAACGTAGAGCCGTGAAAAAAAAAAACATTTTTTTCCACAAAAATGATCTTTTCACCACAATTTTTTATTTTCCCAAGGGTAACAAGACTGCAAAAGTTTTTGTGCAATTTGTCCTGAGCATGCCGATACCCTATATGTGGGGGTAAACCACTTTTTGGGCGCACGGCAGAGGTCGCAAGGGAAGGAGCGCCCTTTGACTTTTTCAACGCAGAATTGGCTGGATGCCATGTCGCGTTTAGAGAGCCCCTGATGTGCCTAAACAGTGGAAACCCCCAACAAGTGACCCCATTTTGGAAACTAGACCCCTTAAGGAACTTATCTAGATGTGTGGTGAGCACTTTGAACCTCCAAGTGCTTCACACAAGTTTATAACATAGAGCCGTTAAAATAAAAAATCATATTTTTTCCACAAAAATGATCTTTTCACCCCAATTTTTATTGTCCCAAGGGTAACAAGACCCCAAAACTTTTTGTGCAATTTGTCCTGAGCATGCCGATACCCCATATGTGGGGGTAAACCACTTTTTGGGCGCACGGCAGAGGTCGCAAGGGAAGGAGCGCCGTTTGACTTTTTCAATGCAGAATTGGCTGGACGCCATGTCGCATTTGTAGAGGCCCTGATGTGTCTAAACAGTGGAAACCCCCCACAAGTGACCCCATTTTGGAAACTAGACCCCCTAAGGAACTTATCTAGATGTGTGGTGAGCTCTTTGAACCCCCAAGTGCTTCACAGAAGTTTATAACGGCCTGACATGAAAATAAAAAAATCATATTTTTTCCACAAACCTGATTGTTTAGTCCCCAATTTTTTATTTTCCCAAGGGTAACAGGAGAAATTAGACCACAAAAGTTGTTGTCCAATTTGTCCTGAGTACGCTGATACCCCATATATGGGGGGGACCACTGTTTGGGCGCACGGCAGGGCTTGGAAGGGAAGCAGCGCCGTTTGACTTTTTCAAACCAAAATTGGCTGGAATTGAGATTGGACACCATGTCGCGTTTGGAGAGCCCCTGATGCGCCTAAACAGTGGAAATCCCACAAGTAACACCATTTTGGAAACTAGACCCCCTATGGAACTTATCTAGATCTGTTGTGAGCACTTTGAACCCCAAGTGTTTCACCAAAGTTTATAATGCCTGGGTGTGAAAAAAAAAAAAAAAAACAATTTTCCACAAAAATGATTTTTTAGTCCCAAATTTTTTATTTTTAACAAGGAAATTGGACCCTAAAAGTTGTTGTCCAATTTGTCCTGAGTACGCCGATACCAAATATATGGGGGGGAAACTGTTTGGGCGCACGGCAGGGATTGGAAAGGAAGTAAAAAGTTTTGGAATGCAGACGTTGATGGGGTTCATGTTCCGTTTGCAGTGCCCCAGATGTGCCTAAACAGTGGAAAACCCCCACAAGTGACCCCATTTTGGAAACTAGACCCCCTAAGTAACTTATCTAGATCTGTCGTGAGCACTTTGAACCCCCAAGTGTTTCACAAAAGTTTATAATGCCTGGGTATGAAAAAAAAACAAAAATCAATTTTCCACAAAAATGATTTTTTAGTCCCAAATTTTTGATTTTTCACAAGGAAATTGGACCTCAAAAGTTGTTGTCCAATTTGTCCTGAGTACGCTGATACCAAATATGTGGGAGGGGGAACTGTTTGGGCGCACAGCAGGGCTTGTAAAGGAAGTAATAACGTTTTGGAATGCAGACGTTGATGGGGTCATGTTCCGTTTGCAGTGCCCCAGATGTGCCTAAACAGTGGAAAACCCCTACAAGTGACCCCATTTTGGAAACTAGCCCCCCTATGGAACTTATCTAGATGTGTGGTGAGCACTTTGAACCCCAAAGTGCTTCACAGAAATTTATAAACGCAGAGCCGTGAAAATATATATTTTTTTTTCCTCAAAAATGATTTTTTAGCCAGCTATTTTTTATTTTCTCAAGGGTAACAAGAGAAATTAGAACCCCAAAATTGGTGTGCAATTTGTCCTGAGTATGCTGATACCCCATATGTTGGGGTAAACCACTGTTTGGGCGCACGGCAGGGCTCGGAAGGGAAGGAGCGCCATTTGACTTTTTGAACGCCACCTCGTGTTTGGAGACCCCCTGATGTGCCTAAATAGAGGAAACCCCTCAATTCTAGCTCCAACCCTAACCCCAACACACCCCTAACCCTAATCCCAACCCAAACCCTAATCCCAACCCTAATTGTAACCCTAACCCTAATTGTAACCCTAACGCTAATTGTAACCCTAACCCTAATTGTAACCCTAACCCTAATTGTAACCCTAATTGTAACCCTAACCCTAATTCCAACCCTAACCCTAATTATAACCCTAACCCTAGGGCTGGGTTCATACTGCGTTTTACCAGCCCGTTGAACACATAGCGTTGACGGACTAGTAACGGTATAGCATAACACGATAGCGTTATGCTATACCCGCTAGCGCAGAGGAATCAGCAGATGATTCATCTGCGCTAGCGATGACGGAGCCCAGACGCTGCAGCCCGCGTCCGAGACTCCGTCACTGAATGACTGCACGTTGCGAACGCATGCCGCTTTACGTCATGCGTCGCGATGCGCCCTCAAATGGGGGTGAATGGCAGCGCTAATGGACTGCGTTACACCGCGTTATACCGCGGTGTAACGCAGTCCGTCTAACGGACTGCCATAACGCAGTAACGCTAACCCTATTGCTAACCCTAACCCTAATTGTAACCCTAACCCTAATTATAACCCTAACCCTAATGAAAAAATAAAAATAAATAAAATTTCTTTATTTTATTTTATGTCTCTAACTAAGGGGGTGATAAAAGGGGGGGTTTATGTACTGTTTTTTTTTATTTTGATCACTCTGATAGTTTATCACAGTGATCAAAATGTACTTTTACAGAATGAATGAATCATTCTGTTTTTGAATTTGCCGCTAGGCAGAGTCGGCGGGCGCACTGCGCATGCGCCCGCCATTTTTTTTTACAGGGTGAAGACGCTGGAGGATCGGACCACAGGGGGCGCTGCAGGAGCCAGGAGGGGACACGGGGAAGAGCCCTAGGTACCGGGGGAGGGGATTGGGGGTCCTGGGGACCCTATTTCTCTCCCCTCTGATGTGCGATCACATCAGAGGGGAGAAAAATTTACAGGCAGGATCGCTTTTTTTTTTCTTTTGCAATCACCAGTATAAGGTTAATACCGGCGATCGCAAAAGCGGGGGGGCTAGGGAGGACCCTGATTATGTTCTCTGGGGTCTCGGAGAAAATCTGGCTTGGCGGGCGCACTGCGCATGCGCCCGCCATTTTCTTTACCGGATAAAGACGCCGGAAGATCTGGGAGGCACAGGAGGCCTGGGGGACACCGGGAGGCACAGGGGGCTGATCGGGGGTCCCGGGGACCCCATTTCTCTCCCCTCTGATGTGCAATCACATCAGAGGGAGAGAAATTACAGGGAAAATCACTTTTTTTTTGCGATCACCGTTATAGGGTTAATAACGGCGATCGCAAAAGCGGTGTCGGTAAAAACTGACCCGAATCATGTTCTCTGGGGTCTCGGCTACCCCCGGTAGCCGAGACCCCGGAGAAAATCAGACTCTGGGGGGCGCTATAGGCTTTTTCCACAGCGCCGTTAATTAACGGCACTGTGGTTTAAGTACCCTTAATGACCGCCGTTAAAAGGCGTATCGGCGGTCGTTAAGGGGTTAAAGTTCTCCACTAGGCTAGGGGCCGGTGTCCCTTCTGCGACCTGGTCCTCCACAATTGGATCGGACCCCATGGATGGATCACTCACTATCCATGCCCCTAGGATCCCTTCTGTCCTTCCAGAAGCTTCTCTCTCTGTTCCTTCTTATCTTTCTCCGTCTGGGGATGAGTTGCTATCAGCTCCAGGTCCCCTCCTATTCTGATTCTACAGACTCTTTCTCGCTTTCTAAACTTCATTTCCCCTCCTTCTTACTTTCTCCACCCACCTCTCAACACTCTTTCCTACCCAGCCTGAGATGAGACCATCCTCCCGTAGGGTACATCCAGGGTGCCAGGCTGCTATGGTCTGTGTTGGGTGCAAGTGTTAGAGTCCTGGGTGGTGCTCCCTCCTTACCTGAGAGTGGGGTATCACACCTCTGGATGAGGTGCAATACCTCTGTGGTGACTGAACCCTCAGGTGCGCCACACATACATTACTGATCCTGTGTTACATCCTGTATTATACGCCAGAGCTGCACTCACTATTTTGCCTGTCTAGTCACTGTGTACATACATTAAATTACTGATCCTGTGGTGATCCTGAGTTACATCCTGTATTATACTACAGAACTGCACTCATTATTTTGCTGGTGCAGTCACTGTGTACATACATTACATTACTGATCCCGAGTTACATCCTGTATGATACCCCAGAGCTGCACTCACTATTCTGCTGGTGCAGTCACTGTGTACATACATTACATTACTGACCCTGAGTTACATCCTGTATTATACCCCAGAGCTGCACTCACTATTCTCCTGGTGTAGTCACTGAATACATACATTACATATTCTAACTTGGTCTATCCACCATGCAGCATATTTCCTTCCTCTAGTTGCTCCATGTAAATAATCTTTGTGACCTGTGTCTTCTCTCAGGTTGGGGTGACGTTATAGACCCCTGTGTATAGATGATACTCTTGTCTATCCTGGATCTTTACTAAACTCATCTAGGGATATCTGCAATTGAATTTCTTCTGGCAATTATTGAGTAATCTTTTCGTAAAGGGACGGTACACTTGAGGCATGTCCATTCTTACTTCTTGAATCACCGTTTTTGTGAACAGGAAATCAATGCATTGGGGATTTGCAGATCAGGACAACTCCTCAGCACAGCTGTGCGTTCATCCCATAAACATTTATGTATGTGCCAAAGAGGAACATACAAGGCGAGGCCAGTAGAGGGGAATGGAGGTCACATTCAGCTGTGAGAATAGGACTCTCTTTTTACAGAACTGGGGAAGGGGGCTTGCTTGCTGTTGGAACTTAGGAAAAAGTTGTAATTCATAGCAGACAGACAGCACTGTAATACATAAAAAATCATGCAACCCGATATAATGAAGTAATGGGGGCCCAACTTACAAGCTTCATAGGTTACTTGTTCTAGAAATATGTGTGTGACAATGTTATGTGCTGGGGGTGCCGGCTGCACTGTGGGGGAGGCGCAGTGATGTGGAATATTCACACACAGTTAGGGATCAGGACCCCTTAGCAACTGCTGCCTGAGACATACAGAGATGCAGAATGTTCCCCCTGGTGATACTGATCTCGGAGCTGCAGATCATTTCAGGGCACAATCTTTCCTTTATAATCAGAAAGAAAGTGGTATTAAGTCCCGCTGAATTGTCACATACATGAATAGTTCCTTTTCTCCCCTCTATAGGGAGGAGCAGAAGTTTAATCCTACCACCATTTTTTCACTTTTTCCTCTCCATCTTCTATGTTTCCATTGACATTGCTGTAAGAGGCTGGTTTTCATTCAGTAATTTGCCATACAATGTAATGGAAAGCAGGGAAAACATTTTCAATTGATGGGGAAAGGTGAAAAAAAAATCCCCGGCATTGTGACAATATTTTTTGGGTTTTTGTCTTTTTGACTTTTGTGGTAAAAGTGATCTGGCAACAAGATTCTCCAGGTCAGCACAATCACGGTTATACCAAGCTCGTAGAGGGTTTTTTATATATAAGTGCTTCTCACAAAATTAGAATATCATCAACAAGTTAATTTATTTCAGTTCTTCTTTTCTTTTCAATGTTCTTTTTATTGAATATTAAAGGAATGATAACACCAACTCAAGTAAACAAAGTCAGATAACAAGGCACATAATGGTGCAATGCATAAAACAATAATGTACAAACAAAGTAAGTATCAGGATTAGAAATAGGGATAGAAATAAGAAGAGGGATTAAGGGATATGTGTGAGGGAAGAAAGGTAAGAGATAATGCAGGAGGGGGAGCGGGGTTGTTGGGGGGGGTATCTGACATTCTGGACATCTGCCAAGTCAACAGTCTTCCCCATGATTGTGGAGCCTACTGAAACAGACTAAGGGACCTTTGTAAACGCTTAGGAAGCCTTTGCAGGTGTTTTTTGTTAATTATTGTAATTTACTGAGATAATGACTTTTTGGGTTTTCATTGGCTGTAAGCCATAATCATCAATAAACACTTGAAATAGATCACTCTGTTTCTAATGACTCTATACAATATGAGTTTCAGTTATTGTATTGAAGAACTGAAATAAATTAACTTTTTGATGATGTTCTAATTTAGTGAGAAACACTTGTATATATTTTAGTGATTAAAATAAATTAGAACTTTGTGAACAAAAATAATAATTTGATTAATGTTGCCACTTTTGTAAACCTTTTTTATTTTTCCTGAGTTGACGTATTAACTGATATAATTTTTGTTTACTAAAACATTTTTATTGCTTTTTGGGGGGCAGTGTAATAAGAAAAAATAGAAACCAATGACTCAACAATTCTGGGCTTAGAATTTGTTTTTTTGGCATTTAATTGTATATTTTGATAGATCAGACTTTTATGGACACAACAATACATTTTCTTTTCTATTTCTTTATTTTTGAAGTGGGAATATGGGGCTTATTTTAACCTCAATATTGTTTTAACATGTTATACTTTTTTTTTACTTTTACTTTGTTTTTCTGGCTCTCATAGTGGACTTGAACCTGTAATCGTTTGGTCGCTGATATTATATACTAGATGGTGGCCCGATTCTAACGCATCGGGTATTCTAGAATATGTATGTAGTTTATTTATGAAGATTTAAGAATAATGCAATGAATAGACAGGATTTTTCGGGTAAAATATATACATTATCATTAAATGTTATTGCTCATAGAACTTAATACAACTGAACAAAATTATTAAACAGATCATCAAAATATATAAACTATTACATGAATATCTAACTGTATTTAAATAAATCATCGGACAAAAGAAGTACATCGACACTATAATATATTTGTTAACAATATCAACCCAAAATATTTTAAACACGCTCTCTGGGCGATGATACACTCTCTCAGGGAGATGACCGGCTGCTCGCACCAGAAGTATCCCGACTGGCGGCGCCACTCCCGGTCCCCCGTTCACACTTGCCGTCGCGAGATCAGCGGCCCTAGCCGACGGTAGCCGCATGGAGGTCAGCGGCGCAGCCGGTCAGGGTACTTCTGCTGCGAGCAGCCGGGAGATGACCGGCGCTAGACCTCCGTGCGGCAGATAAGCCGCTAACGGCCGCCATCTTTTTTCTGAAATCCCGCATCGCTGATTGGCCACGGCCGGACCAATCAGCGACGCGGGATTTCCTGGACAGAAAGACAGACAGACGGGATAAGACGATTATATATATTAGATAGATGTTACTGTGTATTACCTCATGTCGCTGTGTATTACCTCATATTACTGAGTATTACCTCATGTTACCGTTTATTACCTCATATTACCTCATGTTACCTGTGTTTTACTTCATATTACTGTGTATTACCTCATATAACTGTGTATTACCTCATGTTACCGTACATTACCTCATATTACCTCATGTTACCTGTGTATTACCTCATATTACTGTGTATTACCTCATGTTACTGTATATTTCCTCATTTTACTGTGTATTACCTTATGTTACTTATGTATTACCTCATGTCACCTGTGTATTACCTCATGTCACTGTGTATTACCCGTGTTCAGTAAACGTGACAGAAGTACATCAGACACTGTAACTGACAAAACATGTTCAGTACATCATGGGCAGTTGGTGAGTCACATGACCACATGGGCAGAGTTAGCCCTGCGTCGCTGATTGGCCGCGGCTGGACCAATCAGCGACGCGGGATTTCCTGGACAGACAGACAGGATAAGACGATTATATAAATAGATAATTAGGTTGACATTCTCTTATGTGTCATGACCCAGGACGGGATTTTGTCTTTGTCCCGTCCTGGCCAGACTGGGGTTAATGGTTTCAGCCTCTCTCTGGCAGAGGGCGGCTACTTAGTTGCCAATTGACCTAGGTCTGGTGTCAGTTATACTCCTGCCCTCGGCTGAGTTAGTTGACCTCCTGTGTGCCTGTGCCTTGTGCCTGATCTTGTTGCTTGTTTGGTTTTGACCCCGTCCGTCTCTTCGTTGTGAGTTTGTCTACTGTCTTGGTACTGTGTATTTGCCCGTTCTGGTTTTCTGATCCCTTGGCTACGTTCTGGTTATTTTCTGCCTGCTCCTCTTGTACTGCGTTGCTCCCTCTGTGTATGACCTGGCTATCCTGACGATCTGTTTTGTCTATGCCCCTTGGTAACTCTGTCCCGTAGTTACCCTTCTAGGAGTTTTCCTTCTGCTCCTAGCTCTCGTAGCTTAGGCCACGCCCACCAGAAGTCACGTGCTTCATGTCCTCTGGCCTGAAGCATTCTCTATCTGTTACTGCTTCCTGAGAGACCTGTGGCTGGCGCCGCCCCTTGGCAGTCACGTGCTTCGGGTCCTGTTAGTCTGAAGCACGCATCTTCACTGTACTGCCCCACTCCACAGGTATCTTTGAGTGCAGTCTGTCTTATTCAGGACACACGCACTGGCTCAGTGAGCAAGTGCAATGCGGTGTTCGTGATATTATAACTGACCGCTACTTTTTTTTTCCCTCCCGTGTGTGTTATGGATCCTATGCATGCCCTTTCTAAGCAGGTAAAGCACCTGACTCAGATGTCTCAGAAACTGAATGAGGAACAACGAGTTCTGGCTCAGTCTCAGCAGCTGATGGCTGACACTGTGCAGGGGGTTTTATCATCTGGTGCTCACGGGACAGGGGTTCAAGCTGTTACATTAGTTTCCCCAGAGCCCCCGGTTAAATTACCGGATACCTTTTCCGGAGATAGAAAGGAATTTAAAGTTTTCAAAGAGGGCTGTAAGCTTTTTTTCTCTTTAAGACCGCACTCTTCTGGGGATGAAAGTCAGAGGGTGGGGGTCATTATGTCTCTGTTAAGGGGAGCCCCCCAGGCTTGGGCTTTTTCCATTCCTACCACTGCCCCTGAGAGAATGACTGTGGATGCATTTTTTGAAGCCCGGGGGCATATTTATGATGAGCCTGATCGAGTGCTGATGGCTGAGGACATGGTGATGAGTGTCTGTCAGGGGAAGCACTCAGCCGAGTGGTTTTGCTCAGAGTTCAGACACTGGGCTGCTGAGGTCTGTTGGGATGATGCCGCCCTCCGGAGCTTGTTCCGTAGAGGCCTGTCTGAACGTCTGAAAGATGCCTTGGCACTTCACCATCCGCCTGATTCTCTGGAGGACGCCATGACGCAGGCCGTCCGAATGGATCGTAGGCTGTGGGCGAGAGGTGTGATGCAGGTTGAGACACCATTTTTCTCCAGTGGAAGGGGAGCCAGTCCTGTATTGGAGTCCATGGAGATGGGAGCCATCGACCTCAAAGAAAAAGAAAGGAGACGGAGGCACTTAGAAAAGCTGTGTTTTTACTGCGGTGATCCTGGACATTGGAAAAGTAACTGTCCCTTCTGCCCACCGACTAACAAGCGACTGAGTCTGGGTGATCATCATGGAGGGCACTCAGACTCTCAGGTACCCTTTCCTTCATTTTCTAAGATACTGTTAAAGGTGGAACTTGGTGTGAAGAACTGCTTTTTCCTTACTTCGGCTTTTGTGGACTGTGGGTCATCCTTGAACTTGATTGACTCTAAGCTGGTGGCCAGCTGTAGATTAGGGACAGTTAGGTTGGAGACTCCTATAAAAATAATGGCCATTGATTCTACACCTCTCACCAAGGACTGTGTCCATTTTGATTCTGAAGAATTCACCCTCAGGGTGGGGGCCCTTCACCAGGAGAGTATGTCATGTTTTGTTTTGGATAACCTCTTTGCTGGCCTGGTGTTAGGGTTTCCCTGGTTGCAACGGCATAACCCGATTATTGACTGGGATTCCCGTGATATTGTTAAATGGGGATCTAATTGTTCTGAAAGATGTCTTGCTACTGTGTCTGTGTCGTCCGTTGGTCTGGAAGGTATTCCGGAGTACCTGAAGGACTATGCGGACATTTTCTCTGAAAAAGAGGCTGAAGTTTTACCACCACACCGTCCATTTGATTGTGCCATTGACCTGGTTACAGGTACTAAATTGCCCAAGGCCCGCTTGTATAACCTCTCGGGTCCCGAGCGGATTGCTATGAAATAATACATTTCCGAGAGCCTTCGTAAGGGACACATTCGTCCTTCTGTTTCCCCCATGGCGGCGGGGTTCTTTTTCGTTAAGAAAAAAGACGGTGGTTTGCGCCCATGCCTCGATTTTCGAGAGTTAAATAAGATAACTGTGAGAAATAGTTACCCCCTCCCACTTATTCCTGATTTGTACAACCAGTTGTCTGGGGCTAAGTGGTTTTCGAAATTGGATCTGCGGGGGCATATAACCTTATCCGGGTCCGGGAGTGGGATGAGTGGAAGACTGCTTTTCTCACTACTGAAGGGTTGTTTGAAAACTTGGTCATGCCTTTCGGTCTGACCAACGCACCAGCAGTCTTCCAAAATTTTATCAATCATGTGTTCTCTGACTTTATTGGGTGTTTTATGGTTGTGTATTTGGATGACATTCTTATCTACTCGCCTGATAAACAAACTCACATTGATCATCTTCGGGCAGTTCTCCAAAGGCTCCAGGAGAACTGTCTCTTTGCTAAGCTAGAGAAATGTTCATTCTTCGTTCAGGAACTGTCTTTTCTGGGGTTCATTGTGTCTGCTGAGGGGTATCGCAAGGATCCTAATAAGGTGCAGGCCATTGTTGATTGGGTACAACCTCGTGCTTTGAAGGCTCTGCAGCGTTTCTTAGGATTCGCAAATTACTATCACAAGTTTATAAGGGGGTTCTCGCAGGTAGTTAAACCTCTCACAGATCTGACTCAAAAGGGGGCTGATGTCAAGAATTGGTCAGCCGCAGTGGTGGCGGCGTTTCAGTTTTTAAAAAAATGTTTCATGTCTGCTCCGGTTCTTATTCAACCGGACCCGTCTGAACCATTTATTGTTGAGGTGGACGCCTCGGAGGTGGGGGCGGTGTTGTCCCAGGGACCCGCCACTTTGACTAATTTGAGACCCTGTGCCTTTATCTCTAAGAAATTCTCTCCTGT
The DNA here is from genome assembly GCA_033576555.1 of Oophaga sylvatica. Lineage (NCBI taxonomy): Eukaryota > Metazoa > Chordata > Amphibia > Anura > Dendrobatidae > Oophaga > Oophaga sylvatica. The sequence continues at coordinate 114,741,779 of JARQOD010000008.1, forward strand.
GGAGAGAAACTATGATGTTGGGAATCGAGAACTTCTGGCCGTGAAGTTGGCCTTTGAAGAATGGAGGCATTTTTTGGAGGGTGCTGTTCATCCTATTACCGTGGTTACGGACCACAAGAACCTAGCTTACATTGAGTCTGCTAAAAGGTTGACTCCTAGACAGGCAAGATGGTCGCTTTTTTTTTCCCGATTCCAGTTCTCCATCACTTTTCGGCCAGGATCCAAAAATGTCAAGGCTGATGCCTTGTCACGCAGTCTGGATCCGATGTCTCCCCCCGAACCTCCATTCTTCAGCCTGGGGTGGTGGTGGCAGGTGTTTCTGCTGGGTTGGAGCAGGAGATTCGGGAAGCTCAGTCTCTTGCCCCTCCGGCTAAGCCGGTGGATAAACTTTTTGTACCAGTTCAATTTCGTCTCAGGGTCCTTCGGGAATTCCACGACTCAGTTCTGGGTGGACATCCTGGGATCTCGGCTACCCGGAGGGCCATCGCTAGGATATTCTGGTGGTCTTCTTTAGCCTCTGATGTTGGGGAATTTGTGGGTGCTTGTGGGGTATGTGGCCGTGCGAAACCTCCCCATAACCGGCCAGCCGAGGAATTGGTGCCACTGCCAATTCCTGATAGACCATGGACCCATTTGTCCATGGATTTTATCACCAACCTTCCTCCTTCCAAGGGTAATACCGTCATTTGTGTAGTGGTGGACAGGTTTAGTAAACAGGCACATTTTGTACCCTTGGCGGCTTTACCTAATGCGGAAACGTTGTCCAGATTGTTTGTTGGGCATGTGGTGCGGTTGCATGGGGTACCCTTGAATGTGGTGTCTGATAGGGGGGTACAATTTGTTTCCAGATTTTGGAGGGCATTTTGTAAGAGGTTGGGTATTGGTCTGTCTTTTTCATCCGCTTATCATCCAGAGACTAATGGGCAGACTGAGCGGACCAATCAGTCTCTAGAGCAAATCCTGCGTTGCCTGACCTCAGCCCGACAGGATGATTGGTGTACTGCGTTAACTTTGGCTGAGTTCACGTTCAACAACCGCATTGACCAGTCTACGGGCACATCTCCCTTTTTCTGCAATTATGGGTTTCATCCACATTTTGGGGAGTTCTCCCGTTTGGACTCTGGGTGTCCTGGGGCGGATGGGACAATCCAGCGGTTGGGGGGAGTTATGGCAGGAGGTCCAAAGGAACATTACGAAGGCTCAGTCTAAATATAAGTTTTTTGCTGACAAAAAACGGTCTGTGGGGCCGGTGTTCCAGGTTGGGGATAAGGTATGGTTATCTACTAGGAATATAAGGCTCAAGGTCCCCTCTGCGAAACTTGGACATAAATTTATTGGTCCTTATGAAATTACGGAAGCAGTTAACCCGGTGGCATTTCGGTTGCGTCTCCCTCCGTCTCTACGGATTCCCAACGTTTTCCATAGGGCCCTTTTGAAACCTGTGGGGTCCTGTAGGGAAGGATCGTTGTCTTCCTCACCACCGGTTTTGGTAGATGGACAGTCTGAGTACGAGGTGGAACGAATTCTTGACTCTAGGTTTGTCCGTCGTGCTCTTCAGTATCTGATATATTGGAAAGGCTACGGTCCGGAGGACCGGTCGTGGGTTCCTGCCCGATCTGTTCATGCGGATCAGTTGGTCCGGGCCTTTCATGCCAGGTGTCCTGAGAAACCCGGGGGTCCGGTGGCCCCCCGTTGAGAGGGGGGTACTGTCATGACCCAGGATGGGGTTTTGTCTTTGTCCCGTCCTGGCCAGACTGGGGTTAATGGTTTCAGCCTCTCTCTGGCAGAGGGCGGCTATTTAGTTGCCAATTGACCTAGGTCTGGTGTCAGTTATACTCCTGCCCTCGGCTGAGTTAGTTGACCTCCTGTGTGCCTGTGCCTTGTGCCTGATCTTGTTGCTTGTTTGGTTTTGACCCGGTCCGTCTCTTCGTTGTGAGTTTGTCTACTGTCTTGGTACTGTGTATTTGCCTGTTCTGGTTTTCTGATCCCTTGGCTACGTTCTGGTTATTCTCTGCCTGCTCCTCTTGTACTGCGTTGCTCCCTCTGTGTATGACCTGGCTATCCTGACGATCCGTTTTGTCTATGCCCCTTGGTAACTCTGTCCCGTAGTTACCCTTCTAGGAGTTTTCCTTCTGCTCCTAGCTTTCGGAGCTTAGGCCACGCCCACCAGCAGTCACGTGCTTCAGGTCCTCTGGCCTGAAGCATTCTCTATCTGTTACTGCTTCCTCTGAGAGACCTGTGGCTGGCGCCGCCCCTTGGCAGTCACGTGCTTCGGGTCCTGTTAGTCTGAAGCATGCATCTTCACCGCTACTGCCCCGCTCCACAGGTATCTTTGAGTGCAGTCGGTCTTATTCAGGACACGCGCACTGGCTCAGTGCGCAAGTGCAGTGCGGTGTTCGTGATATTATGAAGGCACAAGTTGGGCACAGCCAACATTGTGTTATGATCTGCTACAAGCACTAAGGAAAGGTGGGAATTCTGTTCCTACAATAGGACTGAGCTGGATCCCTACGATGTAACGGGGAACCTGATCCTGCGACCAGACCCGCTAAAGTCCTCAGCTAGTCTGAACGAAGACCTATAGTTGCGAGGGAGGAATCCCTACAAGATCTAGGGACTGGGTGAAAAGGTGGACACCTCCTAACAGAAAGTGTAGCAGGGAAAATAAAACAGAAAACAAATACTAAGAGATCCTAAGATCAAGCAAAACTGACAGAGTAAGGCACCTAAGCACCCGGCTAACTTAAGAGTAGATAATACAATGAAGTCCAGCAAAGCCAGAAGGGCGGAGCCAGACTAAATAGGGTAAAAAGGTCATGTGACAGCAAACTGAAACAAAATCTAACAAGAGGGTTCTAACAGTACCCTCCCTTCTAAGAGGATCCTCCGGATCCCCTATGACTTAGGCTTATCCGGAAATCTCTTGTGAAACACTCTGACAAGTCTAGACGCAGAAACATCATCCGCCCTCACCCATGAGTTATCCTCGGGTCCATAACCCTTCCAAGCGACGAGGTACTGCAAACCCCCTCTATACCGTCTAGAATTTAGGATGCGGGAAATCTCATATTGCCCGTCCTCCACCACCATGGGAACAGTGGCCAACACGTCTCCCTCTGAGACCTCAGCTTTTTTCAAGAGAGAAACATGAAACACCGGATTAATCTTCCAGGAGGTAGGAAGCTCCAACTTAACAGCAGATTGGTTAATAACCTGAAGCACCTTAAAGGGCCCTACAAACTTGGGACCCAATTTCTTAGACGGAATCCTCAAGCGCAGATTCTTAGAGGACAACCAGACCATGTCACCAATAGCAAACAAAACCTCTTGTCGTTTTCTATCAAAATACACTTTGGATCTTTTGTTAGCATCCTGAAGATTACCACGCACATCAGTCCAAACTCTCTCCAAAACACCAGAAAAATTCTCCTCTTCAGGTACAGCCGATCCCAACTTGGAAAATGACCCAAATGACGGATGTCTCCCAGAACAACAAAAAAAATGCGAACAACCAGCAGAAGCGGATGTATGGTTGTTAAGAGCAAACTCAGCAAGTGGCAGAAACTCAGACCACCCCTCTTGATTATCAGTCACAAAACAACGCAAGAACTGCTCAACATCCTGGTTTTTCCTTTCTGTCTGGCCATTAGACTCAGGATGATATCCGGATGAAAACGACAAATGAACTCCCAACCTGTCACAAAAGGCGCGCAAAAAACGAGCCACAAACTGAGGTCCCCTATCAGAAACAATGTCAGTAGGAACACCATGTAGTCTGACTATTTCCTTGACAAAGGCCTTAGCGAGAGTCTTAGCGCAGGGCAGTTTGATGAAAGGAACCAAGTGACATATCTTGCTAAAACGGTCCACGACCACCCAGATGACAGTGAAACCCTCAGAGGGGGAAGGTCAGTAATAAAGTCCATAGCCAAATGTGTCCAAGGTGCACTAGGGACCTCCAGAGGGCAAAGCAACCCCGCAGCAGGAGTATGAGAAGACTTAGATCTAGCACACACAGTGCATTGACGCACCCACTTAATGACTTCCTTCTGCCATCCTGGCCACCAAAAACTGCGACCCACAAGTCTCTTGGTCTCAGAGATTCCAGGATGACCTGCCAACCGAGAGTCATGACATTCAACAAACAAATCTCTCCTCAGGGTACCAGGCACAAACAACCTCCCATGCGGCGTGTTAGATGGGGCATTCTCCTGTGCTTTAAGAATCTCATCTTCCAACACGGAGTCCAAAACAGCAATAACAACCCCCTCTTGCAAGATGTTTTCCTCCTCCTCCTCAGTACCCACCATAGGAGAAAAGCTGCGAGACAAAGCATCAGCTTTAACATTTTTAGTACCTGGGATGTAAGTGTCGTCGCTGTTATCTCGTTAACCCTTTCCTCCTCGGAATGTGGTACCAGAGAGAATAAGACACAGACCAAAGTGTGCGTCAATAGACTCTGCGTTTATTGCTAACAAAGGGATTCATATACACCCCTGAAGCAGGAAGCGGAATTACCATATATGGCAGTTAATACAACATAAACATAAAATGCTAGTTTCACTTTAAAAACTTCATTCTTGGCTTTTGGCCTTGTTTAGCTCCTAGTACAGAGCGTCTCTTCTCAGGCGAGGTGGAATGTATTGTATTGACTAAAACGAGGAACATCTTATCTTGTCTCCTGGTACACGTCAACCTATCGGTTAAAAAGAAAACAAGGCCTCTGAACTTTAGAAAAATGCTGGTTCAGCGATCACATTTCCCTCCTTTTGTTCCTCCATTTGATCAATACACATCTTCATACCTCCTCTGTGTCCTAGTACATCGTTTAATACACATCAAACAAATTTTTAAACACTAAATAGATGGCAAGACATATCAATAAAACCTGTAGGCCAGCTTGTATTATCCCAGTCAGCCATCCCCCTATACCTTTGAACCAATTTGCGGGGTTAAGAAAGGAGAAAGTATTTGCCCACCATGAATCTTGATTCTTCAGATTTGCCTCATCATATAGTTTCCTTAACTTTATGACATCCTCTAGCTTATGTTTAAGGGTTAAAACACTAGAATTATCAATATAATGACAACATGCTGGTCCAATAATCTGGCACATCCCTCCTTGAGCTGCAGTCAGGTAATCTAACACGAGGGTATGTTGGTTAGTAACAATAATTAACTGGTTCTGTACTGCAAGGGACCCATTCATGATATCTAAAATATCCCATATTTGATCATCTAGGTAATCTGTGGATTCTACCAACTTGTCACATGTCTGAGTTATCATAGGGTAGATAAATAATGCACTGAAAAATTTATTTGCTATCCCCATCTCCACTATGTGTGGTCTCCCATTTGGGCGAGGTCTATTGTCTGCAGATCGTTTATGTAGTGTATGTTTTGGAATAGACAATGGATCTAATCTATCTGGAGTGATGAGATAGGTGGCTGGTGTCAATCTAGCTAGGGTGCATTTCCCGGTGACTCCTACTGGAAGCCACTTAAATGCCTTGTCCCCACACACCCAATACATTGATGGTGGAAGGTTCCATATAGCTGAATGCTGTAATACTAATCGGTGTGCCAAATCTATAAACTTTGAAATATTACTCATCATGCACCATCCGGGCTTTTGTCCTAGTGGGGAACAGTATCCTGCGGTAGGTCCTCCGCAGGTGGGAGTGTTCTTCTGATACCCTTCATCTTTATTACACCTCAGGTTACCTGGTTTGTTAGCACAAGTTTCATCATTTCCATTCTCAAAGAAAACATTATTTTTCCCATTTATCAGTGTGTAGGTATCGTTCTAATAGGGAGGGTTTGAAAGCATCTAAGCTTCCTGTAGTGACCCCAAAACTTATCTTTTACCCCTGTGTCGGTATTTCTCCCAAAGAGGTTATACTAGTTCTATTTCTGGGTACCCATGCCCCACCTTTAAAAGATAGATACAGTCTTGGAATTATCTGTCCTGTTAGATTTCCCTGCCACCATGGAAAATCAGTCCAACCCACTACCGGTATTCCTACCGTAGTGTTCCAAAGTTTTTGAGTGGCATTGTTGCTTAATGTGTCTGAGCAGTTACCCCAAGAGTTAATCTCTTCCCACGAGACTGGGACTGCAAGAAATGGTAGACTGGTGGACGTCACCGGCGCATGTGTACAAATCCAACAGTTTGCAACAGTTTGGTTTTGTTCTTTCAGTCCATCCACTAAAGCTAAGTGGTGTCTAATGAATCTGTTATCATCACCATCTACTCGGCAAAGTCTGTTCCAAGCATCCGTTACTGCAAGGATGCAAGCAAATGTCACTAGTAGCATCATTCCTCTTCTGGAGGCTCTCCAAGGATCTTCTTACAATGCGATGCGTGGATCCAAGTTTCCTTGCCTTGTAGCTTGACTGCGGTACTTGTCGTCAGTAGAACTTGAAAAGGTCCATCAAATCTCGGATCCAGACTCTTTCTCACGTGTCTTTTAATGACTACCCAGTCTCCGGGCTGCAGACTGTGACTCCCAGGATCCTGGTTCGGATCTGGAAGAGAACTGAAGACATTATCATGTACTTTCTTGAGTCTTTTATGCAAATCCCTTACATATGAGCTTAATACATGGTTACTCATTTCCAGTGCTTGGGGAAAGAAACATCCTAAGCTAGGCACTTTGCCAAACAGTACTTCATACGGAAAAAGTCCAGTTTTCCTATTTGGAGTGTACCTTACTGAGTATAGGGCTAATGGTAAACATTCAGGCCAAGATTTCCCTGTTTCAGCCATGGCCTTTTGGATTTTTAACTTCAATGTCCCATTTAGTCTTTCTACTTTCCCACTGCTTTGTGGGTGATATGGGGTGTGGAAAGCTTGTTGAATTCCCAGAGCTGTCAAGACTTCATTCATCATTTCACCTGTGAAATGTGTACCTCTGTCACTTTCGATCACCTCTGGTACTCCATACCTGCACACCACCTCCGCAAGCAGCTTCTTTGCGGTTGCTGCAGCCGTAGCCTTGGCAATCGGGAAAGCCTCCGGCCAACCTGAGAATAAATCAAAAACACACCAACACGTACTCCCATGACCCTGATTTTGGCAGATGAATATAATCAATCTGCAGTCTCTGGAAAGGATAGAGGGGCCGAGGGGCATGTTTGGGTGGTGTCTTGACTACCCTTCCCTGATTATGTGTAGCACATACCATGCATCCCTGGATCAAACCTTCTATACAGGTGGAAAAGCCTGGTGCTACCCAATGCTTCTGCATCACGCTCATTACAGCAGTTTTGGACTGGTGGGTTGGCCCATTTAACATCTGGGCGACCGCGGGGTACAACGCCCTTGGAAGGCATCGACGCATCCCTCTTCCCCATACCCCATTTGCTTCATTCAGACATGCACCTTCTTTTTCCCACTTTTCTACTTCCTCCTGGCGCACCTGAGCCTGCGTCTGGGATAAGGCATCCTCCGACACAAAGGGATTTTTGGGAGCGCTTACCTGGTGCATCGTTACCCCTTGGAGTGGTCTACTGGCTGCTGTTTTTGCTGCTGCATCGGCCATTGCGTTTCCTTTACTCACCTGATCAGTGCATCTGGTATGTGCTTTAACTTTTATGACAGCTACTTCTTTTGGTAATTGTAATGCATCAATTAACTGCTGGACTGCGTCAGCATTTTTAATGGGATGTCCTGCTGCCGTCAGGAATCCTCTAGATTTCCAAATTGGACCAAAATCATGAGTTATACCGAATGCGTATCTAGAATCTGTGTAGATGTTAACAATTCTACCTTCAGCTATCTTACAGGCCTCGGTCAGAGCCTTAAGTTCAGCCTCCTGGGCCGACTGATGTGGGAGCATTGGTTCTGCTTTGATCACTGCATTCAGGGAGACGATGGCATACCCGGTGTGGAAGGTACCTGAGTCATCTTGGTGGCGAGATCCATCTACAAAAGATTCAAAATCAGCATTAAGTCTTTCAGTTTCAAACACTGTGGGTAGGCCTGCTGTTTCCTGTGCCATAAGCTGAACACAATCATGAGGAATCTCCTCTCTTGGATCTTCTTTGTACAATACCGTACCTGACCCCTCCTTTAGATCCGAGAGAGATAACAATGTGGCAGGATTAAGTGTGGTACATCTCTGCAAAGAAACATTTGGAGGCATTAAAAGTGCACATTGCAATCGAAGGTGACGTGCAGCTGAAAGGTGTGCCGGTTGCACCTGGTTCAGTATGGTGTATACATCATGAGGTGTAAGTACTGTAAGTGGGTGATCAAAAACAATGTCTGACGATTTGTGGAGCAATAGTCCTACAGCATGTACTGCCCGTACACAGGACGGGGCACCTCTAGCCACTGCATCTAGTCTTCCACTGAAATAGGCTACAGGCCTTTGATTGTCACCATGTAACTGAGTCAATACTCCTGCCGCGTGTCCCTGCTGTTCGTGGAGATACAGGGTGAATGGTAGTTCATAGTTGGGAGTTCCTAGCGCTGGAGCTGCCACAATCCTGTTTTTGAGAGAATAAAAAAAACGAGTCTATACCTTCAGGAGTTAGTTTAAAAGGCACAATGGTGATACAGTCATAGAGAGGCTGCATGAGGATTGATACAGCATGTATCCCCTCTGCAGTATGAAACCAGTCCAAGAAATGTCCTAAGAGCGGCAACATTAACAGGAATAGGAAAATTCTGTACAGCTTCTTTGCGAGTGCTGGTCAGATGTCGCGCCCCTGGTGTAATGCAATGTCCCAAAAAGATAACTGAAGATTTGCAAAATTGCAGTTTATCATTTGACGCTTTACATCCAGCTTGGTACAAAAACAACATGAGTGATATTGTTGCACTGCGACACTGTTTCCTGGAGGGGGCACAAATCAGTAAGTCATCAACATATTGCAGAACAACTACTTTTGGCATTTTCCATCTTTCCAGTATCTCTTGCAGACTGGCAGTCTCTACAGGCACTGAAATCACGTATCAAAAAAAAGAAAAAAAATTATTATCTAGTTCAGTCTGAATGCCTGAGAACTTTCACGCTACAGCTTGTAGCCAAAAAAACTAGCTTAAAAAAAAAAAAAAATCAAAACCAGGAAACAGATACCTGTCCCGAGTCTCCACATGATGGACATGTGATGTGTGTGACTCTGAATTCTGCTCTTGTGACATGTCAGTGATCTTTTTCTCACAGACGATTTAACACCTTTTCAATCTTATTCACATAAAAAAAAAAATCACTTCCTGGTCCGTTCAAATTAACTTGCTGTACCTTCTACACGATGCACCACTGCTCTTTTATAGCAGATGGTAATCTATTAACAAACTTCCCCGTTGCCTTTCAAATAACAAATACGCATTATGCAGCGTAAAAGCTGCCTGTCTATTTGCTTCTCACATACTCTGACCTTCTATTCACATGCCTAGCCCTTCGATTCTTACGTACTGTGTCTATTCCAAAAACCTATTCAACAAAGGTGATTAGAAATCTGAAAACTGCTGCACTCTGGTTCCTGTGCGTCCTCACCGAACGCCCGACGGGAGGGGCTAGTCAAACCGCTGCGCAGTTTGTGTGTCCTCTCTCCCTCAGCCTGTAATTCTCCTTATCTATGGAGCGACCTTGGTCTAAAGCAGGCTGGTAGCGTAGGTTTTTTTTTTTTTTTTTTTTTTTTCTACCGCCCTCTGGAATGCCATCTCGCTGCCGCCAGCACTTCCCCCCTCCCTTATATCTCTGCTTGCTGTCACTGACTTCTGCATTGTCAGGTCCGGTCCTACCAACATAACACTTGTATGTCTCATCTATCAGTCTATTGTATCTAGCTTCATCTGCCAATTTCCCTTTCATAAGTGCTTCCAGATACTGTCTAGTTGCTTCATTAGAGCCAACTGCTCTGTAGGGCTCCATGGTCTGTATAACACTACTGTCCGGGGGGCGCCTGGAGCTAGTCCGTTCACCTCACCTCCCGCAGCACCCGGGGTACCAGGTACCACTACTGTCCTCATTGGAAATAAATTGGCCGGGGGAGGTCTGGGTCCACCGCAACCTACACAGACATCTACCGTCAGGGGATTCTGCTGTCCACACCTGGGGCAGACCCAACAGTTTAGTTCATGGGAAGTCTGTGGGAAGGTCTGATACTGGGGTGGAGGTAACGTAGGGGGCAAACAGGAGGGTAAATCAGTCATCCCTGTTTTTGTCAGTCTGTAACGTCCGTCTCCTAATTCCTCAGTCTTTTCTTCTAAGTAATCACACGCACTCATCCACAGGTTCACTGTTCTCAACAGTCCTTTTCCTCTCAACCATCCATGATGTGAGTTAAAAAACCTTTTCCATTTCTCACTGTTCAATTCTTCGTTCATTCATTCATGCCTGCTTTACACAACTCTCTGCGCACAACTAAATCTTTAGCAGAAACACCTTCCTTGGTGTTTTGGTCCCCCATTTTTGTATCTCCTCACCTAGAAGAGGGTTCTCTTGTCACCAAGACAAGTTTGTCACCCAGACAATTGCGTCACCAAGACTCTGTCACCAAGACAGTTGCGTCACTTAGACAATGGGCCACAAAGGTTTCTGAACCATTCCACTGCTCGCTTTCCAAGATTTGTACGCCAACCAAATGAACAATCCGATCACACACATCAAGACAAAACCACAACACAATCATTGGATCCATACTGTCATTATTCAAAGGAGGAAAGGCAGGACTGACAATTAATCTGAAGGTCTACTGGTTCAAAGGGACCTGAGCCAGGAATACCTGTGATTTACCTGGAAAGCCGACTGCTCGGGGAAGAGGGAGTCCACTATTCAGTGATATAGATTTTAGGTAGAATATAATAAGTATTCTTACCCCAGCGCTGTGTATATCACCAACAGAGACCTCCGCTCATCCCACGTCTTCCGGACCGGTCGGGCTTCCTCAGAATAGAATAACTCAGGTCCCTGTTCGGGCGCCAGTTGTCGTCGCTGTTATCTCGTTAACCCTTTCCTCCTCGGAATGTGGTACCAGAGAGAATAAGACACAGACCAAAGTGTGCGTCAATAGACTCTGCGTTTATTGCTAACAAAGGTATTCATATACACCCCTGAAGCAGGAAGCGGAATTACCATATATGGCAGTTAATACAACATAAACATAAAATGCTAGTTTCACTTTAAAAACTTCATTCTTGGCTTTTGGCCTTGTTTAGCTCCTAGTACAGAGCGTCTCTTCTCAGGCGAGGTGGAATGTATTGTATTGACTAAAACGAGGAACATCTTATCTTGTCTCCTGGTACACGTCAACCTATCGATTAAAAAGAAAATAAGGCCTCTGAACTTTAGAAAAATGCTGGTTCAGCGATCACATAAGTAACGGTAAAATTAAACCGTGAGAAAAACAGTGCCCACCTAGCCTGACGGGCATTCAAGCGTTTGGCAGCATCAAGGTAGATCAGATTTTTATGATCGGTGAAGACTTGAATGGGAAATTCCGCTCCCTCCAAAAAATGACGCCAGTGTTCAAATGCGAGTTTAATTGCCAACAAACCAGCAACCACAGATAAAGGGTGAAACAGGCCCAGACACAGGTGCACAATAACGCAGAGCCTGGGGCAGGGCAAGGCTGCTGTATGTGTGTACAGCAGCCTGGGTCAATCACCAAAAGAAAAAAAACAGTTTGGCAAGTGTGGAGGTCAGACCTGAAATGTCCATCTCTGGACCTGGTCGGTTTTTATCTGCGCTTGCCTTACTGGCACCATGGGAGTGATTCAGCAATGCTTCAGGTACTTTTGCAGTATTTTTGCAGTTTTTTTTTTGCAGTCTTGCTTTTAATATATTCAGGAGGCCGTAATTGCACAGCGAAAATAAAAAACGTAGAGTAGGACTGCCCCATATGAGAATGCCTTGTCGTGGTGGGGTGGCTCAAAAAATGGATCAATTATTTGCCAAATGTCTCATTTTTAGAAAACAGTTAGAAACTAATATGTGCAGATGCACTTAATGTATTTCATGCTGATCATGTGCGGCGCTGGCTTCTCTTTTTTCTTCGCTATTGGTATGTGGCTGACCACCACTTGTTGCCGTGCACGCCGGGTTATGCATGCCATTTTATCTGTTTTTTTTCTTTTGGTGATTGACCCAGGCTGCTGTACACACATACAGCAGCCTTGCCCTGCCCCAGGCTCTGCGTTATTGTGCACCTGTGTCTGGGCCTGTTTCACCCTTTATCTGTGGTTGCTGGTTTGGCAAGTGTGGAGGTCAGACCTGAAATGTCCATCTCTGGACCTGGTCGGTTTTTATCTGCGCTTGCCTTACTGGCACCATGGGAGTGATTCAGCAATGCTTCAGGTACTTTTGCAGTATTTTTGCAGGTTTTTTTTTGCAGTCTTGCTTTTAATATATTCAGGAGGCCGTAATGGCACAGCGAAAATAAAAAACGTAGAGTAGGACTGCCCCATATGAGAATGCCTTGTCGTGGCGGGGTGGCTCAAAAAATTGATCAATTATTTGCCAAATGTCTCATTTTTAAGAAAACAGTTAGAAACTAATATGTGCAGATGCACTTAATGTATTTCATGCTGATCATGTGCGGCGCTGGCTCTCTCTTTTTTCTTCGTTATTGGTATGTGGCTGACCACCACTTGTTGCCGTGCGCGCCGGGTTATGCATGCCATTTTATCTGTTTTTTTTCTTTTGGTGATTGACCCAGGCTGCTGTACACACATACAGCAGCCTTGCCCTGCCCCAGGCTCTGCGTTATTGTGCACCTGTGTCTGGGCCTGTTTCACCCTTTATCTGTGGTTGCTGGTTTGGCAAGTGTGGAGGTCAGACCTGAAATGTCCATCTCTGGACCTGGTCGGTTTTTATCTGCGCTTGCCTTACTGGCACCATGGGAGTGATTCAGCAATGCTTCAGGTACTTTTGCAGTATTTTTGCAGTTTTTTTTTTGCAGTCTTGCTTTTAATATATTCAGGAGGCCGTAATGGCACAGCGAAAATAAAAAACGTAGAGTAGGACTGCCCCATATGAGAATGCCTTGTCGTGGCGGGGTGGCTCAAAAAATTGATCAATTATTTGCCAAATGTCTCATTTTTAAGAAAACAGAAACTAATATGTGCAGATGCACTTAATGTATTTCATGCTGATCATGTTCGGCGCTGACTTCTCTTTTTTTCAGCAGAAAGAAAGACACCTTTATTGTTTAAACAAGCTATACGGGCGAAACTGACCTCATTTTTTTTTTTCTCTTTATTCATTCGAAGCGCACAGTTCTTAATAAAATGCTCAGATTTGCCACAATAGAAACACAAGCCCTTAGCAAATCTGCATTCTTTTTCCCGAGAGTGAGGTGTCATTGCTCCAATTTCCATCGGCTCTGCAATATCAGTACATTCCTTCTCCAAACTTGGAGCTGACAAGGCAGATTTACTCTCATTAACCCTTGCACGCAGTCTCCTATCCACCCGTATGGCTAATTGCATAGCCTCTTGCAAGTTACCAGGTATAGGATAAGCAATCAGCAAATCTTTAACCCTTTCACTTAACCCTGCAAGAAATAAACTTTTCAAAGCTGAATCGTTCCAGCCCACCTGAGTGGACCACCTTCGGAAGTGAGTACAATATTTTTCCACATTACCTGATCCCTGTCTCAAACGTCTCAATTCTGTCTCAGCTGATGAAACACGATCCGGATCGTCATATAACAACCCCAAAGCAGAAAAAAAACTATCCACTGATCTAAAGCATGGATCACTAGGCTGCAGAGAAAAGGCCCAGTCCTGAGGTTCTTTGCGCAAAAGTGACATTATGAACCCTATGCGCTGTGATTCATCACCAGAGGATCTGGGTCTCAAACGGAAATACAACAAGCAAGCATTTTTAAAAGAAAAAAATCTTGTTGTTCACCAAAAAATAAATCAGGCAAACGTACCTTTGGCTCCACGAAATGTGCTCCAGAACAACTACTCACGTGTTGCTTTATCTCAGCCACCTCCAGAGAAAGTCCCTGCAGGCGTTGAACCAAATCCTGAACCGACACCATGATGGAAACAGAAAATATTTCCTTAGAGATTTTTTTATTTTTTTTTTCTTGGCTGGACTTACTGTTATGATCTGCTACAAGCACTAAGGAAAGGTGGGAATTCTGTCCCTACAATAGGACTGAGCTGGATCCCTACGATGTAACGGGGAACCTGATCCTGCGACCAGACCCGCTAAAGTCCTCAGCTAGTCTGAACGAAGACCTATAGTTGCGAGGGAGGAATCCCTACAAGATCTAGGGACTGGGTGAAAAGGTGGACACCTCCTAACAGAAAGTGTAGCAGGGAAAATAAAACAGAAAACAAATACTAAGAGATCCCAAGATCAAGCAAAACTGACAGAGTAAGGCACCTAAGCACCCGGCTAGCTTAAGAGTAGATAATACAATGAAGTCCAGCAAAGCCAGAAGGGCGGAGCCAGACTAAACAGGGAAAAAAGGTCATGTGACAGCAAATTGAAACAAAATCTAACAAGAGGGTTCTAACAGTACCCTCCCTTCTAAGAGGATCCTCCGGATCCCCTATGACTTAGGCTTATCCGGAAATCTCTTGTGAAACACTCTGACGAGTCTAGACGCAGAAACATCATCCGCCCTCACCCATGAGTTATCCTCGGGTCCATAACCCTTCCAAGCGACGAGGTACTGCAAACCCCCTCTATACCGTCTAGAATTTAGGATGCGGGAAATCTCATATTGCCCGTCCTCCACCACAAGGGAACAGTGGCCAACACGTCTCCCTCTGAGACCTCAGCTTTTTTCAAGAGAGAAACATGAAACACTGGATTAATCTTCCAGGAGGTAGGAAGCTCCAACTTAACAGCAGATTGGTTAATAACCTGAAGCATCTTAAAGGGCCCTACAAACTTGGGACCCAATTTCTTAGACGGAATCCTCAAGCGCAGATTCTTAGAGGACAACCAGACCATGTCACCAATAGCAAACAAAACCTCTTGTCGTTTTCTATCAAAATACACTTTGGATCTTTTGTTAGCCTCCTGAAGATTACCACGCACATCAGTCCAAACTCTCTCCAAAACACCAGAAAAATTCTCCTCTTCAGGTACAGCCGATCCCAACTTGGAAAATGACCCAAATGACGGATGTCTCCCAGTACAACAAAAAAAAGGCGAACAACTAGCAGAAGCGGATGTATGGTTGTTAAAAGCAAACTCAGCAAGTGGCAGAAACTCAGACCACCCCTCTTGAATATCAGTCACAAAACAACGCAAGAACTGCTCAACATCCTGGTTTTTCCTTTCTAGATAATACAATGAAGTCCAGCAAAGCCAGAAGGGCGGAGCCAGACTAAATAGGGTAAAAAGGTCATGTGACAGCAAACTGAAACAAAACCTAACAAGAGGGTTCTAACACATTGCAGCGATGATGGGGGCTTTGGGATGGTCACCAGCACCAGCAGCCATAGTAACCCATCAGCACTACATGACATGGAATTAAACAGGATCAAAATAGTAATTACGACACTCCTGTGGAAGTAGGATCTTATCATATGTAAATGTTGAGGAAACTTGGCACTCAGGTAAGTGTTGTAAGAAGATAATTTTATTCTGTGCTGGCAATCCAAAAGTAAAGAAGATATCATATAATGACCTTTATCAGTCAGACAGATTGCAGTGTATAGAAGGATACAGGTGATAAAAGAGGTTTAGGATAAGCAGCGACCGCACTTATTTGCAGGTGCTTGCTGTATTACACAGTAAACACCGGCCCCCTATTGCGCAGGCTCCTCTCCTCTGAGTCTGCTCCATGTACCTACACTGGACTGTGACAGCTGTGTCAGGATGGACTGGGGGGTATAGTCTGTGGATAAGTATATGGCTTGGTGATCGCTCTCCCACTTATTGGGCATAGTGATCAGACTGTATACCGAGATTGTTGACGGCTTTCGCAGAGCTCGAGCTGCTGTGTGTCTAAGGGAAGCCGCCTCGCACAAGCTGATTCAACAGGGTTCTGCAGCTGCTAAACTACTACCAGTTTCCAGAGTCCACGCGACCTCAGACTGTGTGCGTGCCTTGTAATTTGCAATACATTCACACTTGCAGTATGTACAGCAGGCAGACCATTCTCCAACATAAGAAAAACCAAAAAGCAGGTCCAAACATAAAGGCCTTACCCAAATATGTATAAACCAAAAAAACCAAGGGAAATAGGCAAATGATACAAAAATATTTATTAATATATAAGTATATAAAAATAGCAATGAAAAGCAAAAAATAGGAGAAATTCACAAGATACAACAACACCAAAACTGCCTAATAAAATGTGCAGAGGGGCCCTAGATGAAAATAAATGAAAATCAGTATACTCTAAATGAAATGCATAAATAAGAGAGCGATATAATGGCAAATGCCATTCCGTCTGCAATAAACTGTCATTTGTCCACGACCTCTTTATCACCAACAAACTCTCCTTCCTTGCCATCACTGAAACCTGGCTCACCCCCTCTGACACAGCCTCTCCAGCTGCGCTCTCCTATGGCGGACTTCATCTTTCTCACACCCCTCGCCCCAGCAACAAACGTGGTGGAGGAGTTGGCTTACTCCTGTCTGATACCTGCTCCTTTACCCCTATTCAAATTCCACCCTCCGCTGCTATTCCCTCGTTCGAAGTGCACTCCGTCCGCATCTATTCCCCCTCCAACCTCCAACTGGCTGTCATTTACCGCCCCCCGGAACTAGCCATCTCCACCTTTCTCGACCACTTCACCACCTGGCTACTCCATTTCCTCTCTGCTGACATCCCCACCATCATTATGGGCGATTTCAACATCCCCATTGACACTTCCACCCCGGCAACCTCTAAACTTCTTTCGCTCACAGCTTCCCTTGGCCTCACTCAATGGTCCTCTGTGGCCACTCACAAAGGCGGTCACACGCTGGACCTTATCTTCACCCGTCTCTGTTCCCTCACTAATCTCACTAACTCCCCACTCCCCCTGTCTGACCACAACCTACTGACATTCTCTTCCCTCTCCTCTGTTAGTACGCATCCCCCACTCCACAAACTCACCCACCCTCGCAGAAATCTCAAACACCTCAATTTACAATCGCTCTCTGAGTCCCTCCTCCCTCTCACAGACATAGCCTCACTTAATGACACAGATGCTGCTGCCACATTTTATAACACCACAATAAAAACCACACTTGATTCGGCCGCCCCCCTCATGCAGAGCAAAACTCGTACAATCAACAGGCAGCCATGGCTGACCGGCCTGACCAAAGAACTGAGACGGGCTTCCAGGGTTACCGAGCGGAGATGGAAGAGAACCCACTCCATCGAGCACTTCAACGCATACAAGCAGTCCCTTGCCAGCTTCAAGTCCACGCTCTCTGCCGCAAAACAAACTTACTTTGCATCTCTCATATCCTCCCTGTCTCACAACCCTAAACAGCTCTTCAACACTTTCAATTCTCTACTCCATCCCACATCACCTCCTCCCTCTCCTCTCATTTCTGCCGAAGACTTTGCCTCCTTCTTTAAGCAAAAGATTGATACTATCAGAGAAGGCTTTGGCCCGCAGCCCCCAATGCCCCTCTTAGCCACTCAGCCCTGTTCTTCCAAAACCAGCTTCACCACCATGACAGAAGATCAGCTCTCCACTCTCCTGTCAAGATCACACCTCACCACTTGCGCGCTTGACCCACTCCCGTCCCACCTCATCCCTAACCTTGCCACAGTCTTCATCCCTACTCTCACACACCTCTTCAACCTTTCACTTACAAATGGTGTCTTTCCTTCATCCTTCAAACATGCCTCAATCACCCCGATCCTCAAAAAGCCCTCCCTCGACCCATCCTCAGCGTCTAGCTATCGCCCGATATCTCTTCTCCCCTTCGCCTCAAAACTACTGGAACAGCATGTATATCTTGAACTGTCCTCCCACCTTTCCTCCTGCTCCCTCTTTGACCGGTTACAATCAGGCTTTCGACCGCATCACTCAACTGAAACTGCCCTAACTAAAGTCACCAACGACCTACTAACCGCCAAGAGCAAGCGACACTACTCTGTCCTCCTTCTCCTGGACCTATCTTCTGCCTTTGACACCGTCGACCATTCCCTCCTCCTACAAATTCTCTCATCTCTTGGCATCACAGACTTGGCCCTATCCTGGATCTCATCATACCTAACAGACCGAACTTTTAGTGTCTCCCTCTCACACACCACCTCCTCACCTCGCCCCCTGTCTGTCGGTGTTCCCCAAGGCTCAGTCCTAGGACCCCTACTCTTCTCCATCTACACCTTCGGCCTGGGACAGCTCATACAATCCCATGGCTTGCAGTATCACCTCTATGCCGATGACACGCAGATCTACCTATCTGGACCTGACCTCACCTCCCTACTGACCAAAATCCCACAGTGTCTGTCTGCTATCTCAGCCTTCTTTTCTGCTCGCTTTCTCAAACTGAACATGGACAAAACAGAATTCATCATCTTTCCCCCACCTCATTCTACCCCTCCACCAGGCCTATCCATCAATGTCAATGGCTGCTCGCTTTCCCCAGTCCCACATGCTCGGTGCCTTGGGGTGATCATCGACTCTGCCCTCTCTTTCAAACCACATATCCAAGCCCTCGCCACCTCCTGCCGCCTCAAACTCAAAAATATTTCCCGGATACGCTCATTCCTCAACCATGAAACCACAAAAACACTAGTGCACGCCCTTATCATCTCCCGCCTCGACTACTGCAACCTCCTACTGTCTGGCCTCCCCTCTAGCACTCTGGCACCACTCCAGTCCATCCTACACTCTGCTGCACGACTAATCCACCTGTCTTCCCGCTATTCCCCAGCCTCCCCACTATGCCAGGCCCTTCACTGGCTTCCTATTGCCCAGAGGCTCCAGTTCAAAACCTTAACCATGGCATACAAAGCCATCCACAACCTTTCTCCTCCATACATCTGTGACATGGTCTCCCGCTACCTACCTACACGCAACCTTCGATCCTCCCAAGATCTCCTTCTCGACTCCCCCCTCATCTCTTCTTCCCACAACCGCATACAAGACTTCTCCCGGGCTTCCCCCATACTCTGGAACTCCCTGCCGCAAAACATCAGACTTTCACCAACAACGGAGACCTTCAAGAAAAACCTGAAGACCCACCTGTTCCGACAAGCCTACAACCTGCAATGATCCTCAGTCTACTGAACCATCGCACGACCAGCTCTACCCTCTCCTAGTGTATTCTCACCCATCCCTGTAGACTGTGAGCCCTCGCGGGCAGGCTCCTCTCTCCTTCTGTACTTGTGTGTCCCTTGTCTAGCACATGTTTATTGTATCTGTCTATATTTTTCCCTTTTCATATGTAAAGCGCCATGGAATAAATGGCGCTATATAAATGTATAATAATAATAATAATAATAATAATAAATGCCAGACACTATGTGTGCACGCTCTAACATATAAGATTCTAGGGTGGTGGAGTGTCATAAGCATGTAGGGCTCAAAAGAGCTCGTAACACCACACACAACCTACAGAGCAAGAGTATAGGGCAACAACCATTTGCACAAAAATGAGATAAAACAGGCTATACATTGATGTAATGGTAAATCCTAAACCCTGTCATGATATACAATATAAGGTGATAGGTCAAATGACTCTAAGACCACAACAAGGAGTGGAGCCTATATTGGTAGATAAATACAATTTAAGCGGGTATAAGCCTCATTATATAATTGCACATAGACCCGGATAGGACACAGAACTAAAATGCAGCCTGCAAAAGTCTAGTCATAGCAAGTGCCATAGGCGCATACCTGGTGTAGAGGGGAACACAGCCTAATTGGGATACCACCTCTTTAAGAGTTTACCAAAACATACCTGTTGGTTTTTCACACTAGATAAAGATGCGGCTGCCAGTACGGCATTGAAACGCGTTGTGGATAATAAAGAGCTTTCTTATAATATCAGAGCAAGAGACTTCTTTCCAGCAGCGCAGACAATTTTTAAAGTTTATCTGTTTTTGGTAAATTCCATCTGGCAGATTTTCCCCAACCACAGGGCAGCGGCAGCCGGCTAGCTAAGTCTTTATAGCAGAGGTGTTTTCACACAACTATCCAAGGGGAGCAAACCTATTGTTTTTACTGTCTCCTATATTGGGGTTTTACCCTATTGTGTGCTTCTCCCTTCAATCACACCTCCTCATCTCTTTTAAGACTAAGGGTATGTTTCCACGATAAGGAACCACTCCAGATTTGCTGCGTGTTTGGCGCTGTGCGTTGGCGCAGCGCCAAACACGCAGCATCCAGATGTTACAGCATAGTGGAGGGGATTTCAAGAAATCCCGTCTCCACTATGCGTAAAAATACGCAGGCGGAAGACCTGCGTTTCCGGACATGCGGCGCGTCTTTTCAGACCGCAGCATGTCCTAGCGTCTTGCGGCGACGCTGCGTCACCGCAAGGTAAATAACACAGGGCTATGCAGCCCTGCGTTCTTTCCGGATGTGTTCCGGAGGTGTCCGGAACACATCCGGAAAGAGCGTGCGTCAGAAAGGGGGCGGGGCTTTGGGCGGTGCGGAATTTCCACTCCGTCCAAAGCGCTGTGGTTCCGGACCGTGGAACAACAGTCTAACAGTTTTTGATCTACAGCAGCGTTCACCTTTATCAGTCTTCAGTGGTCACACTTTTTTTTTTACTCAGGGTGGCATTTACTCATGACACTTGTTTTTTGCAGTGGAATTGCTGAAAACACTGGTTTGGTATTACTCACCTTCCTGGTGCAGACACAATTTCCTCTTTTTTCACTCACCCTACATGTTCACTGATCATCTCTTGAGGCCTCAGAGAAGGCTCTGGGCAACCAGCCCTATTGCTAAATTTGAAAAGCTGCTCCTGAAAGTAGGTAGCCCATGATTCTCGTACAACGGAGTCTCTAACTGTATTAGGGTCCCGTTACACATAGCGACACACCAGCGATCCCGACAACGATATGCACGTGTCAGGATCGCTGGTGTGTCGCTACATGATCGCTGCTGAGCTGCCAAATAGGCAGCTCAGGCAGCGATCAGGAATGCGACACAGTGGGTAACAAGCGACGCACGTCGCTTAGTTACCCGCAAGTGTACCTTAGATACCAGCGCGCTTGTGCAGGGAGCTGGTAACCAAGGTACACATCGGGTTTCCAGGCGCCGCTTGCTTAGAAACCCGCTGTCTACCTTGGTTATCAGCTCCCCTGCACAAGCACACTGGTATCTAACGTACACATCGGGTTTCCAGGCGCCGCTCGGAGCTTAGAAACCCGCTGTGTACCTTGGTTACCAGCTCCGCTGCACAAGCGTGCTGGTATCTAACGTACACATCGGGTTTCTAGGCACCGCGTGGTGCCTAGAAACCCGATGTGTACCTTGGTTACCAGCTCCAGCTGGTCTCCCGCCTGTCACACGCAGCGATGCGCGCTGGCCAGCGGGAGACCAGCGATCAAAAAATGGTCCAGGACATTCAGCGACACCCAGCAGGGGGGCTGATTGTCGCTGAGTGTCACACTAAGCGAGATCGCTGTCTAGGTCACTGCTACGTCACAAAATCGGTGACTTTTCAGCGATCTCGCTCAGTGTAAAGGGGGCTTTAGGCTATTTCTCCAGGACCCATCTGTAACGGGGGCCAGGGTGTCAGGCGTGGCGAGGGGCTTTAGCTCTTCCATACCGAACGCTCCGCTACTGTAATTTCAGAATGTCCATTTTGTAATGCACTGTGTGTGTTAGTGGTTTCACCCACCTGAGGGCCAGCATTCTCCTCCAGGTGCAAGATTCCTTTTCTTCTCACACATACACAAATATTGTCAGAGTCTCTGTTCATATTTTGCAAAACTTTAATTCGTTCAAACTTGCAGCAGTTACAGTACAGTATTTTCCACATGACACAGAAACTTTCTGCCCCAGGCACTCCCTCATACTGTCTTCTGACACAGGATCTGGTTCCCAGGTACCCAGTACCACAGCTATCTGAGATGACGGTTTCGCTTCTTCCAGAGGCTTCCCGTCTTTCCATTCACAGACATCTCGGGAGTTAAGCCTCGCCATTTGTTCCCTCAGGCTGCCCAGTCCCAATTGTTCCCTGTCAACAGTCTTCATCTTTTCTTAACTTGGGCCTTCACATCACTCTGGACTCTGCTTCTACTCTCTACTTCAACTCACTCTGTAGCCCTGCTCATCCCTCTTCAACTCCCAGACTATAGGTCTCAACATTTAACTATTACTACTCTGGCTTCTTATCTAAATCTGTTCTTCTTATCTGCAGTCATGGACAAAAGTTTTGAGAATGACACAAATATTAATTTTTACAAAGTCTACTGCTTCACTTTTTCTAATGGCAATTTGCATAAACTCCAGAATGTTATAAAGAGTGATCAGCTTAACAGCAATTACTTGCAAAGTTAATATTTGGCTAGAAAATGAACTTTATCCCCCAAAACACATTTCAACATCATTGCAGCCCTGCCTTAAAAGGACCAGCTAACCTCTTTTCAGTGATTGCTCCATTAACACAGGTGTGGGTGTTGATGAGGACATGGCTGGAGATCAATCTGTCATGATTAAGTAAGAATGACACCACTGGACACTTTAAAAGGAGGCTGGTGCTTGGCATCATTGTTTCTCTTCTGTTAACCATGGTTATCTCTAAAGAAACACGTGCAGTCATCATTGCAATGCACAAAAATGGCCTAACAGGGAAGAGTATCGCAGCTAGAAAGATTGCACCTCAGTCAACAATCTATCGCATCATCAAGATGACGCGCACCACATGTGTGGATACCAGGGCTATGGGGTACTCGGCACCGAGCCCATTGATTTCTATGGGAGATGTCACTGGCAGCGGGACTCGGTCCGTGGCCCTGGCGGTCATGCAATGGGGGATATTTACAGGGGAATTGTAGATTAGAATAGTTCGTGACGCCACCTGTGGTATCTGATCAATTGGACCAGCGCTGCTATATGGATCTTCACAGGGGATGTTATGGGGCAGCTGGATGGTAAGTCTCCCACAGGCGAGACTGGCCCTGGAAGTCTATGGTGGTGCAGGGTGTAGTAAATGAAACAGTCTACACAAGGCAATCTCTTTCCATACCTTTACTTGTAGATGTTTCAGGCAGGT
This sequence comes from Oophaga sylvatica, assembly GCA_033576555.1. Lineage (NCBI taxonomy): Eukaryota > Metazoa > Chordata > Amphibia > Anura > Dendrobatidae > Oophaga > Oophaga sylvatica. The sequence goes on from JARQOD010000008.1 coordinate 114,764,887, forward strand.
CCCGGGGAGCTGGTCGGGGTGGAGAATGCACATTCAGGATAACCGCTGAGCAGGTTAGAGGCCTCCTTTCACCTTGTATATGTGTGAGTACAAACTTGCATGAAGTCAAGTTAACTCTGCTAATCTCCAGCTTGTTCAATAGCTGTAACGCCCGGCCGACATTGTGGTGGAGCCTTCTATGTCTCTGATTATCAGATGTTGGAAGAACTAAGTCTATATTTGCTGATCAGGCTAGACTCCTGTTCTCCCTGACTCCGGTTACGTATCAGCGCTTAGGGCTACCTTCTGCGACTTGTAGTCCAGAAAGAAAGCCTCCGGTTTTCTTATTACTAGGCGTGAAGCACTAGCAACGCTTCGGACCCCGGTGTCCGGCTAACTGAGTGAGGGTGGTCTGTCCCTTTGTCACTCTTACTTCTCCACTCGCCCTTCGCCCTGCTCTCGCTCTTAACATAAACATGTGTAGCAAGCATGCCAAGGTCAGATTTCCTTCAGTGCTCACTGACCTGTTCTCTGTTGACTCGTTGGTGCAACTGCTTGGATTCCTTTCCTCCTTCTTTCTTAGGAACACGGGCAGCTTGTTCTGAGTAGCAGGTTAAGGGGTAGCTCTGACTAGGCTAGGATGATTCACTTCACCCGTACTAGCCTCCACTTTCTTGTCAGATGAGCTACACAAGCTCTGTCAGAATTCAGACTTCTTCCCTCTACCTCCGTCTGACTGAAAACTGATCTTAAGATGGATGGGATGACTCACTCCTGAGCCACCCGGAGCTTGACTGCACTGTCCTAAGACAGGAAACAGACTGACTGACTGGATCCCATTTCTCTGTCCGAAGACAGGAACTTGAATGAATCACTATTGCTACGTCACACTACTAAATAGTCTGATTTGCCCCTAGTGGCAATGCTGAGAAGTGTGCGTGAATGAATATCAAGCTTCACGGTTACCTTCTTGTGCATTTTCCTGGAATATGTGTGCCTGGCGTAGCTGGGCCACACATCCCCCCTTGGTTAAACACAGCACTCCCGGGCTGTAAAAGAGAAAAGAAAACATTTTGTTTTGCATATAACATCAAACAGTTTTTAACTCATCCCTTTCGGGAGGTACGACTCTTGAACGTTACATTTTGTACATATAGAAAAATATAAAAGTATCAAAAACACTTTCATAAATACAAGACAAGATTCTTGTGGAGGACCCGCACCAAACCTCCCACATGGGTCCTGGGTGGGCTGCAGGACTTCTGAGCAGCAGACCTCACTCAAGGCCACACCACACGGGTTTTCTTTCAGAGGTAGTTATGGCTTTTTGTAAAACCAAGATGTAGCACCAAAGCGCAAACTATTTACATTAAAAGTTTTTGGGCTGGCACAGTCCACAGCCACGCAGTCCATGCATGATAAAACACATATCAAAACATATCAAGAGAAATTAACTCCTATTACCCAACTGGGGTACTCTATACTCATTATGCATATAAATGTTATCAAACATTCTTAATAAAGTGCAGATTCCTCTTTATAAAACTTCTTCATCAAACTTTATACACGTTCAGGTGCAGTAAACCCCTGTCTGGGTCCTACTGATCTTTTGCTTCTTCATACATAACAATTGCTTGTTCCATCCCTGGGGCTGGGAGGATGCGATGTCCTCTAGAGTGCATTACTAGAAGATCATAGCCTGCTATTGGTGTTTGCGTGGCTACAGTTCTCATGCGATCCACTAAGGTCCCGACGGGTACCTCTTGCAAATCCAAATCCTTCATTGGGGACACAAGCTCATGCTGCGATTCAACTGAGGCCGCACCATCTGGTTGCGTTGCCGTAGGTACCGCAGAGTAAGACCCAGAACTGGTCGCTGGTTGCGATGCAGGATGTGTCGCAGATTGCGATGCAGAATGAGACATTGCCGGCGATACTGAATCAGACTTTGGCTGCGATGCTGAAGGTGACGTAATTATAGAGGGGTATGCAGGGGGCGATGCTGGTGCACGGCCTGGTGCTGCGGGGGCCCGGGACTGGGACGCTGCGGCAAAGCGTATGTTACTGGCGTCGGGGACGGGGTCACTGATAATGGTAACGTTGAGGGCATACCACCCTTTAAATCCCCAATGCCGCGTGTAACTAACAAGGTCCCCGTTCACTAGATCTCTTCCCGGGTGACCAATGGGCAGATGCGACTCCACGTCTCGGCGGCTAACAAACACCCCTTGATACAAGCCGGCTCGTGTATGAACCCCCAGCCTTGGCGAGTTTTAAAATTACTCACGCATCCCTGGCGCCGCGGCTCCTTCAGCGTGCTTTTGTCCTTTCTGACATTTTCCTTGTCTGCTAGAAACTGCTCATGACACTGCTGACGGGACTGCTGCTCTTTTCTTTCTTCCTGTCTGCGTCGCTGCTCTTTTTCACGACGTTGCCATTCACTTTCCCACTGGACGGCATAGGTCACATCATCCAGGTACTGCATTGTGTCCCAATCAATTTCCGGTAATGATGGCTGGGACCCCTCCGGTGTTCCTACCGGGGAACTGCAAGCGACCGCGGCCTCCGGTCCAGGCTGGTATACCGGTTCCACTCTCGTCTCACCATCAGTGGAGGTGGGCTCAGCTTCCTCATTGCTGGCCTCCGGTTTCTCTTCAGCCGCTGGCGGTGGTGGCACAGTGGACACAGGTAATGGTTTCGTTCCTGGGGGGCGAAGCATAACGTCCCACAGCAGCCGCTGTTTCCGGGCACGCCATTGCTTCACAGCCTCGTCCATATCTTCACGGTGCTGGATCATATCCTAGATCACCGCGCTTACTTCCTCCAGCTCCAGCATTAGCTGGTCAGTCGTCCGACCCGGGGACAACTCCGGTACGGGCATCGGCTTTTCAGGGGAGCAGGGCCCGCGCGCCATTGCTCCTCCGCACTGCGTCTCCCGACCTTCTGCCATCTCTTTCCAGGCCAGACTGTGTTCTCCATCAGGAACAATCTGGTCTCTTCCGTGGAGGCGGGATTTGCGTCTCCTCCTTTTTGCATAGAAAATGAAGAGGAGGCGGATCTCTTTAGCAGTGGGGCAGGATCGCGCATTATAGTAGCATTTTGAGAGGGCGGCCATAACTCTCGCGCCACAGGGGGGGTACACGCCCACGAATGCACGCCCACCTTCTTCACCAGCGCCTCAGGGCGCGAATATGGCGGTAAAAATGGCGGTATTTGGCGCCAAAAGTGACAAACAGCAATACAGTCTTTTCTTGCATAAAACGGTCAATATAGGCAACACAGGACTCACAATTTTGCAAGCTTCGATCCTGTTCGTGACGCCAGGAAAGATGACGCGCACCACATGTGTGGATACCAGGGCTATGGGGTACTCGGCACCGAGCCCATTGATTTCTATGGGAGATGTCACTGGCAGCGGGACTCGGTCCGTGGCCCTGGCGGTCATGCAATGGGGGATATTTACAGGGAATTGTAGATTAGAATAGTTTGTGACGCCACCTGTGGTATCTGATCAATTGGACCAGCGCTGCTATATGGATCTTCACAGGGGATGTTATGGGGCAGCTGGATGGTAAGTCTCCCACAGGCGAGACTGGTCCCTGGAAGTCTATGGTGGTGCAGGGTGTAGTAAATGAAACAGTCTCACACAAGGCAATCTCTTTCCATACCTTTACTTGTAGATGTTTCAGGCAGGTCCCGGGGAGCTGGTCGGGGTGGAGAATGCACATTCAGGATAACCGCTGAGCAGGTTAGAGGCCTCCTTTCACCTTGTATATGTGTGAGTACAAACTTGCATGAAGTCAAGTTAACTCTGCTAATCTCCAGCTTGTTCAATAGCTGCAACGCCCGGCCGACATTGTGGTGGAGCCTTCTATGTCTCTGATTATCAGATGTTGGAAGAACTAAGTCTATATTTGCTGATCAGGCTAGACTCCTGTTCTCCCTGACTCCGGTTACGTATCAGCGCTTAGGGCTACCTTCTGCGACTTGTAGTCCAGAAAGCCTCCGGTTTTCTTATTACTAGGCGTGAAGCACTAGCAACGCTTCGGACCCCGGTGTCCGGCTAACTGAGTGAGGGTGGTCTGTCCCTTTGTCACTCTTACTTCTCCACTCGCCCTTCGCCCTGCTCTCGCTCTTAACATAAACACGTGTAGCAAGCATGCCAAGGTCAGATTTCCTTCAGTGCTCACTGACCTGTTCTCTGTTGACTCGTTGGTGCAACTGCTTGGATTCCTTTCCTCCTTCTTTCTTAGGAACACGGGCAGCTTGTTCTGTGTAGCAGGTTAAGGGGTAGCTTGACTAGGCTAGGATGATTCACTTCACCCGTACTAGCCTCCACTTTCTTGTCAGATGAGCTACAAAAGCTCTGTCAGAATTCAGACTTCTTCCCTCTACCTCCGTCTGACTGAAAACTGATCTTAAGATGGATGGGATGACTCACTCCTGAGCCACCCGGAGCTTGACTGCACTGTCCTAAGACAGGAAACAGACTGACTGACTGGATCCCACTTCTCTGTCCGAAGACAGGAACTTGAATGAATCACTATTGCTACGTCACACTACTAAATAGTCTGATTTGCCCCTAGTGGCAATGCTGAGAAGTGTGCGTGAATGAATATCAAGCTTCACGGTTACCTTCTTGTGCATTTTCCTGGAATATATGTGCCTGGCGTAGCTGGGCCACACAAAGAACTTCAAGGAGAGAAGTTCCATTGTTGCCAAAAAGGCTCCAGGGCGCCCAAGAAAGACCAGCAAGCGCCAGGACCGTCTCTTAAAAGTGTTTCAGCTGCAGGATCGGGCTACCAGCAGTGCAGAGCTTGCTCAGGAATGGCAGCAGGCAGGTGTGAGTGCATCTGCACGCACTGTGAGGCGGAGACTCTTGGAGCAAGGCCTGGTCTCAAGGAGGGCAGCAAAGAAGCCACTTCTCTCCAGAAAAAACATCATGGACAGACTGATATTCTGCAAAAGGTACAGGCAGTGGACTGCTGAGATCTGGGGTAAAGTTATTTTCTCTGATGAATCCCCTTTTCGATTGTTTGGGACATCAGGAAAACGCCTCATTCGGAGAAGACAAGGTGAGCGCTACCACCAGTCTTGTCTCATGCCACCTGATAAGCATCCTGAAACCATTCATGTGTGGGGTTGCTTCTCAGCCAAGGGAATCGGCTCTCTCACAGTCTTGCCTAAAAACACAGCCAAGAATAAAGAATGGTACCAGAATGTCATCCAAGAGCAACTTCTCCCAACCCTCCAAGAGCAGTTTGGCGATCAACAATGCCTTTTCCAGCATGATGGAGCACCTTGCCATAAAGCAAAGGTGATAACTAAATGGCTCAGGGAACAAAACATAGAGATTTTGGGTCCATGGCCTGGAAACTCCCCAGATCTTAATCCCATTGAGAACTTGTGGTCAATCATCAAGAGACGGGTGGACAAACAAAAACCTAAAAATTCTGACAAAATGAAAGCATTGATTGTGCAAGAATGGACTGCTATCAGTCAAGATTTGGTCCAGAAGTTGATTGAGAGCATGCCAGGGAGAATTGCAGAGGTCCTGAAGAAGAAGGGTCAACACTGCAAATATTGACTTGATGCATTAACTCATTCTAACTGTCAATATAAGCTTTTGTTACTCATATGTTTGCAATTATATTTCTGTCTGTGATAAAAACATCTGTCAAACACACATAAAAACCAGAGGGCAGCAGATCATGTGAAAATGTAATATTTGCGTCATTCTCAAAACTTTTGGCCATGACTGTAGATCGGCTCTATAGTGCCCCCACTGCACTAACCTAAAGCTACTGTACACTGACTTAACTCTGACACTAACTGTCCCTATTACTGTCCCTAACACATACAGATATCAACACAGGTACATCAGTTCACAGTGTCAGCTACCATCAAATAATAGTGTACATAATGAACACATAACACGTACCTGATTTCACCAGGTAGGCATGTACAGGAATGCAGGGCCCAAAGCAGCTCCCTGCACACCCCCTACACATCTATATTCATCTCTTGCTGTCTCAGATGGTCTGCTCTCCTCAAGCTTGAGTCATATCCCGACCTCATTCTTTATATCCCCCTTTGGTGGGATTCTCAGCTGCTTCCCTGGTCCGGACCACTGCTCATTCCAACACAAGTCTTATAATCTCATGTGAGCTCACTGGTGTCAAAAAACACTATAGTCTCTATGGACATATCTCTGTTTCCTAAAGCTTTTCTTAATGTGTTTTTTTTCCCACCAGAATTTTTTGTTGGATGTTTTTTAAAAGGAACCTGTCATGTAAAAAGTGCTACTAACCTGTAGCTAATGAGCTGGCTGTCAGTCAGTGCTGGGGGTGCAGTCACAGCCGCAGCTCTCTATGCGCAGAGTGGTGACTGAAACCATGCCGATGCCAGTCCTTTGACTGAAAGCCCGAACCTGCTGCGAGGAATAAAGTTCATTTTCTCCTGGCAGCGAGGCTCTCAGTGCTGGCATTGCATGCTGTCAGAGTCCTGTTAACCTGCAGATTAATCCCATATCTGCAGGTTAATAGCATTTTTTACATGACAAGCTTTTTTGAGTGTACAGGACCCTCACACCATTAGTATTAAAATATTGTACAAGTGTTCAAATACACTATGTGGCCAATATACAAATATATACATATGCACATACGATGTGTCAGCACACTGCAATTAAAATGGTCAAAAAAACACATGGGTTTCTTCTAGGCAATTTTTTCACCTTCTATTATATAATATGGAGTGATTTCCTAGCAGAAAATGCCTGAAGAAGGACGGACACATCACTTCTTTTAAGATGGCTCAGCGTGCGGTGGCGGGGGCGGTTGTTAGACGTATAAGTTACAAGCATGGATTAACAACTAAAGGGCACTGGGCAGGAAGCGTACCAAATGAGGAAGCCGGCACCCCCGCCCAGCTGGCATTGTGGCTTGTATCTTGGTAAATAAAGTAACACTTCTGCCTTTGAGATCATCGTTGTCATGGAAACCCCCCAAAAAACAGCAAGGTTGTCACTCGGCATGTCTTTGATGTGACACTTTTGCAACATTTGCTTACATGAGGAAGGGAATGTCACAAAAGTGTGCTTCTGAAGGTGAGAAGGTTTTTCCACCAACATAGAAGAGGATTCTTTACTGTTAGGGCAGTGAGAATCTGGAATTCCTTGCCTGAGGAGGAGGTGATGGCGAACTCAGTCGAGGGGGTCAAGAGAGGCCTGGATGTCTTCCTGGAGCGTAACAATATTGTATCTTACAGTTATTAGGTTCTTTAGAAGGATGTAGATCTGGGGATTTATTCTGATGGAATACAGGCTAAACTAGATGGTCAAATGTCTTTTTTCGGCCTTCCTAACTATGTTACTATGATGATGGCTATTTTGGAGATATTGGGAGCAGTGTAATCTCCGGACTATATGATACGTGTGGGATGAATTTCACAGTTTGCTATTTTTGTAATGATAACGGTTTAGCTTAGGATAAGATTATGAGACGTGACAACCGAGTTTTTATATAACACTATAACACGGGGAAATAATATGCTCTATTTTCAGTACAACCCACAAGTGACCTTAACTCAACCAATGTATATCTGCTCCAGGCCCAAGTATCAGTTGCTCCCCCTTCGGATCCATTGCAGCACAGCTATGAAGGGACTCCAGTTTAGGGCTTATAGCTAGTGGACTCTGAGGTGGTCTCTAAATTCAGCTCCTGTTTTTACCAGGGAATGTATATCCCCCTTGTTTTATACACAGCTATGCTCCAGGACTTTAAACTTAGATGCATTTTCTTTAATAGTGTCTGATATTCTCTAAAATTCCAGCCGTGGCTTGTCCAAAGCTCACACTGTGTTCTACTCCATGCTTTACATGACAGCTCTACTTGTTCACAGTCTTTGCTTGAAGATTTAGCAGGATGTCAATGTATAGTTTGCAAATTTCCATTACAGCAGGTGGGAGCAGATTACTGGTATGTGATCAGGGAGGCGGCTATCAGAGCATGCTACAAGGGGTATTATTAGTCACAGCTGGGGAACTTTTACTTTTTTAAATGATATTTCTAGATGAATTATAGAAGTTGTCCACTACTTCATCATTGATTATCGATACCACCCAGCACCCTCGCCGATCAACTGCTATAGGTTTTGACAGTGGTGCATCCAGCTGGAAATAATCAACTACAGAGATGCTCCGTCTTCTGATAGTGGTCGCAGCAGGAAACTGCACATCTGCCTCCTATTCAACTCAATAGGAGGCTAATTCACAGTACCCTGCCGTGTCCACTATCAGAAGACGGAGCAGCTCCGGCCGTCAACATGGAGGAAAGACTATCGGTTGGGGCGGGGGGGGCGAGTGGCGGACCCCAACCGATCAGACATTGATGACCTATCCTTGTTTGTACAATGTGCAGTTGTTGCAGTTTTCACCTGTTCACACTAGCTAGGAGGTGCTGGTCAGTTTTTTGGTTTATTGTACTATCCCAAGGATAGATCATCAATGATAAAGTAGTGGACAACCTCTTTAAAATTGTTCTGCATTTCCGTTTTTGTGTAATGAGGAAAAGTTGCCATGTTCTCCAATCAGGCTATATTTGTCAGCATTTCCTAACTTTCCCACCATCCCTCCCACAAAGTTCATATATTACCCTATTGTCCCCACTATAGAGCTCCGACCTTGTGATGTGGTGGATGTTGGCATCTCGTTAGAGACACAAGACACCAAAGCTTTGATAATTTGTTAAGAATAAGACAATGGAGTAGCTGCAGATGATGGGAGCGGCGCAAAAGATACCCAATGACTAATGTGTACTCTACACACAGTAGAGCAATCCTATTATACAAAGCAAGTGCAGCTGACGACGAGGAAGAGGAGGCCTCCGGGAATGATGAGAAGACACATCATGATAAAAGAAAAATGAATCTGCGTGCCCTTCCTATCATACCATCTTAAAGAAAACAATAAATCTCCATTCTAAGGTAAGTTCTTAACCTGTGTTTAATACCGCCCTCTGGTGAGTAATACAGTATATACACTTCCAAATAGAGTTAAACATTTGTATATCTGTTATATACACTGGCAAGTAAAAGTTTGGGCACCCCTGGTCAAAATTACTGTTATTGTGAACAGTTAAGCAAGTTGAAGATGAAATGATCTCTAAAAAAGGACTAAAGTTACAGATGACACATTTTCTTTGTATTTTAGGCAAAAAAATGTATATAGTAAAAATCTTTATTTTTATATAACGCTAACATATTCCGCAGCGCTTTACAGTTTGCACACATTATCGTCGCTGTCCCTGAAGGAGCTCACAATCTAGATTCCCTATCTGTATGTTTTTTAGAATGTGGGAGGAAACCGGAGAACCCGGAGGAAACCCACGCAAACACGGGGAGAACATACAAACTCCTTGCAGATGTTGTCCTTGGTGGGATTCGAACCTAGGACTCCAGCTCTGCAAGGTTGTAGTGCTATCCACTGAGCCACCGTGCTGCCCATATAGTATTTCATTTTAAAAATTATGAAAAGGAAAATGGGCTGATGGAAAAGTTCAGCCCCTAATTAGCCTGTTAGGGCCCGTGCACACATTGCGGATTCACTTCCGGATTTTTCTGTGTGGATTTTGCTAAATCCGCAGGTAAAATGACCTGCGTTTTACCTGCAGATTTAGCGCAGATTTACTGCAGTTTTTGTTGAGATTTGCCCTGCGGTTTTACACCTATAATGGAATAGGTGTAAAAACGCTGCGGAATCCGCAGAAAGAATTGACATGCTGCGGATTTAAATCCGCAGCAAATCCAAGCAGAAAAATCCGCAGCATGTGCACAGCGGATTTTTTTTCCCATTCACTTTCATTGTACTGTACATGACTTGCGGATCTGCTGCGGATCCGCAGGGCCAAATCCACTGCGGATCCATAGCACAATCCGCAACGTGTGCACAGACCCTTAGGGTTATGGCTTACACGTATTGGAGACGCTTACACACGTAGACCAATTCTAGTGAATGGGTCTGTGCACATGTCATTGTGTTTCCACAGACCGTGTGTCCGTTGGCAAAATACACTGACATGTCCGTTTAACAGCAGCACGGGCTGCAAAATGTCTCACACACGTATGACATCCATGTGTCATCAGTGTGACATATATCGGCGCCTGGGAAGCAGGGGTACAGTTAGCACTGTTCCCTGGCACTGGGTATTGAAGACTGCTCGTATAATTCTCCCCTGCTCATGCTGTGATCAGCACGGGGCAGGGGAGAATGATGAGAGTTGTATTCAACTGATAACAGCGAGAGCAGGCGGTGACTGATGAGACTACTACTCCCATCAGCCTATACCTGCTGCCGCTAATAACAGTGAGAGTGGGTAGTGGCTGATGGGAGTATAAATAAAACGGTTTGGGTTCCCCTGTATTTTTGATAACCACCTAATGCCCATTCCATCTAATCCCTCATCTCCTGTAACAAAACAAAAATAAAAAAAACAACACTATCCCTCACCTGTCTGTCAATCTGTTCCATGCCGTAATCCATGTCTGGGGATATAGTGGAAACTATAAATTTACATACACTATATAAAAAGACTCATCTGCATATTTTTCTCAATATCTGACATGAAATCTGAATAAATCTTTCCCGTTTTAGGTCAGTTAGGATTACCATAATTATTAATATTTGCCAAAAGCTAGAATAATGAGAGAGAATGTTTTAAAGGGAATCTGTCACCCCATTTTTGCTATATCAGATAAAGATATGATTGAATAGTGCGTCCCATAAGTAATCTATCGGTACCTATCATACATCCTGACACCCAAGTTTTCATGACAAAATACCTTTATAAACTTCGTTTTTCTGTATGCAAATACTTGCGGTCCGGTCCGATGGGCGGCAGTTATTTGCATCCCCCCGCTCCTCAGCTGGTCTCACGTATCTTCGTCTGTGAATATCACAGACAGCATACAGTGTCCGCGCTTGCGCGTTGAAATGGCCCTCGCACGTGCGCAGTGTACTTTGCCCAACAGTGGGCAAAGTAGCAAATCATTACTGTGCATGCGCAGTAATGATTTTATGCTTTTCCCACTGTTGGGAAAAGCACAATGCGCACGCGCGAGGGCCTTTTTCAAAGCACAAGCGCGGCAAGCCGACGTACAGGAAGAAAAAGAAGTGCGTACGGCAAGAATGGAGGCGGTGGAGGGATGCGAATAAACGCCGCCCATCGTACCGGACCGCAAGTATTTGCATATAGAAATACGAAGTTTACAAAGGTATTTTGCCATGAAAATTTGGGTGTCAGGATATTTGATAGGTACCTATAGATTACTTATAGGACGCACTATTCAGTCATATCTTTATCTGATATAGCAAAAATGGGGTGACAGATTCCCTTTAAGGCATTTTTATTATTTACTGCAAAGTCAAAAGTTTACATATATTTCATTAGTATTTGGTACCATTGGCCTTAAACTGAATAACTTGGGTCAAACGTTTGGGATATCCTTCCACAAGCTTCTCATGATAGTTGGTCGGAATTTGAGCCCATTCCTCCGGACAAAACTGGTGTAACTAATCAAGGTTTGTAGATCGCCTTGCTTGCACCTGCCTTTTCAGCTTTGCCCATAATTTTCCATAGGATTTACATCAGGGCTTTGTGATGGCTGCTCCAAAATATTGACTTTGTTATCCTTAACCCCTTAATGACCGCTGATACGCCTTTTAACTGCGGTAGTTAAAGGTACTTAAATCACAGCCTATAAAAAAAAAAGCCTATAGCGCCCCCCCAGAGTCGGATGTTCTCCGGGGTCTCGGCATGATTCGGGTCGGTTTTTACTGACCCCGCTTTTGCGATCGCCGTTATTAACCCTATAACAGCGATCGCAAAAAAAAAAAGAAGCCGCAATTCTCTATTTAATCTCTCTCCCCTCTGATGTGATCGCACATCAGAGGAGAGAGAAATGGGGTCCCCAGGACCCCCGATCAGTCCCCCGTACCTCCCGGTGCCCCCCCAGTCCTCCACTGGCTCCCGGAGATGCCCGCTTCTTGTCTCGGCTAAGAAAATATAATTAGGATCCCCCGCAGTCCCCCTGCTTTTGCGATCGCCGTTATCTATAATATAACGCTAGGGGCGTCACTCTGTCTGAAGCCTTTATAGACTGCGCAAGCGCGACGCGCCTGCACAGTCTTGACAGAGTAACGCTCCCGGCGATGAGGAGGGTGGCCCAGGAGATCGCGGTATGCGTAAGCACTGAACGTATACCGCGATCTTCGCCACAACCCCTTACCGATCCAGTGTTGCCGGCGCCGCGGGGTCTTGCTGGGATGTCAGGACTGGAGAGGGCGAGTTGTGGCGCCCAGTTCGCGCTTTCCGGCGCCATATTGTGGAAGACACACTGCAGTGTGTCTTCAAGAAAATGGCGCCGGAAAGCGAGGACTGCGCAGGCGCCGATTTCGCCATCATCGGCGCATGCCCAGTCCGTGCTTTCTGGCGCCATTTTGTGGGACACACACTGCAGTGTCTTCAAGAAAATGGCGCTGGAATGCGCGTACCCCGGCGCCACACTCCTCCCCCAGCCTCTGGCAGAACGGGACAAAGCTGGAGCACGGGGAAGAAAGGTGAGTATAAATGTTTTTTGTTTTTTTGTATGTGTGCAGTTTCATAGGGGTGAACGGGACCATACATATCAGGATACGGGGGTGAGAGGTAGCATGCATATCAGGATAGTGGACTGCGGGGGCCATGCATATCAGGATAGGGGACTGCAGGGGCCATGCATATCAGGATAGGGGACTGCGGGGGCCATGCATATCAGGATAGGGGACAGAGGGGCCATGCATATCAGGATAGGGGACAGAGGGGGCCATGCATATAAGGATAGGGGACTGAGGGGGCCATGCATATCAGGATAGGGCACTGCGGGGGCCATGCATATCAGGATAGGGGACTGCGGGGGCCATGCATATCAGGATAGGGGACTGAGGGGGCCATGCATATCAGGATAGGGGACAGAGGGGGCTATGCATATCAGGATAGGGGACTGCGGGGGCCATGCATTTCAGGATTGGGGGTGAGGGCACCATGCATACCAGGATTGGGGGGTGAGGGGACCATGCATATCAGGATTGGGGGGTTGAGGGGGCCATGCATATCAGGATTTGGGGGTGAGGTGACCATGCATATCAGGATTGGGGGGGTGAGGGGACCATGCATATCAGGATAGGGGACTGCGGGGGCCATGCATTTCAGGATTGGGGGGTGAGGGCACCATGCATACCAGGATTGGGGGGTGAGGGGGCCATGCATATCAGGATTGGGGGGTGAGGGGACCATGCATATCAGGATTGGGGTGTGAGGTGACCATGCATATCAGGATTGGGGGGTGAGGTGACCATGCATATCAGGATTGGGGGGGTGAGGGGACCATGCATATCAGGATAGGGGACTGCGGGGGCCATGCATTTCAGGATTGGGGGGTGAGGGCACCATGCATACCAGGATTGGGGGGTGAGGGGGCCATGCATATCAGGATTGGGGGGTGAGGGGACCATGCATATCAGGATTGGGGTGTGAGGTGACCATGCATATCAGGATTGGGGGGTGAGGTGACCATGCATATCAGGATTGGGGGGGTGAGGGGACCATGCATATCAGGATAGAGGGTTGAGGGGGCCATGCATATCAGGATTGGGGGGGAGGGGACCATGCATATCAGGATAGGGGGTGAGGGGACCATGCATATCAGGATAGGGGACTGCGGGGGCCATGCATTTCAGGATTTGGGGGTGAGGTGACCATGCATATCAGGATTGGGGGGGTGAGGGGACCATGCATATCAGGATAGAGGGTTGAGGGGGCCATGCATATCAGGATAGGGGGGTGAGGGGACCATGCATATCAGGATAGGGGACTGCGGGGGCCATGCATTTCAGGATTGGGGGGTGAGGGCACCATGCATACCAGGATTGGGGGGTGAGGGGGCCATGCATATCAGGATTGGGGGGTGAGGGGACCATGCATATCAGGATTGGGGTGTGAGGTGACCATGCATATCAGGATTGGGGGGTGAGGTGACCATGCATATCAGGATTGGGGGGGTGAGGGGACCATGCATATCAGGATAGAGGGTTGAGGGGGCCATGCATATCAGGATTGGGGGGGAGGGGACCATGCATATCAGGATTGGGGGGTGAGGTGACCATGCTTATCAGGATTGGGGGGTGAGGGGACCATGCATATCAGGATAGGGGACTGAGGGGGCCATGCATATCAGGATTGGTGGTGAGGGGACCATGCATATCAGGATAGGGGGGTGAGGGGACCATGCATATCAGGATTGGGGGGTGAGGGGACCATGCATATCAGGATAGGGGGGTGAGGGGACCATGCATATCAGGATAGGGGGTGAGAGGACCATGCATATCAGGATTGGGGGGTGAGGTGACCATGCATATAAGGATAGGGGGGTGAGGGGACCATGCATATCAGGATAGGGGGGTGAGGTGACCATGCATATCAGTATTGGGGGGTGAGGGGACCATGCATATCAGGATAGGGGGGTGAGGGGACCATGCATATCAGGATTGGGGGATGAGGCGTACCATGCATACCAGGATAGGGGGTGAAGGGTACCATGCATACCAGGATTGGGAATGAAGGAACCAATCGCCAGTGCGCCCGCCGAATCTGCCTGCCAGAAGATTCATTCATAAAGTGAAAGTACATTTTGATCACTGTGATAAACTATCATAGTGATCAAAATAAAAAAAAAATAGTACATAAACCCCCCCCCTTTATCACCCCCTTAGTTAGGGACATATAATAAAATAAAAATTTTTTATTTATTTTCAATTTTCCATTAGGGTTATGGCTAGGGTTAGGGTTACAATTAGGGTTACAATGATGGTTAGGGATACAATTAGGGTTAGGTATACAATTAGGGTTGGAATTAGGGTTAGGGGTGTGTTGGGGTTAGGGTTGGAGCTAGAATTGAGGGGTTTCCACTATTTAGGCACATCAGGGGGTCTCCAAACACGACGTGGTGTTCAAAAAGTCAAATGGCGCTCCCTCCCTTCCAAGCCCTGCCGTGCGCCCAAACAGTGGTTTACCCCAATATATGGGGTATCAGCGTACTCAGGATAAATTGCACAACAAATTTTGGGGTCCAATTTCTCCTGTTACCCTTGGGAAAATAAAAAAAATAGCGGGCTAAAAAATCATTTTTGAGGACAAAAATTATTTTTTTATTTTCACGGCTCTACGTTATAAACTTCTGTGAAGCACTTGGAGGTTCAAAGTGCTCACCACACATCTAGATAACTTCCTTAAGGGGTCAAGTTTCCAAAATGGGGTCACTTGTTGGGGGTTTCCACTGTTTAGGCACATCAGGGGCTCTAAACGCGACTTGGCGTCCAGCCAATTCTGCGTTGAATTAGTCAAACGGTGCTCCTTCCCTTGTGACCTCTGCCGTGCGCCCAAATTTTGCGGTTCATTTTCTCTTTTAACACTTGTGAAAATAAAAAAAATTGGTTCTGAAATAAAGTTTTTGCAAAAAAAGTTAAATGTTAATTTTTTCCTTCCACATTGCTTCAGTTCCTGTAAAGCACGTAAAGGGTTAATAAACTTCTTAAATGTAGTTTTGAGCACCTTGAGGGGTGCAGTTTTTAGAATGGTGTCACTTTTGGGTATTTTCTATCATTAAGACCCCTCAAAGTGACTTCAAATGTGATGTGGTCCCTAAAAATAAAAATCGTGTTGTAAAAATGAGAAATCGCTGGTCAACTTTTAACCCTTATAACTTCGTAACAAAAAATATTTTGTTCCCAAAATTGTGCTGATGTAAAATAGACATGTGGAAAATGTTATTTATTAAGAAATTTGTGTGACATATCTCTCTGATTTAAGGGCATAAAAATTTAAAGTGTGAAAATTGCTAAATTTTCAAAATTTTCGCCATATTTCCGTTTTTTTCATAAATAAACGCAAGTCATATAAAAATTTTTTACCACTAACGTGAAGTACAATATGTCACGAAAAAACATACTCAGAATCAGCTGGATTCGTTAAAGCGTTTCAGAGTTATAACCTCATAAAGTGACAGTGGTCAGAATTGTAAAAATTGGCCCGGTCATTAAGCTGCAAAATGTCTCTGTCACTGAGGGGTTAAGCCACTTTGTTACCATTTTGGCAGTATGCTTCGGGTCATTGTCCATTTGGAAGACCCATTTCCGCCCAAACTTTAACTTCCTGATGCAATCTATTTTGTGAAGTCCACCAGTCCCTCCTGCAGCAAAACAACCCCACAACAGGATGCTGCCACCCCCATGTTTCACAGTTGGAATGGTGTTCTTAGTCTTCCAAGCTTCTCCCCTTTTCCTCCAAACATAATGATGGTCATTCTGCCCAAAAAGTTCAATTTTAGTTTCATCAGACCACAGGACATGTCTCGAAATATTAAGGTATTTGTTCCTGTGTGCATTTGCAAACATTAATCTGGCTTTTATTGTTTCTTTTGGAGTAATGGCTTCTTCCTAGCAGAGTGGCCTTTCAGCCCATTTTGATACAGTACTAGTTTCACTTTCGATATTGACACAATTTTACCAGCTTCCACAATCATCTTCACAAGGTCATTTGCTTTTGTCCTTGGGTTGATATGCACATGTCGGACCAAAGCATGTGAATCTCTGGGACACAGAACCAGTCTCCTTCCTGAGCGGTATGATGGTTGGACATTCACATCTTGTTTGTACTTGCGTATAACTGTTTGTACACAAATTTGTGAACGAGGGACCTTCAGGTATCTTGAAATTGTATCATTGGATGAGCCAGACTTGTGCAAGTCCACAATTCTCTTCCTGATATCTTGGCTGATTTCTTGAGAATTTTTCATGATGCTACACAAAGAAGCAGTGTGTTTCAGGTGTACATTAAAGTACATCCGCAGGTGTGTCTCTAGTTATCTCAGATGTTGCCAACAAATCAGAAGCTTCCAAACACATGACATCATTATATGTGCAGTCCAGAGTTGTTTAAAGGCATAGTAATCTTAGTGTATGTAAACTTTTGACTCTGCGCATACATATTAGTCCATAAAGGTAACCTTCACAGGAGGTCCCACTCCGTATCAGAATATCAACACAAAACCTTCCATAAATGCCAAAAAAGGCACATGTGTTGTGAATGTGTTAGAAATGAATTCTGAGCAGAAGCTCCCTCTGGTGGTTACAAACAGTACTGAACCATTCAATGAAGATTGGCAATCAGGAGTTACAGACTGGTCTTATATAAGGGAGGTTCCCTCCCATCATGGTTGCCGGTGATCAATTGTTCTTGTCTCAACTGTGGTTCCTGGTTCACTTGGAAGCTTGCTGAGTCTTGCCTGCATCTTCTGCTATCAGATAAGATATTTCTGCTTTTATTTTTGTGCTTGCTTTTTGCATTGTTCCCTGCACTTCTGTGGAGGTCAGCCAGGTCCCCTCCAGAGGGGCTTGTGCTCCTCTCAGTTTATCTGAGCCACTGTTATTTGTTCATTTGCCTTTTCCAGTTTTTTCAGTGGCTGCGGCTTAGCTTTGTGACACCAGAGAACTAATTTAGGTGGTAGAGGTCGTGTGATCTCAGGCAGGGCCGGCGTCGGCACCCGGCACACCCGGGCAAGTGCCAGGGCCCTGAGCAGGCGGGGGGGCCCACTCGCAGTCTGGCACCCCCGCGCCTGTTAGCGGAGGAGAGCGGTGTCAGCGCCGCCACTGGGCCCCCCCCCCGCTTGCTCAGGGCCCCGGCATCAGCTGGCAAAATACTTACCTCTCCCATGCCTCCGCTGCCGCAGCTCCGGGCTCCAGGGGGCGCCGGCGCTTCCTCTCACAGCCGGCCGCTGAATGACGTCATCATTCAGCGGCCGGCTGTGGCACAGAGCGCGGGGACGCCGGACAGGCAAGACGTGTGTGTGTGTGTGTCTCTGTGTGTATGTAGTGCGGTGCTTTGTGTGTGTATGTATGTGTGTGTGTGTATGTGTGTGTGTATGTATGTGAGAGAGTGCTTGTGTGCTGTCTGTGTGTGATGATGGGCAGGCATTGCTGATAATGGGGAGGCATTGATGATGATGATGGGGAGAAGATGATGATAATGGGCAGGCATTGATGATAATGGGCAGGCATTGATGATGGGGAGAAGATGATGGTGGGCAGGCATTGCTGATAATGGGGAGGCATTGATGATGATGGGGAGAAGATGATGATAATGGGCAGGCATTGATGATAATGGGCAGGCATTGATGATGGGGAGAAGATGATGATGGGCAGGCATTGATGATGATGGGGAGGAGATGATGATGGGCAGGCATTGCTGATAATGGGGAGGCATTGATGATGATGGGGAGAAGATGATAATGGGCAGGCATTGATGATAATGGGCAGGCATTGATGATGGGGAGAAGATGATGATGGGGAGGAGATGATGATGATGGGCAGGCATTGATGATAATGGGAGGCCATGATGATGATGGGGAGGCAATGATGTTGATTAGGAGGCAATGATGATGATGGGGAGACAATCATGATGATAATGGGGAGTCTTTCCACAGTGCCCTTTCCTGAGCCGTAACAGTGCAGAACGCAGTACAGCGCAGAGGAGAGCTCCATATTTTGTATGGAGCATTACATGGGGACCAGTATCCTGTATGGAGCATTATATGGGGACCAGTATCCTGTATGGAGCATTATATTGGGTCCAGTATTCTGTATGGAGCATTATATGGGGGGTGACATCCTGCATGGGGTATTATATGGGTGATGAGGGGGAGACTGTGGTGCCCATAATATTGTATGGAGGACTGTACTGTCCAGTCTGTTCTGTGCGCTGTGAGGATTTGGCGGTTTTTGAGCTATTGTACAATTTACAATAGATATCAGTCATGTAATGGAAGAAGTGAAGTATTTGGCGTTGTAGTGTACCTATATTTCTCTGCAGTATCTGTGCATCATGAATCGTGGTCTGTGTTAAAGGGGCCCACTGAGGCTCTTTCGCCCGGGGCCCATAAAAACCTGGAGCCGGCCCTGATCTCAGGTGTTTTTGCAATTAGTAGAGTTGGTATTTTTTAGGGTTTTTTGGATTGCAGTAAGTGTCCTTCCTATCCTTTTCTGTCCAGGTAGTTTGGGCCCCAACGTTTGCTCATACTATTTTCTGTCTGTGTCTGTATTTCCTCTTGTCTAACCGCCATTACATGTTTGGGGGCTTCCTATGTTCTTTGGGGATCTGCTCCGGGGCAGATAGCTTTCCTCTTTCTATCTTTAGGTGTAGTTAATCTCTCAAGCTGTGATGAGACGTCTAGGACCAACGTAGGAACGCTCCACGGCTGCCTTTAGTTGTGGTGGTTAGTCAGGGTACTGCAATCCAGTAGATTCCAACCTCTCTGGTGTATTGCGGTTTTTGCCTGCTCTCCTCAGCTACCAAATCATAACAGTATCACCGGCCCAAACAGAAAATTATATTGTACTCACAGAAGGGAAAAAAAAAAAAAGTGTGGTAAGAAGAAAGTTGTCAGAGTTGTCAGAGATTTTTTTTTTTTTCTGTTTGTTGCATTTTTTTTTCCCTCTTTTTCTCTGGGTTCTGAGGAGGATTTTTTTTCTCTCTCAATGGAGTTTGCACAGTTGTCTGGCCGTGTGGATCAGCTTGCCACTGAAGTTCGGTGTATTGCTACCTATCTTGCTAGGTTGCCGGTTGTGGAACCTAGGATCCCCATGCCAGATTTATTTTTGGGGGATCGAGCTAAATTTCTGAATTTCAAAAATAACTGTAAGTTGTTTTTTGCCTTAAAACCTAAGTCCTCAGGGAACGCAGCACAGCAGGTTCAAATTGTCATCTCTCTCCTGTGCGGCGATCCTCAGGATTGGGCTTTTTCCCTGACACCTGGGGACCCTGTTTTGAGTAATGTTGATGCATTTTTTCTGGCTCTGGGGTCATTGTACGATGAACCTAATGTCACTGATCAAGCTGAAAAAACCTTGTTGGCATTAAATCAGGGGCTTGAGGACGCTGAGTTGTACTGTCAGAAATTCCGAAAGTGGGCAGTCCTGACCAAATGGAATGATGATGCTTTGGCAGCCCTTTTTCGGAAGGGTCTGTCAGAGAATGTAAAAGATGTTATGGTGGGTTTCCCTGCTCCCTCTGGTCTCAATGATTCTATGTCATTGGCGATTCAAATTGACAGACGTTTGCGTGAGCGTAGAGGTATGCGTGGAATAGTGTTGCCTTGTGAACCAGCTTCTGAGTCCATGCAGTGTGATAGAGTGGCTTCTGGGGCACAGCGTCATGAGTTTCGAAAACGCAATGGGTTATGTTTCTACTGTGGTGATGCCTCTCATGCTATTTCAGTCTGCCCTAAGCGGGGAAGACGTTTTGCACGCTCAGTTGTCTTGGGTAGTGTTCAGACTAAATTTCTGTTGACTGTTACCCTGATTTGCTCCCTGTCCACATTTTCTGCTCAGGTTTTTGTTGATTCGGGAGCAGCTATTAACCTGATGGATTTTGATTTTGCTAAACGTTGTGGGTTTCCCTTGATACCCCTACGGAAGTCTATTCCCCTACTGGGGATTGATTCTACCCCTTTGGCTGAGAATAAACCCCAGTTCTCTACTCAGGTGATAATGAGGGTTGAACCTGATCATCAGGAGAGTTGCAAATTTTTGGTGCTGTATAATCTGCATGACATTATTGTACTGGGTTTCCCTTGGTTACAGTCTCATAATCCTGTTTTGGATTGGAAATCTGTGTCTGTGACCAGTTGGGGCTGCCAATATGTTAATGCCAACACTCCTGTTTTTTCTGCCTCTCCCCAGGCTCAGGATGTTCCTGACTTTTTGACTGATTTTTCTGATGTGTTTAGCGAAAGTAAATCTGCATCCTTGCCCCCCCATAGGAGCTATGACTGCGCTATTGAATTAGTGCCTGGTAGTAAATTCCCTAAAGGTTGCCTTTTTAACTTGTCTGTACCTGAACATGACGCTATGCGGTCTTATATCAAGGAGTCATTAGAGAAGGGTCATATCAGACCATCCTCTTCACCCTTGGGTGCCAGTTTTTTCTTTGTGGCCAAAAAGGATGGTTCATTAAGGCCGTGTATTGATTATCGTCTCTTGAACAATATCACTGTGAAATATCAATATCCGTTACCCTTGATTTCTGACCTGTTTTCCAGGGTGAAAAGTGCTACTTGGTTTACCAAGCTTGACCTCAGGGGGGCTATAACCTTATTCGCATTAAGCACGGGGATGAATGGAAGACGGCATTCAATACCCCTGAAGGGCATTTTGAGTACCTAGTGATGCCCTTTGGGCTCACTAATGCTCCTTCCGTCTTCCAGTCCTTCATGAATGACATTTTCAGGGATTTTGTGGATAAATTTCTGATTGTTTATTTGGATGATATCTTG